>JAUBNQ010000027.1:11125895-11179174 GCA_032353495.1 Ctenopoma kingsleyae
AAAAATCATATTTTTTTAATGCAAGACTGCAAAGAATTTACATCTTTTGCCATGTACAGTACATAATACTGTGAAATGATTCAGAGGTCCATGGTAAATCTCAGTACATAAAGGCCAATCGAGGAAACCACTGTTTAATATGTATGACCTTTGAGCCCTCAAGTAGCATTGCATGAGGAACCGTCATGCCACCATGATGAATATAGCCAAATGGGCTCAGGAGTACTACTGACGCTTCACACAATCTGCCGCTGCATCCAGAAATGCAACCTGAAACTCAAGGAGGAAACCATAGATCAATTCTGTGCAGAAATGCCAACAAGGCTGCAACCTTGGCTGCAACTCTCGTCAAATGAGATATCTGTGATAGTATGGGGATACTTCAGTGCCCACAGCATGGGTGACATGTGCATCTGCATGTACTATAACAGTGTGGCATCATAGACACAGGGTTGGTGTGCTTGACTGGCCTGTCTCCAGGCTGTCTCCTATTGAAAATGTATGATGCATCACGAAGAGGAGAATCTGCTGAGCAGCTAAAGTCTTTATCCATGAAGAAGCAAATAGTCTATATATAAGGAGAAAGGAGAGAAGCTATAATAGAAAATTACCAAACAAGAGAATCTGGTACAGCTTACAAATGATGAATGTTTTGGGACGTGTTCTGCCTGTTGCACACTTGCACTGTCTCAAACTGCAACTCTATAAGACTGTTTCGAAACCATGAGTTCTTGTGCAAGTTGCATTCCTGGAGCTACTAGATCACCACAGATATATTCCATATCATTAGATTACAGGCCTGCTGAGGTCAGAGCACCCACAAAGGAGCTTCATTGTTATGTGTGGTGTCAGATCAGAAGCCAGAGGGAGGAGATAGAGTGGGTTCCTGGCTGAGGTTGAGTTTGGACCCACAGCTGCACACGCAGGGTCCTGCAGAATCTTGGGCCTGAGCTGAGCCTTGACAGGTGCTGCATTAAAACTGTCCTGAAACTGCTCTCGGTGGCTTAACATTGATCCTCTCTTGCAGACGCCCACGGAATGGCACTTTATTTGGCATGATGTTAAACCTAATGCCAACCTGTGACCAAAGCAAAAGCCAGCATAACATCAGGCCTCCAGAAGGCCACTAGAGGAAAGAAGAAAATTATACTGAGAGACAGAAACAACAGGAGAAACGCTGAGAAGAAAATGTTATGTGGCGCAAAGAAATAGAGATGGAGGATGACTCTTTAAAAAATGGAAGTAAGGATGGATCTTATTTAATATGATTTTTTTTTTCATTCAGAAATCCCTATTGCTTCTTGCCCTCTGTGTAAATGAGACTGTGAACAAACAAAGAAAGAGAAAGACAAACTCCAATTTGGAACAACAAAGCAGCACCACATCTTTGAAATGAGAAAAAGAACAAAACACAATTCCCCAGTCTTCTCTGGAAGTTTTGTCTGTGTTCCTAGAATCTCTCAGTTGGACGTAGTAGCAGCAGCTGTCACTGTCACTCTCTCTCTTGCCTGGTGCAGAACAGCATTATACTTTTAATGGGTGATTAGTGTCAGATATCTGGCTTTTGCCGCCTCTGCCTCAACTGTGGGAAATAGTTGTGCTAGTTGCACCTGATCCAGGGCTCAGTTTAGAGTTTCCTCCTGTCTAAAGAGGAACACAGGGATCTAGCACAAACAAAGCCCAATTTCGACGATTGACTCTGCAAAATGGTATTTCATTAAGATAAGCACAGCTCTGCCACTCAGCTGGAGCCTCTCCAAATATCACGGAGGCATATAACACAACTTTACTTGAAAAGTTTTGAGCCCAAAATACCAATTTTCAGTACAGTATGACAGCTTGGTTAGCTTTGTGAAATTGAAGAGGCATGCTGACAGTTATTGTGTGCATATATTTGGTTCAGGTAAGGTGAGCTCCTTGGCCTGGTTCCTTGAAATCATAGTTAATGTCCAAAAACCTAAAGTACCCAAAATTGAAATCAAACACAGATTTAATTCTGTTCTGTAAATAATAAGAAAACTAGAAAAAAACATTCAAACAGAGACTTACTTTGTTCCATTTGACTTTTGTGAACAAACACAATACAAGGAAACCAACATGCTATTAAGCACCATTGTTAAAAGTAGCCTTTGCCCTTTAAAATCTTCATCCAATTGCAAATAAAACAATGGGATTCTGTTTTTTTAAGTTCACTATTTATAAGAAAATGCTGTCTACAAGAACAATGGCATAAACATTCTGGTTCCTCATCTAAAATAAAGAATTGACTGAATTTGGCTTTCTCCCTGAGCGTATTTCGTAAGGATTTGCAAGCTCAGTCCCCTGGTGACTCCCCAACAGCAATGGACTGAGTCAATCACAGAGTGATGAGGACCATGTGTAACAGCTCTAAAAAAGTATTGCTACCTAAGCACCTGCATGCATGCATAACAGCAGATGTCTGGAGAACACTGACTGATGAAAGCAAACAGAAAGACAGACATTAACATTTAGTTTAAAGTGCTTCTTCAATCCTCTTTTTTTCCTTTTCTCTCTCTCTCCCTCTCTCTATCACTCTCTCTCTGTCTTTCTCTTTACAACTCTACTGGCACAGCAGCATGTGAATGATGCCCCTCACCACAGCTAGGAGCAGTGGGTAGGCTGCAGTCTGTATGACGGCTGTGGTGTCCTCTTTAAGACAAAGGGAACTTGGCAGGCTGCTGCACTGCGGCTGGATCAAACAGGCCTTGTTTATTGGACCTCCCCCTCTTTGCTCTGTGCTCATCAGCGGCTGTGTGTGAGACTGCAATCTGAAGTGTCTAAGAGATCTGCTCACTCCTCAAAGACGGGAACCATTCAGACCACACACAGGGTCATTTCAACCACCACAAAGGAGGACCTGAACAGAGACTGACATGCTCAGTGTGCAGGCTCTCTTTATGACTTCTTCTAGTCTCTCAGTTTGTATTTGTATTGATTTAAAGCAACCTTAAGAAAGAATTTATTTTTCTCACTCTTGACCTTTTCTTGAGTTTTAGCCTGTGGTGTCTTAGAATCTCATTTTTGCTCTCTCTTACTCAGCGTGCTTCACAAATCCTTGCTTTTTTTTTTCTTTCTGTCCTTACACTCGCTCTAAAAACAATGTCTTGCTCCTGTACCCTGTTTTCCTGTTGTGCTAACACTGGAATGTTTGACGTCTAAAGGTGATATATTTGCTATCAGGCAGAGAGAGAAGGCCTTCACTGTAGAGTGATACAGATAAAAGGTCGAGGAAAGTTTTCTGCTGTTTTTAAGAGAGTGAATGTAATAAGTGACCTATAATCATCAGCTTGATAAGTCTGTTATGTATGGCGAGGTTGTTTTTTTAGCGTTACATCTACCGCTAGGTTCTCAGAGACACACTGGTACTCAAGACTGACACAGTAAAAAAGATTTATGACTAACGTCATAACTTCCGGAAAGATGAAGTTAGGGTTGCCTTCCCTATGTGAGCCCCTTTTTCTAAATGTTATGTTTGACTGACAGGCCATTTTGTTCTCACACGTCTTCTTATCACTGCCCTTGATTCCCACACACAAGCAGCAGTGTTGATGGGAAAGATCCCAAAACACAGAGACACTGAAAAAAAAAAAAATCAATAATTGTGTGTACAAATGTGTCACAAAGTTTAAAAAATGGAAAGAGAGAAGGAGGAAATGGGATGCTGCAAAAATGTACAGTTTTCATACTTAAAAACTGAAGTTAATTTATTCACATTATGTTATTCATGTTAATTTACACTAAGCACAATTAAACTGTAAATTGGCAAACTTGCGTTGGATAACAGAAGTTTGTGTCAGTAATGTACAGCAATACTGTGTGCTTCAGTCTGTCTAAAAGGGGGGTCTGATGAATGTGTCTGAAGCAGTTTTTATTTCAGTGTTTAGAACCCAATAAATTATTCTGCATTTTTATTTTCACTTTTTAAAATAACTTAACTATTTCTAACAAATTTCCTAAAATAATCTGCAAAACATACGACTATCAACAAACTGCTATCCATATTTCTTTTTGTCAAGGATCAGTAGCAATTTGTATACAAATATTTTTCTTGGATGAAGGAGCTGAGACCCTCGCACGAGATTAGTGTACACAACTACAACCTTTTAAGAGATGGAATATACAAAAAGTGGATGTTGGACTTGAATTGCACTTTTGGAACCAGAACACCATTGTTTGGTTTCAGAAGAGCTGTTTGTAGTCCGTTATGGCATGTTTGGAAATCGATTGGCCACATCTGTTATTTTGGAAAATGTTAAAACACAGCAGCTGCTACAGTAAATCACTGCATGTCATACTGACACACAACTTCACCAGTGCTTTAACTGTTGCAGGAGTGTCTGTGTAATAAGAAAATTGCCATTTTGAGCAGTTCTTTTCCTTTTGCAGCGCACTGAACAATTCTCATGCTGCTGCTCATATTATGGTGAAGTTATAAAGAGGAAGAAGTTTTCACACAGGAGAAGGATTTCCATGCATGCTCAGTCAAGGCCACTGAACACTCTTATCACTCCCTCATTGATCCCAACCATGAAGAGCAGTTTTTCCCACAGAGTCCCCTCACCCAGAAGCATAAACAAATACACACAGCCTGCCATCTGCATAAGGAGCAGCAGAGATGAGATGTGACACACTGAGACCTCATTCACTGAAACATCAGAACTAATGCAGTCAGCATAAGTAGTACTCCATAATACAGCCTGTCCAGGGGCTTGGTTGTGATATGTCTGGTAAGGAAAATCTCATCTCAGTATGAATGGAAAGTCAAAGGAGGACATAGAGAGTTGGACGTGATTAACGTGGAAAACATGAAAGTGCCAGGCTGAGTCACTCAGCACTATAAAGCCAGCCATTGGCCCACACAAAGCATGTGTTTCTGTCATCAGGAGGCTTGTATGCCATGAATTCCTGTCACTTTAGAAGTTCTTGTTGCTTTGAACATGCCACTGCACCCATTATGACAGAGAGATGAAACAGGTTTTAGCCTTGTTAAAGCAGGGTAGAGAAGACCAAACATCCAAATAACTTGACGTCTTGAGCATAATACTGAAAGCACCTGTTTAAAAGTTTCCTTCAATGCAGTCAAACCTATCCCCTCCAAATATCTTATTAATTAGTAAGTTCTTTTGGCTGCTCCCTGTTCAGGGTCGCCACAGTGGCTCACTCTGTATATTTGATTTGGCAAGGATTTTATGTCAGATGCCCTTCCTGACGCAACCTTCCCCACCGGCATTCGAACCAACACTATGAAAGGACTGGGACATGACAGTTGACAATTGCCAGCTGCCCTACCTACTGCACCACTGTCCCATAATTAAAGTGTGAAAGCTGTACTTGGTTTTATTGCAACCAGTTTTAACTTTGACTTATATGTTTCCCCAGAGGAAACCATTATTTGTAATTACTGTTGTTGTCCTGCAGAATTTCGAACATCAGTCTTGATATTTTTTATCCTACACAGTCATTCATTCTCTCTCACCATATTCAGCTATCCTCTCAATGTTCCTCAACATCCAAGACATGACATGATGGAAAAGTATTTTGCAAGGGCTGTGCTGAAAAGGAAATCCAGGCATTAGTCACTCAGGCCCCTTCAGTGCTCACAGGAGGGACTGTCTGACTTCAAGTAAACGAAAGGATTCCTAAGGACTTGCCACATTTTGTTCTCCTTTGATGTCTCCTTACTGAGTGTCAGATGTGATCACTATTTAAATGGTGCCCAGCATTCATCCTTTTAGCCGTGATTTCAGCAACCAAAGCAGTAATGGCGCCTAATTGCAGTGTGTGAAATGTAATTTATTTAAAATGGCAATTGTAACAACTGCAGAAATTCATACAGTGTTTTTATACAAATGCCTTTATTCTCTGCTGTGTTTAAAAATTAAATCTCACTGCCTTAGCTGAACTACTCCTACACACTGGGATCAGTACTACACATGGAAGCATTAAAATTGAGGGTAGATCCAGCATGCACAGAGGAATAAGATCTAAACCAAGGGCTTAGGTTTCAGCAAAACTTCAAACAGTCTGGGACTGGAGGTCAGTTTGCATAAAACCACAAAAAGAGCAAACCCCATGTGAGGGAGAGAAATTCCCTTCTTCATGAGGGCGTGGGCTGCCCACTTCGATTATTTGCGACCCCCTCAATTCTGTGGCCCCACTGTGATTACATTGACCCTCTTCCTCCTTCTGCCCTAAGGCTGCTCTTATTGTAGCAATGTGTAGTTTCAGAGCTTCCTCGTCCCTGTTTGTCCTTCAGAAGCTTGGAGAAACAGGGAATTAGAACAAGCTGTCGAAACAACACTTCCGTGGGAGCACAGGTCATGGAGACCCCCAAGATGTTTTCTTCTCATATATGTGGGAAATCCACCAGAAGCCCACTGGTAAGCAGGAGGAAGACATTGTTCCATATATTAACAATGATTTTAAATAATCAATAAAAATGGAAAGCCCAACGGGCACAGTAGTAATCTAGTGTTCTGATCTGACTACAGCAAATGTAACATGTATAAATGAGAATTTATGGCTGGGGCCAGCATGGGAAAACATATTACTATATTAGTCACCTCTCCAATCTGTGCTGTTTACTGTAAGATACACATTATATTGTAACAGCTTGTCTGAATGCATGCATGTGTTGTGAGCAAAGGAGAAGCAGAGTAAATCAATTGGCATCCACTAGTTTGAATAACAGTAAGATTCCTAGTAATTATGTCCCATAACGGAGCCAATAATGTAATTAGGGGTTACTACAGAGTGGAGTGTGGACCACATCTGGGATCCCCCAGGGACTTTCTGTCTCAACATGTTCACCCGAGTGTGAGAACCTCAGCCCATAAGCACACCTAATCACATAGCTTGCTCCAAATACAGCACCACATCATGATCTTACATGACAGGTTTTATATCAAATGATAGAGTTTATTTTTAAAACTGCACAACTCTTTAATCCAATTTTCTCACATATTTATATTTCACTGACACTCGGAATCAATATGTTTTTTTCTTTCAAGTTTGAGTATATCAGGATGTAACAAGCATCCCAGACATGGACTCTCATGACACAAATGCAAGCGTCACTATTTGCTCTGACTCAAGGACTATGAATGAGTCAAGCAACAGGTGATTTCAAGCCTGTTTTACTGCTCAGAGCAGCAGGTGTCTTCATGATTCCAAAAACCCCAGCAGGATCTTTTAATTCCAGTGTGAGAAACACAAATAAAGTCCAATGTGAGGACCTCAATGCCGACTGTTGGTACTAGCACTTTTTAAGAAAGGTTGAACATACCGTCAGTACTGATGACAGATTAGAAAATATGGTTTCCTGCTCAAATGCAGAAATAAACAAAAAATAAGATATGTCATTCCCAGCAGTTTCTATGATTTCCATAGTGTTTTGTTGTTTCTAAAGCATGTGTGAAAAATATTGGAGATCTACTTTCAAATTAATGGTCAAAATTAGTGTTGAGCAGGTTTTAATTGGTGCTGCAGAAAGGTGAATTTCAGTTATAAGGACCATCAGTTAAATTATATCTGTTTGTAATGTTTGTAATGTTTGTAATTCTGTAATGTTTGTCCCATGTCCTGTAATCTAGCCTCCATCCTACCTGCCACAGGTGTTCTGTTGAGAGTCAGTGTCACAACCTTGGAAAGTGAGATAGGGGGCCCTGTTGTCCTCACACACAACCCACCCCCACCTTTTTACCCAGCTTTGAAGGTTGAGGGTTTGCAGGGCCTGACAGCTGCTCTTAAATTAGAGAGTAGATGAGAACACAACAGGACCCAGGAATGTCTGGATTGCCTTTCCCTTCCGCAGAATCCTGGGAAGATGACTACAAGCTAAGTCAAAACGGTGTCGGGATGCGGAGTAGTCCCATACAACATATCTACGGATAATTCACTGCTGACTTTATATTCTTAACATTCCTTTGGAATTGCCAGCTGGCTCAGAAGCATCAGGGGGCATATATATATTGGAAGATTAATATAAGTGAACAGCAGGTACAGAAGAATTGAACATGTCAGTTATTTGTGACGTTTTGATGATATCTGTCCTCCGCCCAATAGTCAGGCCATCCTGGGGCAAAATCTCCTGTCTCATGCATTATCACACTTCTGTCATTAGTTTCTATGGAGACAGTGACCAGGTCACTGGGGTCAGTGCGGCCAGTGGGATGGTTGTAAAATTGCACAAGCAATAAAGTCAGGCTCAGTAATGCTGTTCTTTCCATTTAGGAGAGAATAGCTATATAGCCTGAGATCCACCCAGGAAAACATCCTTGTAGAACCTAAAGTTGTAGAGCACCAGGCAAAACACAGACAGTCAGCGAGGGAGGAGCAGGCAGCAAGATTTTCCACATAGCAAAACCTGTGGGTCATGCAGTAGTGAGAGGCTCACATGAGGTGGGCGAATATAGATAGTAAGGCCATGAGAGAGGAAAATAAAGGAACAAGCAACTGATAGAGTGGGGGTGAGAGGATGGGAGGGATAGAACATATTAAAGGAGTGGGTAGTGAGTAGTGATGGCTGAACTGATGAAGAACAGTAGCTGGAGGTGGAGAAAGAAGATGGGAGGACAGTAAGAAAAACAGGAAAGAGAACACTGGAAAAGATTAAACATTCATGGAAGGTCTGACACACAAGCTTCCAGAAAGTGTGAGTGAGGTTGAGTCTTCAACTTGCTGATTTTCTCCTCCTGCACTGCTAGACCAGCATTTTTTAAATTTCTTGTCAATATATTTTAATAAAAGTGGAATTACTGCAAGTCCTTCTTTCTCCTCTTCCCCCAGGTGATGTGGTGTGGAATGTCTGCTGCTGTCAACCACCACCTCCATCCACTTTGCACTACAGTCTTTCTGGAAAGGGGTTCCACTTGTTTTAAAAATACTCTTGACCCGTAACCAAATAATAAACAAATTACAAGAACATTAAAAATATATAAAAAGCATAATAGTCAGTAATAGTAATAATTAGTGGTCAGCAATTTTTTAAGAGTTTCTTTTTAAAGCTGGATAATCAGCCCTTGAGCGCAAAGCACTTAACCGTATCGAACCCAGCCACTTCACACTAGACCCACCCTGTCTTATTCCATTACTGCCTTCCTTATCACTCAAAAGTGCCTCTAGGCCAGCCATAGCCTGAGGAAGGAATGTGGCATACACCTTTTAATCTGTGTTCAGTGAACCTGCCATTTCCTAAATTCACCCCCATGATACTGACTTGATCCTTCCTTTCACTCTCAAAGCTCACTGCAGAGCATCATCAGGCACTTTTTAATGAAGGCCAGCTGCTGTGGCGTGTCTGTGTGCCATAACATCTTTGACTGTATCTGTTTGTACTGCTGGCTTCTACAGCCAATCCAGTACGATGAAGAGGAGAATGTTGGGCGTAATAAACACACATGTAACCTCACACAAGTTCACTTTACCCAGACAAAAGGACTGGGGCCCTACATGAAGGATTTTGCAATCAGTGATTCCTTGGTCAACAAAGCGAACAGACCTGTTGATTTTGGCAAGGAGTTGGTCTCACATTAGACAGTGTCGGCAAGTTTCAAGCCAAACATTCACAAATTGTCACTGTCCATCTACAAAGACAGCATATCATAAAAGTATGCATAAAAACCCAGACAGGTCAACCTAGCAAAAAATACACTATCAATAAGTACATCCATTGCTTGGAATTGTAAATTAAAACCTTGGAACAAATAGCTGTCCTTGTCATCTCTGATGTAGACAGATTTACGCAATTGTGACAAAAAGCTCTTGTTTCACATGCATGTGTATGTGTAGATAAAGAAGGAGATGGGTTTGGGGGGTAAATAGGCACAGGGTAATTATCCCCTTGGTTGCTTTAGTAATAATTATACGTTAGTGGTGCACTTGCATTGTTACTCACTGGCTGGTGTTTTGATTACGCAGTAGCCAGGTTTAGTGTTTTTTCCCTGTTCTTTTCTTAAGGAAGATCATGGCTCAGGAGGGCTCTGCTGAGACACGTAGAGGCACAGGTGGGGTTGTGGGTGCAGCCTCTCTCACCTCAGTGTGTAAGTGTGGGAACCACTCAGTTGCCAGTAGTGCATGAGTAACAAGGACCCTGAGGGAGTGTGGCGTAATCTCCAATAACGCTCTAGTCTCTTCTGTTTCTCTCACTGAGCAGAACACACACATTCACTCAGAAGACTAAATTCACTCGTGCATTTATCTCAGTCAACAAACATTTGCAAACAGCAATCTTCAAATGAAAGCACTTTCTCAAATCACATAGACACAGATATATTTGTATTGTAAATACAGTCACAGCCAGGTAAATAATATGTTGTATTCATTCAGATGTTGGACCAAAATTGCTGATCTAAAGGCTTGCATGATAAATCACATCATAAAATTAACCATTTAGACAAATGTTGGAGAAATGTGGACCGTAGTTTGTTTTTATTGGGACATTATTATCTCCAATAGATATTAAACAATTTAAGATTGGTATGTATTTTACAAAGTTTAACATTTATCAAAAGTAGTTTATAACCACACAAGTAACCACAATAACAATGGTCTAATAATCCTTATCAGTAATCCCTAGATATGTCCTTCTGGATTTATATTTCTATAAGGGAGTAAGAGAAAGTAATATTAAAACATGTAGTGATTTCTATAACATTAAGCCTTGTTTTCACCAGTACACTATCCTCTTCATCTCTGGGAAGAGAACTGAAATATGGCATCAAAACAACTCAGCCACCCACTGAGAGCTAAATTACATAATTGCTAGTTAAGTGGAAGTAAAAATGGAGTTAAATGAATAACATTTGCAAAACCATGTGCCACAGGAAATTACATACATTAATTTTTACAGGTATTCATCAGAGCTTACTGTGCCCAAGTGTGAAGAACTGATTAAGATATATAATGTGCCAATCTTTGTTAAGGAATCTAAAGAATCACAATTAATTGCTGTTCTAATACAGATTTTATAGAGCTGTGTTGGTGGAGCAGTTGGGGGCAGTGGGCTGGCAGCTGTTGCTGCTGTGCGGGGGCCCTCCAGTCTCAGTCTACCCCTAATGGACAGACCAGCTGTTGGAGTTCTGTCTGTAGGGGCGCGGGGCTTCAGGAGGCGGGGAGGGCATGAGAACTTCCACCCCCCTGTCCTGGGGGGCGGGTCCCTGCCTTGTCTGCCCTCCTCTGAAAGGAGGTGATTGATGGCGCAGGGTTGACACCATGCTTCCACAACAATTGACTCAGGAGGGACAGAGGATGAACAGAGAGCTTGGGACCCCTCCACGTCTTTCTCGTCTGGTTTTCAGAGGCAAATGTGGGATCAGTTGCAGTTATAATATAGTCATTTTTCTCAATATGTCTTTTATTTGACATTTTAAGTGGAGCATATGCCACTCGAAGCATTTTTCATGACTGTCACTGCAATAATTCTGCAGACAAACTCAAGTTATTTTCTGCTTTATTTGTCAGATTACATGGATCTGAACATGTCCTTGTCAAACAGCTTAAATGACCCTACGCCTTTCGTTAATATAAGCCCTCTTGTTGCAGCAGCCCTTCGGTGCCCTCTTCCTTAACACCAGTTCAAGTAATCCTGACAACAGAGTGGAGATGCATGGTGCCTCCAGGGTGGACAGTGCCCTGGGCTCAAGCGTGTGTGTTGGGTCATCACTGGGTATCAGCCAGAAGCCTCGGCACCGAGGCCTGCTAACACAGACCTGACCTTTTGCACTAAACCCCGTGATCCTCCCTGGATCCCTTTCAGCAGGTCGCCAGCACCTCCGTTCTACTTCAAGATTTACAGCCCCATGGAGGAAGAAAGGAGGTGGATGGCGGGGGTGATGAGGGTGTGGGGGTGGGGAGGGGCTCACTGTCCGGCAGCTGTTCACAGTGGTCTTAAGTAGCTATTTCACATGGAAACAGGGTCATAGTTTTCTGAATTCCTCCAGCTGGCCAATCTCCAGCTACGTCTGAGATGCATTCCTGCACAGAAATGTCTATTGCGTTCTCTGTCCTCCATTCACACCGCTCTGTGAATGCAAATGCTTCCAGACCTTCCTCTGAGTCCAGTCCACTGTTCATCTCTCTGTAGATTTATATCTCAAAGGAAGGGACAGAAATTCTAGTCACAGAAGATATGGTCTTGGAAGGAAGGATACTATTTTTACAAATTCCATAAGGATTTTGCAAGAAACACAGGACACTGAGGTGTACAGGAAAAAAAGATTCCTTCTCACTGTCCCTCTCCTCTGCAGAAACAAGACGTGTGTAAACGTACAGGATTTAATAGCCGTTTAGAGAGCTTGTGTGAAAGTCAAACACTTTTCCCACAATCCAAAGAAAGATCCATCATTCACATGTGTTTACTTTAGACAAAAAGATCCAGTTTCCTACACTGTGTGTAGGTGTGTGTGTGTGTGTGTCTGGGTGGGTGGAAGGAAAAGAAGAAAAAGAATCACAGTGGATGAGGATACATATTCATACATAAGTATGAATAGACATTCAACTTTTATAGTGTGGATTATGCAAGTATCATTTGCATAATTAGAGAGAAACATATTATTATATTGTTTATTCAAAACCTTTCCACTTTTTGACAAAATAAAACCAAAACTGATTTTGCATGAAGCTAATGTAAATACAGACTTTTCATAATAAATTAAAAGGCAAAGAGCTAAACGTTTTCTTCTTTTTTCCGTGTATTGTTTTGAAAAGTAGACAACAAGTGTGGAAAGGGGCTGAGCAAACACAAGAGCAGTACCCTAGGAAAAGTGGAGTTGCTTCTCTCCTAATGCATGATCACAGAAACAAAGAGAAGTTATCGTATCAGTTTAGGATGTAGTTGTATGTCTGTTTTATGCATGTGTACGTTCCTTTGTCACACACACCACATCAGAAGCTTTAAATCTAAATAGTGTTTACCCACAAACCCTGAATGATAAAGAGATCATACAATTATGGAGCAGCAATTAGAAGACAATCCACCATCAACCTGAGCGCTGTGCTAGAATTGGTCCTGACGTCTGCCTGTAGGGGGTCTCAGTTTCTGACTGGCCGTGACCAGTTTAGTAGAGGAGCTTCTAATCCTCTCCACACTCTCTGTGGGTGCTCTTAGCGCTTTTCCCACATAAATCAGTCTGGCCTGGGTGGTAAAGTCATCACATCCACTGTGTCCACAAATACTGCCTGTTAGCAACGCTATCACATGGAGCGTGCGAGTACTGAAAAAGGCTATAAGCATGAAAGGAGGGCATTGGCTGATCGTTGTCATTAGCTCTTGCCAGCAACTCCACTTGACACTGTACTGTTGTCCTGATGTCACTATACACTAAATACAAAAAAAATTAAAATGTTCTCCTCCACAGTTAACATGAACTTTATTTATCACAAGTATGCCAAAGATACTCTTTTTAATTTGGAAAAATATTATATGCAGTATGTAGATAAACACTCCTCCTGTGTCTCTCACCCATGGGTGGTCTCACTTAACAGGCTTTGAATAGCTTCTACTTTTAACACTGCAAACATACAATCATTATCATGCAGCTCTGGATAAAAAGTGCTGTCTTTGGAATGTGTATCACAATAGTGCAGGTTATCAACTGCTCACAGGGATAAATTACAGCATATTTTGTATATGCTGGATGCCGATGGAAAGGCAACCTCTACATTAGTTGTGTACACTAACATGCCCAGATGTGGGCAGATTTACATATGTTAACTATGAGTAATACAAACAACTTCAAGTCAGGGTGCCACTCACTTTACAGCACAGAGCAGACTTATAAATCCTCACCTGTCACATCTTTGTTTGTGTGATTTGAGATTCCCCTGAGTCCAGCACGAGAATTTTGTCACCAGGGCTTCCACTCTCACACTTTCTCTCCAAGGCAAACAAAACACTGATTTGTTCTGTTTGTGTGTGAGTGTGGAAAGAGAAAGGGGGTAAAAGACAGAAGTGATAACAAGACAAAGTTGTAACATGATTAAAAATTAATTTCTTTTTCATCTCAGAGGTCTTATTTCTGGGGGAATGTCTAGAGCAGCCACTTAGACTAATGAGATCAGAGAGAAAAAAGAGACTGGAGTATTTAAGTAAGTATTTTAGCTTAGGAGTGGAGAACAAAGTCAAAGTCTGATCATTCATTTATGGGAAAATGCAACATATTCAAAATTTCCTCGGAAGAAAATATTTAATTGTTCTATTTGATAAATTGCCTGTTAATTTGTACTGTAATTGCTTTTGTGTGTGAGCTATGAAGATGATTTTGCATCACGTTGGGCTATTTGATACGATTTTCACAACGATTTCTGTGAGCAGTTTTGTCACAATACAGTATTTGCTAAAAGCAGCATGCATGGTTTACTTAATGAGCCCTCCAGGCATGGGCCTGTGAGGGCAAGACAAAGAAGCATAGAACAACCTAAAGAATACGCAAAACAACAATAGAGATGCAAGCTCACCACAAAGCTCACAATATGAGTTAACAAAGAGATAACAGACACAAAATGACCACAAAGAGATGCAAAATGGCTACGAAGGGCCAAAAAATGACTACAAAGCCTCAGAGACACAACAATGTGTCCCTGAGTTTCAGTCTGGATGTCTTGCAGCTGTGTAGGTGCAGGGGGCCTTTTACATGTTTGTGCCCAGAGACCCAGTTTGTGTCATCTGTCCATGGTGGACAACACAACCTACTTGTGATGTTTATGTTGAAAACATTGTTCAACATAAAGATGGAATAATCAAGGCCTTTGCAGAGAAATGATTTCAAGTGGCCAGACAGCAACATACTGTAAATACAACTGTCTGTCCCTGAGCACAGTGAGAAATCTCTCCCTGGGACCTCCTCCAACTGCAAGTCAGTCAAAATACTGCCAACACCTGCCAGGGTGAGCTGGGAGTGTGTCTACTACATCCCCAGGGGATGAAAGGCATATTTCACAGCCAAATGAAAACAGAAAATCATAGCGTATAACACCTATTTGTAATATACATAAACTCCATTACACGTTCCTCCTTCTCTCTATTTAGTTTTCACTTGCAGCTGCAGACACAGAAACACAAGCACACATCTCTTGTATCTTGGATAGAAGCCTGCATCAGATTTAAAATATGACTATCAATCAGTTGCAGTAATGTCCAAATGCTAATGAAGAACACAAGTCTAAGTCATAATAACATTGTGCTCAAAGGGCCATACTGAGCCACTAGAAACTTTGCTCTGATCAACTTTAAACACATGATGGGAGCCAAATGAAGCAGGTGTCTGTGAGGCCTAACAAGTTCTTTTCACCGACCTCTATAGATGACGTCACATGCACTAACGAACTTCACTCCAAACCAGCCTGCTACATTCACCTACCAATGTCTTTAATTTATTCAAGGCCAGGACCAGGAATAGTGCGATGGAGAGGGGGTGTAGGGGGGTGTACTTGAATTTTAGTGCTGCCCTCCCCTGCAGAGCAAAACTGTGTCATAATGCCGGACTCCTTTTATGATTTAAATCAAGGCTATTGTCTCTGTGAGCAACCAACTCTGCACTGTGCTGCAGAGTAACCAAGGCACTATACACCGGCTGCAGAAAATGAGTCCACTGCTGTAGGCTGAGGTGGTGCAGGCTGGAAGAGGAACTCATAGGTTGTTGAGAGAACAGGAATGCCTGCTGCCTGCCTCTTTGCTACAGTGTAAACACAGTCTCACTCTCTTATCTCCAAATTATCAACTGAAAGCAGTTTTTTTTTGTTGTTGTTTTACATTCAAAACTAATGTTTAAATTAAAGTATATTTTTTGTCTCTGCATTAATGACATTTCACAAAGCATCACTCTACATTTTTGAGATTTCAAACCTATACCCGTTATATTGCCAAAATACAAAATAGCCCCCAGAATTATCAACATAATGACTAGCATATGGACCATATCTCTATAGTCTTCTAATCCCTAGAGTCCTTGTTTTTATATCAAAAAAAGATGTGGTTCAGAGTTTTCAGAAAGGAATCAGAAATAATCTTTTTCATAATATACTTTCATAAGTGTGGGGGGAAAAAATGGTTTTAGGTTGAAATTTGTATATATGATCCTAAAAATAACAGCAGAAATCAACTGTTGATTCAGTGCAGAGTCTGGAACAAGAGACAGAAACTGATTCTTATGGCAGTTATGTTAAAATAAAGCAGCTTTTCAATTAGTGTCTTTCCACTCATAGGTTTGGTGCAGAGCTGTTTGAGTTTCAAACAACTGCAACTCTTATGCAACTTTGATTACTGTATTTTCCCGACCACCATCTTCTCAATTATTAGGGAGCAATACGCGTTTGCGGTAGTGGGCAATGCTGGGAAACTGCGCAGGGTAATCTAGTGGAAGAGAGAGAGAGAGAGAGTGAGAGAGAGAGAGAGGAGGCGGGGTATACCAGAGCTGGGACAGGTCGGGAAAGAAAAGTTTTTCAAAACTTTCAGGAGGTTAACGGAGAATCACAGCAGCTGTGGCCGAGCTGCGGAGGATAATACGGGATTGGAACCTACGCTTTCCGACTGGCTTTAGGAAAAAAATCACCATCGATTTTGGAGTCTTTATTTTTTTTGTGAACGTAATAAAGGATGTATTTCTACTAAAAGCCCGCATTGAAACGCTGGAAACTTTTCCATCGAAATGGAAGGGAATATTCCATGGATTATTTTTTCATTTTTATTGTTTATGCATATTTGTGAAGGTAAGTTTAATTGTACAATTAACGCTCGTTGCAAACAAGTGGGCTATGCATCAAAACAAAGAGTGGACATGTCTGGACAAACCGGCCGCCCGGCTCCATATAAATGTGGTTCTGTCGTTGACTGTCAAGTTTGACTATCAACTTTTTTTAATTTGGTAGTTTGAGTTAAAGATATTTTATAAGGTTTTCAGTCACAGATGTCGAAGACGTTTATACGCATCACGTGTCAAAATATTACACGCGCACAATAGTTTTGTAAGTAAATCCGGCATTGCTTTGTGTGAGGAAATAGATATACAATATAATTACAACTCATATTTGATTTTTCTGCAAGAGCTTAATTAGTTTCTGTCTGTGGGAAAAGTGTGAGGGCTGCTGAAGCGCTGCTGCTTCGCCGACTTAACAAAGCCCGTAATTCCTGTAACCGCAGCAGCACTTCGTAAGTTTGACTATGAAGAGCAGATATGTGCAAAGATGTTGAAAATAATACCTTTAGAAAATTGTAGGTATAGTAGAAGGAGAGTGAAAATGTGTTGATCTTAAAACAGCGGGTAATGAAGCGAAGTTCCCCCCTTTCCTTATTGAACAAAGACCTTTAAACAACTGGTTACTTTTCCCTCGAAACCGCTGAGCAGTGACTGTCAGATAAATGAATGTCTCTGAGACAAACTTGTTTCCATGCACATATATTTTCATCAGGGGAATACAAAGTTTATCTGCTTTTGACAATGTAAACAACAAACATGCGGGTGTGTCTGGTTGCCACAAGTGGCAGGGGACTGCCTAGAAGTATTTGAAATCTGTATCAGTGAGTAAATGAGTTAATTCAATTTGCCTTATTTCCATATTCTCCTGTAAGTAAATAAGACAGAGTTATGCTGTGATTTGTTGCCCACATATTCCTCTTAAGTTGATTTCAGAAAGTAATTTGCCAGTTGTGTGGTTCTCTAACTTATTTCTCTAATTTCCACAGGGTTCCGTTGCGTGGATAAACACAGACCTTGTGAAAATGGAGGGACATGCTTAGATTCATCTTCTCAGTGCATGTAAGTGGAACGTGTAGAGATGTATTAGGATCAGATCTGTGGGGAAGAGTTTCCTTTCAGCAAAGCCTCCAGTCTTATTCTTTTGTGTCAGTATTTCATGGACTGTTTTTGAAGTGGAGTCCGTGTGTGTAAATTACACAGACTGTTATTTGTCAGTTGGTTCTTCAAAGGTTCAGGAGAAACATTCATTTTCCCTCTGACACTTAATCTTAATCTGATACTTAGTTTATGTCCTGTTTGCGTAAAACTGGTGAAGGATAGTACAAATGGATTTGTCCTACTCATATGAACAATAGCAAGCTTCAACATGTTTGACTGCCACCCTCACTGCACCTGTTTAGGAACTTGTCGGACATATTACAGCATTAAAAATGTTTCATTGTCATTTTCGCTGTTAGATATTGTTCTTTGTCCTACAGTTTACCATTCACAAGCAATAATAGGAGAAAACTTTTTCTGTAAATTCATCATTTCCCGCTGGCTTTGAGCACTTTTGAGATCTCACATCTTTTGGTCGTGATGAGGCTTTTGTTTTTCAAATTGGCAAGGGGGGTTGTGTGGGAACCTATTACAATAGTCAAGTTAAATAGCCTCCAGTGTCTTGCCCGGGGGTCATTTGCCCCTTTTTAAACCCCTTAGCTTAGGAAACTGCTTGAGTGTTTCAGATAGAGGAGATTGTTAATTCATTAAATTCTAGTGCAAATGTTTTTCATACACAAGTGTAAAACAATAAAATACACTACTATTATACTGCCAGTAGTAGTCCTCACACACTAGCCAATGTATAACTCATCTGCAGGTGGAACAAGTAGGTCTAACTACCACCCACATTTTTTCAATCATTAGCTGAAGCCAAGTTGGGCAAATGCCATTAAGTAAGTAAATGTATAATTTTATGGAGCCAGATCAGCATATCTAACACTAATTTTTGGGGTAAATCATTTATTTTCAGCATCACACACTTTCCTTCTAGTAGTGAAAATTAACAGAACACTCTCCATGTTTAGCATGGAGTGTGTATCTCCAGATTTAATGTCATAACGTCTTGTTCTTCCTTGGAAGAAGCCATTGATTCATACTTTGTGTTGCTTTACTCCTTTTTGTTCTGTGTATGTGTATTCTGTGTACTATTAGGTAACTCTACAATCTAATACAAACCAATACAGCAACTCTGGCATGAATCCTAGGGGGCTGAAACATTACAAACACCTCGTAATATAATGCACACCAATATGACTCCACCACTGACTATGACCTCAATAATAAACACATAGTAGAATTATCACATTTAAGACAAATTCAAGAAAACTGAGAAATTCTAACTTTCAAAAAAAATGCAAGAGATGCTGCATTGAATTGCAGTAGATTGTACAGGTACCTAATAAAGTGGTCGGTGAGTGTACATTTGGTTGTTGGAGTTGAGCATTTGTAATCACTATGCTTGGTGAGAAACAAGAAAAGAAGCACCATTAAAAGGACTTATAATGGAAGGGGACGTCAAATGTCATACCACACAGTGTAAAAAGAGACCCATAGTAGGGCAGAGCAGTGGTGCAGAGCATGGACACATTAGAGTGGTCAAACCAGTCCTAGACAGAGGTGAGTGGTGGAGCCACCCCACCCCTTCCCATGGGAGCCTACAGAAACAGGAGATCCAAAACAGCAGAAAAGATCCTTTCTTCCACCAGATACCTGGCTGTAACCAGGCACCATCAGAACAGGGCACAGAGAGGAAGAGAATAAAGGCCAGAGCAAAGTTAGGCCAATATGGAGTAGAAACACAGAATTAATTGCAGACACAGATACAGTTTTTGGCATTTGAAAAAAATTTGGAGAATCTGTAGAAAACAACCATGCTAGAAATCACTGCTGTTCCTTAGCCATTGGTGCTTTCTTGCTGTGTAGTCAGTGTTATTTCATTTTTCTTATGGCAAGTAGCTTATCCAGTGACAATAATACATTGTGTATAGCAGGTACCATTGTTTCTGCCCCAGATAGCAATGTATCTTATGTCTTAATGGGGAACACAACTATGATACCATACTCTTGCTTTAACAGGCTAGATATCACAAAATTTCAGTTTTTACCTTGCTGGCTTTTTCCGCGGGTGACTTAGTAAAGGTCACAGGCCAGCCTAGCTGATAGGGTATTACAGAAGTAATCCTCTGTAAACCGTTCAAATAAACAAACTTTCTGATACCCATTTCACTTGTTTCAGTGATCCAGTATAATGAAGTTTAAGCAATTAAATGTTAATCTGAATGGTTGAATATACCAACCCCACTCTATGACACTGGTTCCAAACTAGGTTCTAACTTGCAGTGAATGTTGTCTGCTTCAGCCATAAGCTAACACCTAGATTATGATTGAAATTGTACATGATGTATTATTGGTGGCTTTCACTATTCCAAGACTGACTTTTAACCTTGACATAAATGCAAGTATAGTTGTAAACCAGGATCCGATGTGAGTTAACTTGTGTTTTTCAAGTTTGAGTGTTAAATGGTAGGCAATATAAGGGAAAATAAGTTTGATGAAGATTATTCCCATTGAAGTATTTTGCTGGTTACTGTAACTAGGTACATTTTAGTAAGTTTAAGTTCTAAATACCACTATTCAACACAGCTTGGATGAAAAATACAAACCTGTCTTGTAATGTGAGGTTTCATCTATGTACATTGTCTGTGATCTTACTGTGACCCAGGCTATTGAACATGACAGTGAACGGTTGAAAGTGTCAGAGAGAGTGGCCTTCTAGGTAAGTAGTCAGGAAGTCCTGTTGAAGTGCCTTTGGCCCTTCAGCTCTGCCCTGTGAGTAGAATGTGCTGCCTTGTGAGGGCTACAGTGGTGAAGCCAGAGGAGAGATAATTAGGCAGATTGAGAGGATCCAGCTGGAGGGATCGGACTGGGGGTAGGGTATGAGTAGAAGGAGCCTGGGGGAGGGTTTGGTGTGGGGGGTTGAGTAGAGGACAGCTGGTGGATGTTGTGATGGTAATCCAGTGAAGTCAGATCTTGACAAAGGGGAAGCATAGGGCCAGGTGCTGCCATTGAGCAGCCAGCCACCCCCATACTGTGAGAGACAAGCTCATGGAGGAATGAAGCTGGTAGCTCACAGCCCCTCTAGCACATGTTGCTTCTCTCACAGTGCAACAGTAGTCTCTCTGCATGCTGTCGCAGCTCTGATGGCTCATCCTCTGCCTTCATCTCTCCAAACAGTGGCAGATCACAGGCTATGACCAACTCTTTCCGCTGAGATCTTCTAACCTCAATAGAAATAAACTTGGGGATTCTCTGCTGTGTGAAGCCCATGGATGGATATAGTGGTTCTCTTTATATTCTCTTTATATAACTGTTTTGCCTTTGGCAGCAGAGTTAGCATATAAATTGTGAGTGAGCTTCTTAGAATATGATGAATAAGGACATATTTGAGCAGACTCTCCAGAAATTATGTGGTTCTGTTTCTATAGTAAAACATTTGTATTTGCCCACTTTATTTAACTTTTGAAATATAGTAAGAACTAGAGTACAAATGACATACTCTTTATCCTTATTTCAAAAAGAAAGACTTTAGTTTTCTCAGAGAAAGTTTCAATCTTTCCAAAGGGGAAATGCTGAAGCTACAAGTAGATTTAATTTTATATCGAAAACAAATGCAAAATGCATTTTTGAGAAACAAGGTTTGCTAAGAAGTGGATACACACACCAATGCCAAGACATATAGAGGCAGATTATATTGATGGCTTAGTTGGAGTACCTCAGGGATAGTGTTTTCTTTGGCATCTTTACGGTGGATTAGAAAGGAATGTTTAGTAGGATTTCTCCTGTCCCTCTGGTTCTTTCAAGTTATTGTCCATACCTCCCATCCATTCACCCTGGTAGCCCCATCTGGAATGCCTTTAACAATACTACCAGTCTACTCTCATTGAAAATGGGATGGTTAGAATGACGTGTGTGAGGCAGCATATAGCTCATATTACTCATGCCTATCTGACAGGCAGATGGAGCTGATGCATTGCAGAACCAGTAGTTTTAAATTATTTAATGGGAGGGTGTCTGACCAAGAGGTTGCCATCGTAGGCAGGACAGTTTCTCTCTTCCTCTCAGCGTCATGACTGCAGCCATAGAACTGTGGTTCCCAGGCCCCATCACAGAAGGTGGTGTCTTCTGACCTCCCAGCTACACACATCCTGTTATAGCGAAGAAGCTTAACCAGCTTACTCAGTGCACTAGGGTCTTCATGCTTCTCAAACCTCTCATCTTTTGCTTTTGCTTGATTCTGCCTGCTCAGGCCATTGGCTACATAGAGCTAAAATTGATTCATCCTGTGGTACTTACATCTGACTATGTGGAAATGAAAACAAGTGTGAAGATGAAAATCCTCACACTTGCAGAAAATGAACATTGTGTGCAAATTATTGTCAGTTTTGATTGTGAGATAACACAATCAGTTGGGATTTGTGTATTCATGTTGGTGTAGATGCGCGTCTAAACGACATAATTATGTGTAAACCTTCCTATGAAGTCTCAACCCATGATTATGTGTAGTTGGGAGACAAAATTTTCTGTAAAGACATTCAGGCAGGCCTGATTGAACTGCAGTCTGCAGCAAAATGTCCCTATTCTCTCCATCCCTTTTTGAAGAGGAAGGGATGGGTCCATCATTAAATGATTCAGGAAAATGCATTCTCTTTTCCACTAAGCTCACTTTCCAATGACATCTTGATGTTAACCAGGCAGCGTTTTGGAAGTGTTTATCTTTTCCTAATTTAAGATTTATCAGACATTTAGGGACTTTGCCACATGGAAAAAAAAACGAAATTGCTACATTATTGTAATTTGTTTTAGTTTTGCTGAAACATTTCATTAGGTATGACTAGACTACACCCCTCTTTAACATCTCTAGGATGTTGGGTGACAGCAGTTGAGATAATAGACATTTTCTGGAGCTCTCTTCAGCTTATCACAATGAACCTTTGCCAGTGGCCCGTAAACAGATCTCATTCTTTTCAGGACTATAAGCCTGTGAGAGTTTGTGCTGGTTTTAATCAATCTGTGCAACAGTTTATGTCAACACTATTAAACTAGGAGTGGTTTATCAGATGTTGTATTTTTGTTTAATTCAAATTTATTGTAGAGCAAATGTTTGCAGTGGAACACTGGAAAAGGCATTGTAGTTGATCTTTCTTGCTAGGCAGGGAATGGGGTCTTTTCATTTAAATTCAAAAGTTTTACAGAAATCTGGTTCAGTTTAGGTAGTTGGGTGGAGTTTTAGTGGTTGGGTTCAGTGGAGAATGCTTTGAAAGACCTCGACCCTGGGATTCATGCAATGTGGTTTTGGGCAAACGCATTGCTATTTGAAAAATGTCAGGCATTATTCTTCCAAAAATCTGTTGACACATGAATTTGTTCAGATAGAGTATGAACTACAAGCGTACAAATGGCAGATGTTGACATGGCAGTGAACATTTTTATTCATTTGGTGCAGCAGATCTTAGCACTGTCAAGAAAATGCCATTTGACAAAATGCCAAATAGCGTTTCCTGGACATTTTTTATTTATATTCTTATGCCTGTGGAGGTGAGTGTTAAGGGGCTGTTAGAGGTGAGAAGGATACTGACATCATTCCTGAGCTTTTAGTGAGAGTCATTGTTGCTTTTTCTTTAAGGAAAATCAGGTGTCTTTACATGTTTAATATTCATGCACAGGGGGAGTTCTGGAAAACCTCTTTCTGGAGATTTCATTGTGTGTCTATGCACAATTGTTTTATAACACACACACCCTTAGAAATGATACTTAAATACCAACCCAGATTAGTCTTGCATGATGCCCACTTCTACCTGTATATGTAGGAGAACTGTCCTCTGAAGTGCTCCAACTGTCCTTACGAAACCTCGTCTCTCATCGTCCCTTTTTTCTCACTTCAGCTCACTCTCACCATGGGTTACTGTTGCCAGGCTACAGCCCAGGCCTGTTGGTCCAGCCCAGATCTGAAAGACTAGCTGTTTGGGTCACTGCCCACCCCCCTACCCCCCAACACTTTCATACAAAGGAGTTCTGACTGCTTTGGCCCTTTTATTTGGGCCACAAAACACTCCCCAACCCCCAATCTGGCTGAGCCAAGCTGAGAAGGGCAGACCAGAAGAGACTGTTGGAAGTAGAGGGGATGTGGATGGACTACTGTTGGCAGTGTGGTGCTAGTATGGACTCTCATAAATTGAAGCTAGTTCCTGCTTACTTATGGAACAAGGGGTTAGCGAAGGAAGCCTGTATTGAGAGAAAAAGACAGTTGAAAGAGATTTCCCAGAGATTTCAGTATTTCTTTCTATCAACCTCAGGTTCAAAAGAATTTCTAAGTTAGTTGAAATAGTATCTTAAGTCAAAATAGGGCAGTTGTTCCTCTTTCCCTCTGTTTGTCTTAGGACACCATCTCAGATAGGAAGACCTCTTTGTACTTGCTGCTTTGTGGAGCATGACTATGTGTATGAACCGTGTCAGAGATTACAGCCTCTTTGTTCACAGGTGAGCCACCCTTTGACCTCTGGCAGAGTAGCTGCTATTGTCTAGGAGAGGATGAGCTCAGGTTACCCTGCTTCAGTGACCCCAAAAGCAGGAAAACTGGCATTGTGTTACACAGTTCAGGTCATAAACATAAATCAAATGGGTTTTGGTCAGAATGCTTATACCTGATGCAGAACAACTGGGAAATTACAGGACAATGCTGAAATGACACGTTTCAAATAAAATAAAACATTATCATTTTCACTTTTTGCTCTTCTTCATTAATTTTTTGACAAATTTGCCATCTTTTTCCTCCTTCTTTTATAATCTTCTCAGTGGATCTTCTCCTTTATGGGTTCACAATACTACCATTCTTCAGAGGCTGGTTGTAAGTTTCTTTTCTTGTTTGGGTGTGTAGTGATTGCTGCATGTGTTTGCTTTGTTGCAGTGGTGCCTTTGCGTAACAGTCTTGTTAATGCATGTGTTTGTAAAGGATGAGCACATCTCTTCAGTGGTGTGAAATGGTCTGTGCATTTGTGTGTGTGTGTTGTGGGGGAGGGAGGGGGTGAGAGAGAGAGAGGGAGAGCTCATCTCATGAGCAAAACAGCGCAGTTGGTTTGGCTTAAATTCTGGCAGGAGATGCAAATGCCAGACACCCAGAAGTATACTGACAGATGCAGACAGATGCATGGTGCTGGATCTACAGCTGGCATAATCCCTCATATGTGTTGACACAAAGATATTACCCATACTGGCCATACCTCCAATGCACTCAAAGACCTCCTCATCTTCCGGAATCTCTTCCTCAAGGGTCAGAAGTCTTCACTCACTAAATACTCAGGGGACCATTGCACAACAGCAGCCTGCACCTGCCTTCTACACCCGCCACAAATAAGGCTGGGCCCAGGCAAAGGCACAGTTCTTGCCCTGCTGTTCTCAGAAGCAGTGGAATCCACAAAGTTGTAAAAAGCCTGATAAGGAGACTCCCAGGTGCACCAGGACAAAGTTACATGTCTCTTACCGTGTCTGCACTGATAGCACTCTGATTTGTGTGTTTTGGGAGTAGCGTGTTGGCAATGAGTCAGGTCTAAACAAAAGAATGTGTGTTTTGGCTGCTGAGTCCACTGTGCATTTGTAAGTGAAGGGGACAAATGATTTATCAGGTATTACTACTATCATCATTTTTGGACGCCTACATACACACATGTACACTAAAACACAGAAATAAACCCCAGTGAGCTCCATTCTCTTAAAACACCTCTATTCCAGATACCTAGTATTTTAATCTTGGACACACAACAGTTCCTGGAATGAGTTGTAAGTTATCCTCTGTTCACAGAGAGTCACAATGGTCTTTGGAGAACAACAGCCTTTTCAGACTGTAGATCTTTGGCATCAGCTGTCAAATGCCAACAGTACAGAAGAATGTTATTGTGTACTATATTTCAGCTCTGTAACCAACTTTCTTAGTCAACCATTTAAAAGCCCACTTTGTACCACAGTAGTGTTTCATTTTTTTAGTGATACCCTAGATTCCAGACATAGTTAATTTGCCTCTAAATAAACCCAGCCAAGCCATGACAAATAGCCATGGGGACCAGTGGTGGGTGGTGGGGCCTGGGAGGGGGGTGATTAGTTGGGTGTCAGGCTTGCTTGTTCATCTGTGAGGTTGCCAGGGTAACAGGCATCGTGCATTAGGAGTGTTTTCAGAGCAAGGGACGAGGGATTACAGGAAATATGACATGACATTCTTGCTGGACCAGACCACTCTCTCATCCTCTTCATCACTCTCTCCATCGATTGCACCTTCAAAAGACGTTCCCTCCTGCTGAGCAGCCACACCACACTCCCTGCAGCTTGAGTGACATTATCATCACAATCAAATGAGGAAACACTGACATCTGACCTCTGAGCATATGAGAGGAGGGGGTTGTTAGGGGGAGCCAAGCTGACATTCGGGGGATGGGTGGCTTTAGGAGATGGAAGATTAGCTCTAGTAACTGTGCAAACTCTTTCAGTATGGGTACTCTGGTGCTGCATCAGTTTAACTTCTAAACTAAGTCTCAGTGCCATAGTGCTGATTTTATACTGGAGCTATTTCCATGGGGAAATATGCATTCCCTATGGCATCTAGAGTTATTATGCTTAGATCCTTCATTGTGTTATGTATATATCTAAACAAGCTATTACTTTGGAGACATTTAACTATTTGTGCAGTCTTTCTGTGTATATGCACATTTTTGTGTACATGCCTGTATGCCTGGCTCCTTCATGCTTAGCTCTGTGTTTCTTCCATTTTACTATTGTCTTTTTAAATTTGGAAAAAAGCTAAACAAATTTGAGTCGTCTCCAGTTTTTCTGAACCACAGCAGGGCAGTCAGAATGAAAGCAGTCCTGATCAGTAAAAATCTAGATGTGGATAAGTTCATCCTCTTTAGTCTGACCCCAGGCTGCTTAAGTCTTCATAGTCAGGGTCAATGGCTACGAAACATGTTAGCCATTTTGTTGAGTTTTTAGTGGTAGAAGGCACATGAATAACAAAAAATGAACTAACATCTGCAAAAGAGAAGAGATGAAAATACATTGTTGTTCCTGCCCAAAGGTTCTTCTCTAAAGAAAGAGAAGACAGAGCCCAAGGGCAGGCTAAAACCCAGCGGTCACTTGCCTGTCATCAGCATCAAACAGCCTGTTTCAAGAGGGGGCTTGTCTCCAGCCAGGGGCTCAACTATGAGTGTAGAGTTACCATTTCATACTGGTCTCCTTAGGGAGTCCAAACCTTGTCTAGACTCTCATAGGACCTCTGATGTTATGTGTAGGAAATCCTGCTTTATCTTTGCAAGACTTTAGCTTGCAATGTTGTGTTACTACTGTGTGCATGGATAGTTTCAAATAATTTATAGATTAATTTAGAAGCATTTCTTTTCTTTAGATGCAGTAAGATGGACAACCAAAAAACTCCATGTGTAAACCAGCCATTCAAGATCAGAATACTGAAGGATGTGTTGTTTCATTCAGATACCACATCAGCCTCTCCTGTGTGGTTTTACTTATGTGTAGCCTTTGTTTTCATGTCGTTATTTGTTGGTAGTTGTTAAGGTTTTGAACTTCTTTATGGCTGTGTTCAATTTATTATAAAAAAGGAGAAACAAGAGCTGAGGTGTGGAAAACTGTAACAGTGAAGGAACTTTAGCTGGTGTGGAGAAACTGAAGCCTTACAGCTGGAAAGCTTATAGACTGTCTTACATACATACCGCCTAAAAGACATGGAGAGTGCCCCTGCTAAAAGGTTGTTTGTGACTGTATTGTATGTGTGTTTTTTTCTGTGAACAGTGTATTGCATAGGACTTATGGGGTAAGCTAAGTTGATACTAATTCATTCCAGGGCCCAGAAGCATTACTCAAGCCAACGCATTAGTCAGGCAGCAAGCCTTGCCAAAGACCTTGATTGCTGAACCAGAATATGATGGGAACTGGGCTACACATTTAGTTTGTCAGCTTGTGATCTGTTTTGACCTGCAGGGCTAATAAATTCTAATGTGTGTGTGTGTGTGTTTGTGATTTGTTTGTCCAGATGTCGTCCCGGATTCATTGGTCCTCTCTGTCAGCACCTGGATCCCTGTCATCGATTGCCATGTCTGAACGGAGCAGCTTGCAAGAGCCAGGTTGTCAATGGTATCCCACAGTATTCCTGTGTGTGCCAGAGGGGTTTCAGAGGTACAGTACATTTATCAGAGTTTTGTTTTCATTAGAAAGATCATAACAGAGTAGGGAGATTAAAATTCCTACTTTAACGGAATTCATTCACTATTTAATCTCCAGGCCAAGACTGCTCCCTTATTGATGCCTGTGCCACAAGTCCCTGTGCCAATGGTGCTCGTTGTGCCAACTGGAATAACCACTACAACTGTTCCTGCCCACCTGGCTTCCAGGGAAAGAACTGTCGCAATGACATTGATGAGTGCCGCAAGCCTGGCTTGTGTCTCAATGGTGGCGCCTGCATTAACACACAAGGGTCCTTCCGTTGCCAGTGCCAACCTGGATACAGCGGGCGCACATGTGAGGTGTCCACCCAACCATGCGCCCCATCTCAGTGTCTTAATGGAGGCACCTGTCGACAGACCAGCGAACATTCCTACGAGTGTGCTTGCCTTCCAGGTAAAATAGCCACCTGTCAGTATAATAGAATATATCAGAGTAAATGTGGAGACCCTGCCATTTTCCCAGGCCCTCAGAACAGTGCTACACAGGCATACCGATTTTCCCAGCCTGATGACGTAGCTGTTAGTGCTGTTGCTGGGATTTACTCTTCTTTCCTATGTCAGCTTCCTGTCTGCTATTAATAGCTCCTGGTGGGAGATGGGAAGGTGGGAGAGTTGAAGAGGCAGCAAGCCTGAAGTCTATTCCACTCTGCTCTGTACACAGCAGAAGGAATTTACTTTACAGGCCTTCTGGATTCCCACTGGGGAGTTGACAGGAAATGTCTCTTGCCAGAGAGGAAGTCATTGAAACTGTGAGAGATTATAAAACAAGCAAACACCGTGGGGAGTGCAGACCTCTGAAACAGGCAAGGGTCACTGCTCTTGCTGGCATTGTATGGGAACCATCATGTGAAGATGTAAACAGTCATCTGTGCAGTTAAACACCCTATGTAATTTTTAACTGCCCACCTTGTCCCAAAACCTCTAATATATGACTCACATTAGAAAAAATAAGAAATGTTTAGTGTGTGGAACAGGGCCCGCTGACTGTTTTTCTCGATCTATTTGTCTTAGGGTTCGAGGGACACAATTGTGAGAATAATGTGGACGACTGTCCAGGTCACAAGTGTATGAATGGAGGAATATGTGTGGATGGAGTTAACACCTACAATTGCCAATGCCCACCAGAATGGACAGGTACAGCTCTGTTTATCAAATTTGAGAAAAAAAATTAAAATAATTGAGTAGTAGTAGTAGTATTGTTTGTAATATATAATATATTTAACCACTTTAGGACAATACTGTGCTGAGGATGTCAACGAATGTCTCATGCAACCAAATGCCTGCCATAATGGAGGTACTTGCTTTAACACCATCGGTGGTCATACCTGTGTCTGTGTTAATGGCTGGACTGGAGATGATTGCAGTGAAAACATTGATGATTGTGCAATAGCAGTTTGCTTCAATGGGGCCACTTGCCATGACCGTGTAGCATCATTCTTCTGCGAGTGCCCAGTTGGAAAAACAGGTATGTAGGTTTGTCTAATGGCGCCTGTGGCATATGGTAATATTGGCTGCAATTATTGATAACTGGCTTGTGTGGTTCTGGACTTTCTCTACAGGTTTGCTGTGCCACCTTGATGATGCATGTGTGAGCAACCCCTGCAACGAGGGGGCAGTGTGTGACACTAATCCCCTTAATGGCCGTGCCATTTGCACCTGTCCTGCTGGCTTTGTAGGAGGTGCCTGCAACCAGGACATGGATGAGTGTTCAATTGGTAAGTCATGACTTTTTTTTTATTTTTTATTTACTATCATATGAACTTTACTTTAACTTCTCTTGGAGTGTGTTTTATATATTGATCACAAGCCTTCTACTCAGGTGCCAATCCATGTGAGCATTTTGGGAAATGTGTGAACACAGAAGGCTCCTTCCAGTGTCAGTGTGGTAGGGGATATGCCGGACCACGTTGCGAGATTGATATCAACGAATGCTTGTCAATGCCTTGCCAGAATGATGCCACTTGCTTGGACCGCATTGGCGAGTTCACCTGTATCTGCATGCCAGGTATTCAGATCTTTTAAGTTGTATTTCAGCACTACCATTACGAAACAGAACACCTCAATTCGAACTACTATCTATTTCACATGGGATGGTCTAAAACCAACAGCAGAGTGGAACAGCAGATTATTTAAACTTGACCTTCTCAAGAAGTATTATCTATTATGCTGCTAGTGTAGATGGTTATGTAATACATTCTCATTAACATTCGGAGTATGGAGGCACTTCTCTATTCTCAGTGCACTGTATAACCAGACAGGGTATTAGTTTGGACTAAGTGATGGTTTGGATACTGAGTGACAAAAACACAGTGAAACTCTCACGCACAGTCCTACATGCATCCTGGGGTTTTGGGAACTATACAAATTAGGGCTGGGAGTTGGGTCTATAGGACTGGATGTGAGAGAGGGCGAGCAGTTAGGGGGAGGAGTGTGCTGTGAATACTAATGAGTTGTAGAGTGGTGGGAATGGAGCGGAACAATAGAGCCCCTCTGTGCTCCACTTTGCACCCCTCATACTCACAGAGAAGGAAAGAAGCCTTTTCCCAGAGTCTCCCTCCCTCCCCCTTCATTGCCAGAGACAGACCCTTCCTCCTCATCCTCCTCATCATCAGCCAGCCTGGCAAAGCTCATGTGGTGCGACTGATTATTTCTGATTCCACGCTAGCCTCTCCCCAGGGGCAGCACTCTGATCCACACTGTCCCGCCTCATTGAAGAAGCCCTCCGTAGTTTGCTAATGCAGAATGTATAACATGCATCTGGTTAATGGAACACCAAGGCTCTATGGTATGAGGTCAGTAGAGTGGGAAAACTGGGGATGCTCAAGGGATCTTTTATTACATCCTGTGGTTCAGCAGAGACTGATGTCAAAAACTTCGAGGCCCCCTATAAGAAAAAAGTTTCCCACACATCCTTTCCCTGTCATACACAATTACAAGCACACCATGCTGGCTTGAATTGGCAAACCTGTACATAACAAGTGAACAAGCAAGTGAACGAATCTGTTTCAGCTGCAAACATATATGTGAATTTCTTGTCTTCCAGGATACATGGGTACATACTGTGAGATTGACATAGATGACTGTGAGAGCAATCCATGTGTAAATGATGGCATCTGTCGGGATATGGTCAATGGCTTCACATGCACCTGCCAGCCAGGTATGACTTCTTTCACTGATTTTTAAAAATCTATTCTGTGTTTATTTACATCCATCTACAAAACTCAAACTCAGTGACACACAACAGCTATAAGAACAGAAAGCTAAAGTTTAAATGTCCCCAGAACCAGAAGAGGGAGGGTCAGCTTTGCTCCTTCTGCCTGCTGGTGTTTAGAGCCACCACTCTTATAAAAAGGCAGGCCGAAAAGGCTGCCTATCCCCTTGCCTGAACAAAGACACCATTGTGACCCCCGCTCCCCACTTCTATGGAATGTGGAAGGGACAGCAGTCTCCCTCATCCTGTCCTGTTGGTGGGGGGAACAGCAGTCCTGCTAATGAGATTCTTTTCCAGGTCTGCAATTTACATCTGGGACAGACGTCCCCCCCCTCAGCCCCCCATATAGCTATTGAGCCAGTGGAGCTGATGCAGGAAGGGGAGGGGGAGTTCCCAATAGAGAAAACAATTCCACCGTCTCCTTTAACCCCTCCCATTTAGCACCCCAAGCACCAACACACAGACCATCCTGACACTGTTAATCAACTAAGCACTGTGCTACCAATGCACCAATTCACCCCTGTCTGGGCACTGTGCCCACTCAGTTCAGGCTTGCTCAGTTTCTCAAGCTTTTCAAGCTATTATTATTATTATTATTATTATTATTATTATTATATCTCATCTGTACATTCCATCAGATTTTACATACTCAACACTGACAATTTAGAGTAGATATTAAAGGAAATATTAATTGTATTCATATGATTTAAGTTCCTCTTCAAAGAACATGATCAACATCACAGATTTTCTATTGCATTTTGTAGTGGTCGTCTTAGCACTGGTCCAAGTACATAGATCACGTCCTTAACCAACCAAGACGATCCCCAACCCAAGCCAGACTTAACTAACCTCACCAAAGACCTCTGCCCTTGTAAGAAGAGACAGAAATGCCCTCTGACTTGAGCATGGACGCTTCCACTGGAGCTTCTTTCTGACCCTTGACCTCTGTGTTTGCATGTCCCAGGGTTTACTGGCACCATGTGTCAGATCGACATAGATGAGTGCGCCAGCACACCCTGCCAAAATGGAGCAAAATGCTACGACCGTCCCAATGGGTTTGAGTGCCGCTGTGCTGAAGGTAAGGGCTTTTGTACCTAAAAGTTGTCAGTGGATTGTTTTTAGGCAGCGCACTGCTCAAGATGTCTTCCCAGCCAGAAGAGCAGATGCGTCTTAACCACTTGTTGTGTCTTTGTTAAGTGTTCAATGTTTTTGGGGGTCAGCTATTTCTCTGGACGTCTGCTAGGCAAGCAGACTAACTTGAGGCCCCTAATCCCCCTCTTTCCCTCATTGGCTCTCAAGATCATGGGGTCACTAAAGACCAGCAGTTGCCAAGAAAGAAGCTATGGTCATCACCCCGACATCTGTTCATCTCTTAAACTGCACACCACCTTATGCTGCATCTTAATTTTCATTCCTTTACATAATAATATTAATATCCATGTATGAAAACAACCCCACATACAGTGAGATAAGGTAGAATTAGTCACAAAGTCTGCATATGTGAGCTACATTGATATTTAGCATGTTTGTTTGGACCTATGGTTATGGACGAGCCTGCCTCATTGTTTCAGTGGCCAGCTGCTTGGTATTCCCTGTGTTTGTGGGACCCTTCTGTTGAGTAAAGTGGCTCTGTTTGACGTGGCGCAGTCTATTGTTCCTTCCACCACTGAGAACAAAAGCATGACTGGGAGGCCTCAACCTAGAACTGCACTACACACATACCGCACAAACGCTTGCCTAACACACGGACACTGTCGACATGGAAACCCCAGTAATCAGAACCCCAAACTGTAGAAGCTTTTATAAAGAAAAATGGGGAAACAGACACAGGAAGTTCAGCAAAGTTTCAAAATTGTGGGGAAAAAAACTAACATTTGAAATTCAAGGAGAAACTAAAAATACGTGGGTTTAAAATGAAAACAATGAAAAATGTTTTATGATAGAAAGGGAAAAGCCAGCCTCAAGCTCTCAAGCAACCAAAGACTGAAGGTCCACTGCATCATGGGATGGGAAACAATTCAATACACAATATAGGATTTCCAATGTTATTAATTTACTATTCAATTAAAAGTTCAATGACAACAATGTTGACCGTGCTTTATTTTATTGTTTCAGTACTTTCAGTACTCTATGATATGTTCTAATCTCAGAAACATAAAATGAGAAATAGTCTAAAATGTTTCTCCTATTATTAGCTGCCAGTTATTGCTATATATGTAATCTAATCCATTGCAGGGTTAACTAAATAACTGGGCTTAATACAGACTTATCTTACAGACAATCACCATATTGATATCACCTGGCCAACATCCATTACACTTAAGCCAGTTTAAGGACCTCTGAAACAGTAGCTCCTATGTGTGGCGTAGTATTGTTATTGTGATATTGCTCTGGTCCACCTTTCTGTTGTTAGAAAAATTAAGTTAGCCAGTTTCAAGTTAAAGCTACGAGTGTAAAAATTCTTGTGTACAGATCTGGTATAACTAAACTAGAAAAGTGCGTTGTTGATGTAATTTGGTATTTCAGCTCTAGCACTACGAGTAACATTCTAAAGCCCCTTCTTCTGACTCCAGAATATGTTTGTAGGTCAGTTGACACTTACTCTTGCTCACATATTGGTATGTCGAAGAGGGGTGCAAAATTAGTTCAGCAGTGTGTTCACTAGCCACTTTTTATGTATGTCCTTTTCCTTTGTTGTGTCTGAATGTTAGTGGTGGTGATGACTGCTCATATCGGTGGTGTTAAATGTTGGACACTTGTCTTGCTCAACAACTTACAGTTAATCTTCGTCTTGTTGTTTGTTATTTTCGCAAGATTTTACAGGACAGTTGAAATACTGCCATAATGTCTTTCATGAATTTTTCGATTACTAGCATTAAGGTTTGCTTCACACTGCCAAGTACCCCCTGCTGCTCTGCTGCAAAAAAGCAAAGGGATGGTAGAATGGACCTCAGAAGACAGTTTTGTATAATAAAGACGAATGCGCCCTCTGCAGCACAGAGTGTGGAACAGACGAGGAAAAACGCATATCGTCTACTCTGAATGACTATTGTTCTGTTACTCTCATGGCAAAAATACAATGTAGCTGATGTTATTGTACATATTGCGAGACCAAATTATGCATTTTGTCACATTTTTGTATATCACGTTAACATACCTAACACCAATTTCCATTTATGCTTTTTCCTCTAGGTTATGAAGGTACTCTCTGTGAGAGTAATATCAACAACTGTGAGCCTGACCCATGTCACCATGGTATATGCATAGATGGCATTGCCAGCTACACCTGCAACTGTCATGCTGGATACACAGGTTACCGTTGTGAGAACCAGCTCAATGAGTGCCACAGCAATCCTTGTCAGAATGGAGGAAAGTGTGTGGACATGGTAAACAAGTACATCTGCCAGTGCCAACATGGAACTTCAGGTAAGGAGAAATTAACATTAATTAATTCTAATATTTTTACAAGCCTTAAATAAAATTTATACTACATATAATACTATACTGTATTTGTTATCTTTATCAACACAGGCACAAACTGTGAAATAAATTTTGATGATTGCGCTAGTAACCCATGTGACTATGGCATCTGCAAAGACGGCATCAACCGCTATGACTGTGTGTGCAAACCAGGCTTCACTGGTGAGGCCCTCTGAAAATAAAAGCACACATTTCACAAATTTACAATGAGAAATTAATTATGATAGGAAATGTTGACATGACACACTTTGATTTTGTCTAACACCTCTCTTGTCAGGTCCTAAGTGTAATGTGGAGATAGATGAGTGTGCATCTAGCCCCTGTAGAAATGGGGGGACATGTGTGGATGAAGAGAATGGATTTCATTGCCTGTGCCCTGAGGGCTTCAAGCCCCCTTACTGTTACTCCCAGGTGGACGAGTGTGGCAGCAGCCCGTGTGTCCATGGCTCATGCAGGGATGATATCAATGGGTATGAGCTGTTATATATCCTTTGTCACAGTTGCAGTACGATGTGATCTCAAAGAGAAACCTGGCATGATCTACAGACTGTTGCTAATCCTACAGCACATAGTTGTAGATAATTGTTGTTTAACTTTTGCAATATGGCATGTTCTTGATTATTAACTAATCAGTCCTGTATTTCCAGCTACCGCTGTGACTGTGAGCCTGGATGGGTGGGGAAGAACTGTGACCTTGACAGGAACGACTGTTTGCCAAGTCCCTGCCAGAATGCTGGCACGTGCATTGACCAGCTCAATGGCTTCACCTGCAAGTGTCGTCAAGGTTTCAGAGGTAAGAGGGTGGCATATTATCACATCAGACATTAACCACCAGAGCCATCATCATCATAAAGTACAGTACACAGCATGTGTAGAAATTTACTTTACAACTGGTAATCTTGTAGACTTCATTAATATATTTCAGTTTAAAATATTCCTACCGTCACTTTCCTCCTGAATGACAATTGTCTATCTCCCCCTAGTGGTGATTTCAAAATGTCTGAATACATTTACCAGTTAAGGCCATTTCTCAGTTTCAAATTCAGTTCTATAATATACTTTAATGTCTTCTCTGCCCTCTCCAATAGGTAACCTCTGCCAGGTGAACATCAATGAATGTGCATCCAGTCCTTGTCTGAACAAGGGCACTTGTGTGGATGGTGTAGCAAGTTTCACCTGCCGGTGTGAGCTTCCTTACAGTGGACCCACTTGTGCTGAGGTCCTCACCCCTTGTTCCCCTAACCCATGTGCCAATAATGCTGTCTGCACCCACACAGCAGACTACTTGGGTTATCAATGTAATTGCCAGCCAGGGTGGCAAGGTTAGTAATTGGCCGTCTCACTGCCTGTTCATCAATTTCGAGATAGCCTGTCTTGAAGCTTAAAGAAGGTAGTGCATATACACTTATGATATTGATTTATATCTTATTGCATCCATCTTTTGCTTTCTTTAGGTCAGATGTGTAACATAGATGTGAATGAATGCATCTCAAACCCCTGCAAGAACCGTGGGACTTGCACTAACACACTTGGGGGCTTCGTGTGCTCCTGCAGAGCTGGATATACTGGGCTGACTTGTGAAACAGACATCAACGACTGTGCTTCTAGTAAGTGGTCATGTAATCTTAACTTGCTGTGTTACTGTAATTTTCCGCTGCTGTCAAACACAATACTGGATCCATGTACATTTACTGTGTTTGACCAAAGTCGTCCTCTCCTTTTTTGTTCTACCAGATCCATGCCTGAGTGGAGGTTCCTGCGCAGATGGTGTCAATTCTTTCCGCTGTAGCTGCCTGCCAGGCTTCACTGGGCCTCGCTGTGCTTTAGAGATAAATGAATGCCAGAGTTCACCCTGCAAAAATGGAGGCACATGCACAGACTATGTTAACTCCTACACATGCACCTGTAGGCCTGGCTTTACTGGCATCCACTGTGAAACCAACATCCCTGACTGTACTGAAAGGTGAGTGTGTGTGTGTGTTTGTCTTTGAGTTTTGCAATATCTCATGTCATATTTAATAAACCTGCTTGCTTATATGATTACTGAATATAATAAAATATGAATATTTAGGTTGTAAAAATGTTTTACATGTCCACAGCTCTTGCTTCAATGGAGGAACGTGCACAGATAAAATCAACAGCTATTCCTGTACTTGTCGCTCTGGCTTCACTGGCTCCCACTGCCAGTATGAGGTCAATGAATGTGACTCCCAGCCCTGTCTCAATGGAGGAATCTGTCAAGATGCCCTGGAGTCCTTCCGCTGCTCCTGTCCCAGGGGTTATACTGGCAACCGTTGCCAGGTACATTCACAGTCACATACTGTATATGAGGTCTTGTTAAGGCCTTCTTTACACCTTTATGTTTGTAGACCAATAAATGCTGATAATTTTTTCATCTTCCTCTTGTCCACCCAGACACCAGTTGACTGGTGCAGACGCTCATCTCCCTGCCAAAATGGAGGACGCTGCCGCCAGAAAGATGCTTCCTTTATCTGTGATTGTACTAATGGCTGGTCTGGACGTTACTGTGACATCCCTAGGGTTTCATGTGAGACTGCTGCTCGCCAAAGAGGTACTGCAATGTGTATGGTGATTTGATCTTTTAGTCTGTGTTTGTGTTGTGACTGAACAATAAAAGTTAAATTTTCTGCTAAATCTTTCTAATCAGGGCTTCAGACAGATGAGCTATGCCATCACGGTGGTCACTGTGTCAACACCGGGAATACCCACTATTGCAAATGCCCTGCTGACTACACTGGGAGCTATTGTGAAAGCCAAGTGGATCACTGTGAAGACAAACCCTGTCGCAATGGTGCCACCTGCAGGGGATATGTTGGAGGATACCAGTGTGATGTGAGTCCATTGCTTTGTCAATATTATGTGCTTCTCTATTAGTAAAGTCACTGTTCACATAGTGCATTGTTACAATTATGGAGATTATGTAATTGTCTAAATATCTGTATGTCATTACAGTGTATGCCAGGCTACACTGGACAGAACTGTGAGATAGAGATCAACGAGTGCCAGTCTCATCCTTGCCAGAACGGAGGCACTTGCATTGATCTGGTGGGGCATTACATCTGTTCCTGCCCTCCTGGGACACTGGGTATGCAAACACACATTCAACAGAAATCCATGTTTATCACTAAAGAACCTTCACTGTATAGGATTACAATATAATAAATATATAATGGTGTATAATCATCTCTCTTAAAGGTGTTCTCTGTGAGATCAATGAAGATGACTGTGCTCCTCCCCTGAGACAGCGCAGTGCTCCTCCAAAGTGCCTGAACAATGGCACTTGTGTGGACAGAGTGGGTGGATACCGCTGCAATTGTCCCCCTGGGTTCACAGGAGAAAGATGTGAGGGCGACATAAATGAGTGTCTCTCTAATCCCTGCATTCCCTCCAACAGTCTTGACTGCATCCAGTTGCCTAATGACTACCAGTGCATCTGCAAGCCTGGCTTCACAGGTTAGACAGCTGCTAGCAGCTCTCCCTGGCCTCTCATTTTGCATTCTCTTTGTATAATTTCAGAGATTTACCATCAATGTGCTGTTTTTAGGTCGGAGATGCCAGAGCAGGTTCAGCGCATGTGAGTCTCAGCCTTGTCAGAATGGGGGAGCATGTTCTGTATCTGGTAGCTCTGCACTAGGATACACCTGCACATGCCAACTTGTAAGTATACATTCACAATAAAGATTTCAGTGATTTGATATTGTAGTTGCACTACAGCTCTTCTTGTTTTCATATTGAAAGTTTGCAATTTAAGTGCATCAATGATATCTATCTTTAGGGTTATACTGGGCCCAACTGTGAAAGGAGCATGTCCTGTCGGGAGCTGTCCTGCTACAATGGAGGAAGCTGTGCACTTACCTCAAGGGGGGCACGTTGCACCTGCCTTCCAGGTTATGGCGGACCACAGTGTCACCATCGTACTAATGAAGGCTGCTCCTCTCAACCCTGCCGGAATGGGGGGTTGTGCACTGAGGAGACCAGCTTCCCATTCTTTCACTGTCAGTGTCCCCCTGGCTGGAAGGGTAAACGGTGCGAGCAGAGTAACAGATTCGCTGAAACCCCAAAGCCCACATGTCCTCTAGCAGACTGTCATGGCAAAGCAAATGACGGTATCTGTGACAAGGAGTGCAATACATTCGCCTGTCGCTGGGACGGCGGTGACTGCTCTCTAGCAGCCAACCCCTGGGCAAATTGTGCAGACCCTCACTGCTGGCGGGTTTTCAACAACAGCCAGTGTGATGAGTCCTGCAACAATGCTGACTGTCTGTATGACAACTTTGATTGTAAAAACAAGGAGAAGGTTTGCAAGTGAGTTTTCTTTTACAGTTGACAGGATTACCCATAATGTTTTGTACCCAACTGAGAATATTTGAACTGAACCTTCTGTTTGTGTTGTTTAGTCCAATATATGAAACATACTGTATCGACCACTATGCTGATGGACGGTGTGACCAGGGCTGCAACACAGAGGAGTGTGGCTGGGATGGCTTGGACTGTGCAGGAAAGGTTCCAGAAAACCTTGCTGATGGAGTCTTGGTTTTGGTCGTCCTACTGCCTCCAGAGGAGCTTCTCCGCACCAGTACAGCTTTTCTGCAGAAATTAAGTGCTATCTTACACACCACGCTGCGCTTCAGATTAGACCAGAATGGAGAAGCCATGATCCGCCCTTATACCCGCCAAGAGGCACGCCTCAAGAGGGAGCTGCAGCCTCATCAGGAGGTCATCGGGTCAGTCACGCACATATTAAACATAAAACCTGAAGTCCTATGTGCAGATTGGACATTACATTAAACACCTACCTTTCTGCTATCCCTGTAGCTCTATAGTTTACCTGGAAATAGACAACCGTCTGTGCTCTCAAGGCTCCGAGGATTGTTTCCGTACAGCTGACAGTGCTGCAGAGTACCTGGGAGCTCTGTCAGCCGTAGAAATGCTCCGCTTCCCTTACCCCCTTAAGGAAGCTCGTGGTGAGTAAAGATACTTGCAGAACACAAAAAAGATTAGTAAGACCAATGAGGCACAAGTATATAATCACTACTTCTCTTCTTTCTACAGGTGAACCGATTGACCCTATTGATTCCATACCTGTATGGGCCAAGCTGATGCTGGTGGGAATAGCTTCTCTCTTCCTTTTAATCATTCTTGTGATAGGCATGTTGATTGCTCGAAGAAAGAGAGAACACAGCACCCTTTGGTTCCCTGAGGGCTTCTTCCTCAAGAAGGAGCCCAGTAGTAACAAAAACCGCAGGGAACCTGTTGGCCAGGATGCTCTGGGAATGAAGTAAGTTGTTTGTGTTTAAATGGTAACGCTAATGATTTTAGCAATACGATTTTAAATTGCTGTTTGAATTAAATGTGATTCCTTGGAGTAACATTGTTTAACATATTTGCTGTAAACAGACATATGCCAAAAACTGTGGAGGAATCTCTCCTTGGAGACCACAGTGACCAGTGGATGGACTCAGACTGCCCGGAGGCAAAAAGACTTAAGGTCAGCCACAGAGATTAGTTCTATTTATAAATTGCCATCATCTTCATTCATTGGCATGCACACAACTACAGTGTATGTGAATGTTATAGCAGCAAGCCAGTCTCTGTTTAAAGTAAATAATTAAACTAAGTCTTCTCATTCTGTGATTTCAGGTTGAAGAGCCAAGTATGCTTTCAGACAGTGAAGATGCAGTGGACAGCAGACAATGGACTCAGCATCATCTTGCTGCCGCAGACATTCGAGTGCCTCCCACCATGGCCCTCACCCCACCTCAAGGCGAATTTGAAAGTGACTGTATGGACGTTAATGTCAGAGGCCCAGGTAAGCAATGAGATAATTTTCTGATAGAAACTGTAATTTGCACATTCAGAATTTTTTTTAATTCTTTCTTCACATGACCAATTATATAATGATCAACTCTGATTTCATCTCTTACCAGATGGTTTTACACCTCTGATGTTGGCATCATTCTGTGGCGGTGGCTTAGAGCCTGAGGTAACAGAGGAGGAGGAGAATGAGGAGTGCTCAGCCAACATCATCTCTGACTTAATCTATCAGGGCGCATCCCTTGCTGCCCAAACAGACCGCACTGGTGAGACGGCACTCCACCTAGCTGCTCGCTACGCCCGTGCTGATGCTGCAAAGAGACTGCTGGATGCAGGAGCAGATGCTAATGCTCAAGACAACACAGGACGTACCCCACTTCATGCAGCAGTGGCTGCAGATGCACAGGGTGTCTTCCAGGTAAACAAACATTAAAACATACTGTTTATTGGCTACATCAATGGTATAAGTGTCAATAACAAATTTTAGCACTAGTATTAATAGCACTTCTGTCAATGATAATGTTAAACCCAAACTTTACCGTCCTCCCAGATTTTGATTCGAAATCGGGCTACAGATCTTGACTCCCGTATGTATGATGGCTCCACTGCACTGATTCTGGCTGCACGGCTAGCAGTGGAGGGCATGGTAGAGGAACTCATCACTTGTCATGCTGATGTCAATGCAGTTGATGAACTGGGTAAGTGTGTGTAATTTTGTTCTGATGTTCCTACTGTGTCATAATATTTACTGAAACTATAGATGTGTAATCAAATTGTATTTGATCTCTTTTAGGTAAGTCTGCTTTGCACTGGGCTGCTGCTGTTAACAATGTGGATGCAACTGTTGCCCTGCTGAAGAATGGAGCAAACAAAGATATGCAAGATCTCAAGGTTTGACATCCATTAATCTTGTTATAACAACATTTTCAGCGTGTCTGAGATTTAATTTAATCTAACATGGCCTCTCTATGCTTTGTTGCTCTGTTTTCCTTTTCAGGAGGAGACACCTCTGTTCCTTGCAGCTCGGGAGGGCAGCTTGGAGGCTGTGAAAGTGCTGCTGGCTCACTTTGCAAACAGAGAGATCACAGACCATATGGATAGATTGCCAAGGGACATTGCTCAGGAGCGCATGCATCATGACATCGTTCAGCTTCTTGATGAGTACAATACAGTAAGAAGTCCTCAGGGTCATGGAGGAGCTGGGCACCACCTTACTGGGGGGCACACTCTGTCTCCTCTAATGTGCCCCCCCAGTGCCTTCCTGCCTAGTCTGAAGAACACCCCACAGAGCAAGAAGAATCGTCGGCCTGGGGCCAAGGGTTCTAGCCTGGGAGGCCAGCATGCTACCAGTCTCAAGGAGTCAGTCAAGGCTCGTAACAAGAAGCTGACCCTGGACATGCAGAGTGCCCTACTGGAGAGCTCAGTTACCCTGTCCCCAGTTGACTCACTGGACTCACCCCATGGGGGAGCTAGCAATGCTGGCTACATCACCAACCCCACTTCACCTGTGGCCATGCCGTCACCGGGGCTCTTCCACTCCTCCATGTCTGTTCCAAACACGCCAATGGTACATAGTAGCATGTTGGAGGGAGGTGGCCCCTTTGCCGTGTCTCTAGCCCAGCTTAGTGACCTCGGAGCTGGAGGAATGGCCTTGCAGGGTCGTGTCGCATCTGATGTCAACCATGGCTATGTGCTGAGTTCCGGCCAGATGGGGCTCAACATGGGCATGGTCAGTCCTGTCAGTGTGCCCTTTGACTGGCACAACCGGATGCCCCCCTCCTCCCAGTGTGGCCAGCAGGTAATGAATCTTGTGCAAAGTAGCCAAGCAGGCATGCATCCTCAGAGCCCAGCCATGCAGCAGCAGAGCATGCTCATGCACCAACAGCAGCTCTATCGTAATCCCATGCTGCAGCCAACACCAATTACCTCCACACCCACTATCAGCCCAGTTAAGCTGCCCTCCATTGCTGAGCAGCAACAACAGCAGCAGCAACAGCACCGCATCAATCATACCATCACCAACCAACAGAACACGGCCCGCATGGGCACCTCCACCCCACCAACACCCCAAACCTCACAGCCTCCACCATCCTTTTTCCAGCAGCAGCAGATGCCTCAGCAACAACCTCAGCCTCAGCCTCCAGCTCAGCCTCCACAAGCAGCCACGCCAGCAGCCCAGCCCTCTCAGGGTCTGCCATCCCAGCCTAGTAGCAGCACTGCCGGAACAGAGGATTACCCAACCCCTCCCTCCCAACACAGCTACTCATCCACACTAGATGCCACTCCCAAGCATTACCTCCATTTACCCAGTGAGCATCCCTATCTGACCCCCTCTCCAGAGTCTCCTGAGCCATGGTCCAGCCCTTCTCCTCAATGTGTCTCTGATTGGTCAGATTCAACACCCAGCCCAGCTGTTGCTGGCTCTGCCCAGACCCAACTTACTCAAATCCCAGAGGCTAATGGCAAGATGCAGGTGTTTGCATGAAGGTCCTATGACCTCTGCCTGAAAAGGGACCTGGGGTAAAATAATTTGTAGACCGGCTCTTGGGCCTGTCTGTGTTTATATAGGTCAGCCTGTTTCCAAGATTTTCTTTGGATTTGGACCGACTGTGTTTTTCATGAGGACCGTCTGCTTGTGATTTTTGCAGAGAAAAAAGTAAAGGGAAATGTGTGTTGTCTGAGAAAAACTACAGACAATTTAATGAAGTAATTCTGTCACAGATGGACTTGTTTTTATTATTAAAAAAAAGTATATGAAGAAAACCAAGTCTTTCATTTCAAAGACTTAGGGATGCTCTCCTGAAAACTAACAAACCTTTAAAAACTAGATAAGAGAAAAAAGTAAAATTTTGAAGGGAATTATTTTTATTTATTGTTTTTATTGCTCTGAACTGCCTTTTTTTTGTTTATTTTTCACCCTCTTTCTGTCCTAGTGTTTCACATAATGGGTCACCCCCTCTTATTTTATACAGACTGTCTACATTTCTATTTAGCCTCTGTGGCCAGTGATGGTAAAAAAATTTAATTAATTATTCAGACCAGTTAACAGAAAGAAAGTCAACTCTAGACTGTTATTTATTTATGTTAACAACAGTTGGTAAAGATGATAAACTGGTCCTAGCAAATATATATTAAGAGTTGCTCAGCGGTAGTGATATGTTCTGAGTCGATTGAATTGTGGTAAATGAGTACTTTCCATATGAGTATTATGAATAAGAATGTAGATAAGTGTCTCTGAAGCACTTCGAGTGACCAGCTTCGTAGGGCAAGTGTGGGTACAACATTTAACAACAATGTATATTTATAATATATGGGTGGCATTTAATCCTTGTGAGTTTTTACCTAATTATAAACTAAATGAGCAGAGTAAAACTTTAGGTTTAATGCTCACATTTCAACAGATTATAATGGACTCTACAGGACCCTGACCTCCAGTCCTACCTTCAGTTGTGAAGCTTGTCTTTATTCACTTTAAGAAACTGTTTTTAAACAGAGATTTGTTATAAAAAAATCAGCCTTTCACTGCCCTTTTTAGTTTGTTACAATATTTGTTTGTTCTAATTGTTTTATACTCTGTATATTTGTGGAAACCATGGATACCTTTTTTTAAAACATCAGTTCAGATGTACTAAGCTATGCTTATCAGCTGCTATTTTATATCACTGTTCCCTGCAAACATTCCTACATGTTGCCTGTCATGTTGAATCTGGATATTGTGCCTTTCAGCAGCATCCGACACAGAGTAGAACTAGATGACAGACAGGTAGTTTGTTTGTTTGTTGAGCCCACATCATGTCCTTCACTGAACTGAAGTAAAGCAACAATCCTGGACTATCCTGGCAATGGGGGCCACCAACATTAACACTCCTGTCTCTGTCTGTGGTGGAGTAGTAGTCAGTAAAGGTGTGGCTGCTGGGCTGTCACTGCTTATGCCCTGTCACTCCTCAGGGAGGTGTTTTATGGTATGCAGTGGGATAATTCCCCTGTATCAGTAGCTTCCAGTCCAGGCGCCATGGAGTTGCATCTTAAGATAACTGCTAGAAAGGCTGAAGTTAAAACACTACTATGTAGTGCTGCACTCTTTAACTTTTTAACAAGATTCTGAGATGACACTCCCAGCCACCTAGCTAACACCTTGTGTAATGTCTGACCAACTCCCGACATCTGCGTCATTCAGTCCTTAATGTATTGTGGACATTTCAGCATAAAGTCAATTGATAGTAGTAGAATTTTGTTAAAATAACTGATTTTTTTTTATCTTGTGACATCCTAAAGGCTATGATCTAGGCTGCCATAGCTATTTCTTTAGTGGTGGCCTAACACTGCCCCTAGTTGTCTCATAGGCTGAGTTTATCTTTCATTCATTGTTTTATTCTGCTCACTGTAGACTCAGCTACAGTTCTGTCAGACCTGGGAAATGTTTTTGTTGTTCACAATTCAGTCCAAAATTCACTTACCACAAAACTGTGTTTTTTATTTTTATATATAACAGGTCTTCCAATTTCACTACTAGGTCACACTAAGTGTTTTGTACATTTCAACCAATTTCTGTTTGTAAATATGTTGTTTCTGGGTAGATCTTTGCTTGAGAAGTCTTACATTTCTAAAATGATTGTTATGTACTAAAAATGACAAAAATAAAACATACTTCATTTAGCATTATTTGAAGATAAGTCTGTGACTGATATTTTATTGGTCTTGTGTTATTAGAAAAGTCAGATATTTTCTATTATTATTCATTTCAATACTTGTTTAAAAGTAGTTCAAAATCATTGTACATAAAACCTTTCCACAGTTTTTCTTTATACAGTCAAAAGTTGTAAAATAAGTTACTTATAATAAAAACTGTAGGGAACTACACTTTTGTGTCTGTGTGTTCAGTGGTTATTTCATATTGTAAACAGGATGGTTAGTAACTGATGTCCTCATAATTACAACCATGATATTTATCTAAGATAAAATACTAGTATTAGAAAGAAGTAATTATTTTTTTCGTATGACATGTTATTTTTCCAGCTTGATGCAACAGCTCTACATTAAAGGGGTCATATTCACATTATGCTTTTTCATATATTTTGTCTCACCTTCAGTGTGTTTTCAGATCTCAAATAATGCAAGAAAAACAAAACAAAAAAAAAAGAAGTTCATATTCATTTTTACACAACACATTACTAATGTTTAACTTAGGAAGTGTTCAGAAATCAATATTTGGTGCAATAACCCTGATTTGCAATCACAGCTTTCATGCAGTGGTCTCTTAATTTTTACCAGGCATTGGAAATTTGGGAGTTATGTTGTCAGTCGTTTATAGAATAAAACAAAAATGTTAATTTTATTCAAACATATACCTTTAAATAGCAAAATCAGTGAAACTGATAATTTTGCAGTGGTCTCTTAATTTTTTCCCAGACATGTTTTAAAATGTACTGCAAACAATGTATTGTAAAAATAAACCTTATCATTTCTCAGAATTCATCTCCTCACTCTCAGAAAGCCATACAAATTGAGGCTTGAGATGGAAGACTTTGAAGGCACATACTCCTATGTCCATTACTCTTCCTTCTCTGTAGGTCCAGAGGTGGCTATAAGTATAAGATTTAATGGCTTCAAAGATGGAGGAGCTGGTGAGTCAAATAAATTATGAAACAATTATTTAAATGTCTGTGTCACCAGACCTACCAGTGTAATTCAGGAGCACGAGGCTCAGTATTCTGTAGCTGTTACAACATCCCAAGGACCTTATTTTTCTTCCAGGTAATTCACTAATGGTCAGAAGTTTTCAACATTTGACAAAGACCAGGACACTTATTCATCTAACTACGCCAAGACCTACCTGGGAGGATGGTGGTATGGTGAATGCCACAGTGTTCCAATGTCTTTACTTATGGAGCAGCTCAACCTATGGTTGTTGATTGGAATCAACTGGGCATCCTGGAAAGGATACAAATATTCTTTGAAAGCCATTGCAATGAAGATAAAACCCAAACAGTAATGTAAACAATAAAGTAATTACTCTTTTATTATGTTTACATATGTGTGGATTATTTATTTAGTTTGATATTACTTAGTTATTTGTGTCTCTGTTTGTTTGTTAGTCTGTCTGCCAATAGGATAAATTAATGCAATATAATACTATTATTGCTATTAGTTTTGCAATATGATTACAGGTCTCCATTGCTGAAATCATTACAGCATGATAAAACATATTCTGTATTTATTGCATTGCTGTTTATTTATTAAAGAACAAAACATAAAATTAAATTACGTATTAAGAACAGAAAACAGAAAGGTGCATACATACAGTATTGACCTCTATAAATCTATAGATAATGTTAAAAATTCTTGCTCAGCAAGGATGAAAACCTATACATGTGCATCTATGGAATTTTTATTTATTTTTTTAACGGACAGACACCATCCTATGGTCCTGATTCATTACTGCTCATAAGAAATTTTTTTCACCTTACTGTTGAATGTTATACTTACAAGTTGTAGCTACTACAAATAATTACTGTCTCCTTACAAACACCTGTAGTCTGTGCAACTTGACAATCAAATTTTTATTTCTCTCCAACCCTCCTCTGCAGCATGCGCAGCACCCCAAGAGCAGCATTGAACACATTGTTATGTTTGAAAGTCATCTTATAGAAGGTGTCCAGAGGCAGTCGGCCGGTTGGATCTGCGTGCTTCAGCGCGGTCATTGGCATGTACAGGCGGTTGGTCTGGTGGCGCAGAGGAGGCTCCTCAGCTGTGATCACTTTGACTGTTTGCTGAATAATAAAAATAAAAATATTTCAACACTGGAGAGGCCTTATTTATTATGCATTTTTACTGCCCAAGGCAAAGCAAATTATTCTTAGTGGCTTTAAACCTAAACAAAAAACACAATTGTCCTCACTTGCCTTGGCAACTTCCTCCGGTGTCTGGCCTAATGACGTAAAGATCTTTTTTGAGTATGGCAGGTAAACTTCACGAAAGATTTTGGCAGTTTCTTCGTCTGTCCCTGATAGATCCATCTTCTCAGCATCTTCGTACACTTTCCTTTCAAACTCTGTCACCACAGGTCCAGGTTCCATTAGAGTTGTCCTTGTGACAGACATATGAAAAACACACATTTAAAAAATATATAGGGCCACTGTTACTTTAAGCTTTAGGGTGGCTGCACTCAGTTGTTAAAATGAATATATATTTCAGGACATATCACTTGATGTTAAACTTCATTGCTTGCACTGCCAGACTTTCACAAAATCCTTCCACAGCAAATTTGGAGGCCGAGTAAACATCATTGAACAGAAGTCCTGTGTAGAAATTTAAAAAAAAAAAAAAAAACTGTTGACAACTTCTTAACTCTCTTTTAATTGTTCGTTTCTTCTGTAATTTCACTGACGCAAACAAACACACCCTGTATTCCCATGACACTGCTCATCACCACAATATGGCCGCTCTGCTGTCGTTTCATGTCAGGCAGAACCTCTTTCACCAACCGTGCCAGGCCAAAGAAGTTAGTGTCGAAAAGTTCCTTCATGTCAGCAATACTTTGGCACTCGAGGGGTCCAATCATACCAACACCTGCGTTGCTCACTACAAAAGCAGAATATACTATGTTAATATGATGCAGGCTTGTGCAGAGAGTTTAAAATTGGCTTTGAGAATGAAAGGGGACAGACCAAGAACATCCACCCTTCTATCCGGCAGGCTGTTGACACACTCTCTGATGGAGTCTTCACAACAGGCGTCTAACTGTTTGATTTCCAGGGTTCTGTTTAAGGAATCACCTGCTGCTTTCTCCAGAGCTCCCCGTTTCCCAAGATCTCTCATTGTTGCAACCACTACATCAGATAAAGAATAAACACGCTGGGTGTCAGTACCTGTGGTTATTCTTTATCATCTCATCTACTGCGTGTCATTTGTATTTGTTGAGAAGATGAGATGTCTGACCTTTAAATCGCCTAAGCTCATCTTTGGCTAGCCGTGCAGCCACAGCCAGGCCAATGCCAGAGGAGCACCCGGTCACCAGCACCCTCCTGGTCACCATGGCTCATTGACTCTGACCTCGAGGCTCAGGAAGATCCTGAATGCTGAGTCAAAAAAAAATGCTGCAAACGGGAATTTTAAGTTATGTTAAAGAACATCGCTCTAACAATATTATGTCATTAACATGAACGTGTTGTAATTCACTTTTTTTTCCTAAATAATTCTGACACATCAATATCACATTATCTGGAATCTACAATTTTCCAGTCAGTGCTATGAATCTGTTCTGCATTCAAAAGTTGACATACTCAGTACTATACAGTTATATTGTTATTACAGTAGTTTTGTATTGTTGTGTCTAGAATTGTCTTAGTGTCTATGGCTCAGCTGTTTATCCTTGCTATGCCAAACATTCAAATCTTAATAATGTATAGCCTATATAATGTCAGTATCTGTATCTGATCATGTCAGTATAAGCAGATTTTTTTTTACCTAACTGTAATTGTAAAACTTGAATTTAAGTATTGAGTATTTATCTGAATTGTGAACCCATATAAAATGAAGTCTCTGCTTACTACTTGAAACTGACTAAAAATGACTGAGAACTCAGTAGTTGGTGTGGGCCACCAAAAGTTCAGACGTTTTTCAACACAAAATACTTCAGTGGTGTTCAACAACAACAACAGAAATAGACTGCACGCACTAAATCCCCACAGGATGAATTAACCACATCAGAGTCCAAACTAAGAGGCCTGTAGATCTGTATGTAGGAGGTTAACCAACCTGTAGAATGAGCAGCGAGTCCTCCGCAGTTGCAGAAATGCGCAAGAGAGACTGTAGCAAACCTGCGGGTCGATTAACTAACGTCCCTGCGTCTTTCAGAGACGAGGAACCAAGACTGCTCGGGACATGAGGCTACATTAGTGCAGCGATTACCTAAATGGGTCACATAAAGCCGTATGTGGGAATTGTAGTTTTTTTAAAGTCACATCCCACAAATCACGCGTACAGCCGTGTGATGCCTTGTTACTTTTAAAAGTTTTCAGATATGGTAACAGTGTTTTAATATGTTGATAAATAATAAAGTGTTTGTTCAGTGTAAAATAAATACACAGCTAATAAAAACAGCTACTATTTCACGCAAATTAATACAAACAGTTGGAAGCAGTTAAATCCATGTCTTGCAGGAATAATCTGCCTGGTTAAAACTGCTACAAAATGCTAGTGTGACAAGAAATATGAATGCACCTTCAATTTAGATAATAAATGTTATTTATATTTAATTATTTATAATTACATATATAGTATTGTTCAAAAATCTTACGCCACTATTGGATATATATTATTTTTCTCAATTTTTACATTAGAACAACTAGAAAGTGTTTTTTTTTTTTTGGCTGCTCTTTTCACAAAGACAGTACTGGTCAGAACAGCACTGCCAAAACCACTAATGGTGGCTTTTGCACATTATAGTATATATTATAATATACTATATATTGTAATAAAATTATTTATTTAATCCTCGAACTCACTCACTCACTTCTTGTGCTGAAGGTTCCATATTATAATCATAAGCCAGGTGCCACCTTCTGATGCTGCAGTCACACCAACATTTGTCCTCCATTCATGTGCAGACTATGTCAAAGTTCAATTTCGATACCCAAACTCCTGAGTGTTCAGTTCTTTTGACAGAAGAGGTGAGACTTAAGCTACATTTGTTTTTATAACTACGTGGCGCAATATTATAGCTGGTAATACCTTATACTATCCATACAATTTCCTGTCCCCTCCACATCAAGAGCGCACATATCGGAGGGCAGGTTTAGGTGTGACTGACTCTGGCAGGAATGGCGACAGGTCAGTCAGTCCCCTTTAGCCACGACCCTGAAGGAGATTACTGAACGTAATTATGTCAGCATTATTTATTAGTTTACTTATTAGTTTTGAACGACTTCACTTTTGTCGTTTTATTTTGGAAATATTCACCTAGTGTTGACAAGTGTTAACAGGTTTGCTCTTGACACTTCCAATACCGGGCTGCCCACTAGAAAGCTTTATTAAAATATTAGAGAAATACTATGATTACATGTATATGTAAAAGCACTCAGAACTAGCTGTACAAATTTATGTTTATAACAATTAAATTGGTTTTAGCCTCTTATTTGATGTAGTCGCAGTTCCTCACTGTGACCACTGGAGGGCAGGAGAGACTCACCATTCAACACTTCGCTCAACCATTCAGACTCGACATGATGAGGGACTTAATGTTGTTAAATATAATAAAGGATTGTTGCTGTAGGTAAAACAGGCTAATAATACACAGACTAGTAAGGCTGTGTACAGTCAGTTCACCAGCATCAAGACAAACACACTTGACGTAGTGTTTCAATTATTATGTTCACCATCCTTTCCCATGTTAAGACAAACCAAACTGTGCTACCATTATCCATTGCAACAATTATATACTGTTACTGCTTTTTATTGTCAACATATTAATTAGATGACATTAATAATTTTGATGTTATAAGTATATGAGACATGAAACCCATCTTTTTTTAACTGCAGCAGTTTCTTTCCAGAAGGATTTAAACACAAAATACATTCTAAAGATTCCGAAATACTCTCAGGTAGATAGATAAACAATTTTTTGTTATTATTATTACAAAGAGACCGGTATCTGTCCCAATTTAACGTGCTGCAGTTCTTCACTGTGACCACAGGAGGGCAGTAAATATCATCAGTTCCATCAGCGGCAGGACATTTGTGAATGATTCTGTTTTGTTCGACACTAAGTGGATCTGAAGGTTGAAAAACATTCAGAAATGTAGCTATTTATTGGTTTTCACTATCAGTAGGACACATACTACACTATTAGTATTACTATTATTGACACTATTAATGTACAAGCATTGCTAATTTCTGTGCTATAAACCCTGTAAATGAGTAGATGTACACACACCAGATAAGTATTGTTAAATCATGGATTTATTAATGTAGTATTATCAGCAACGATGCCAATGATGCCAACAGCAGCTGTCTAATATGTGTACAGCTCAGTTTAGCTCAAAGACAGGAGTCAGGGAAGAAATGCCATCCAGCAGGTAAAAAGTAATTACATGTCCAACTTCATGACGAGGAAGGAAACACCAACTGTTTGTGGCACCATGTAAAGTATATTAAATATTTCATATGTTTATTAGGATCATTTGTCATTAATTATCTAATAAACAATATACTATATTACAAATATATAAATATTTCAATAAACATGTTTCATACTGTGTGATTGTGCACTAAAGCTCTGTGGTCTGTTCACTTTCTTCAAATGGGAACAAATCCCAGGGATTTGGTGTTGTGCAGGTAAAAACCAGGTATCATGTGGTGTTTGCCAATAAAAGGTACAATGAATGTAATTCTCTTGCGGTATGACTGATAACGTAGTTTGTTCATCATTTCTGTCTGACCCACTGTGTAGGCAGGGTGGTCATGTAGGTCATTTTGTACCACGTGCTGACAGATAATATTACATGGGAACTAAGTATTTTTCTCATGTGGTGAGAGGGAAAAAGGTGAGCTGCATACCTTACTGTTCTGTCATTATACCAGCTAATGTGATTAATTAACCTGTCTATTGATGTATTGCTTTAAAATTGTGAATCCAACTACATTTATTTGAACTGTTAATCACATATTCTGATTATTTCATTGTTGAGGAACCAGAAAGACATAACAGGTCACATAAACAAATAAAAATAATATACTACCTGCAAGTTTGTTAGTCTAGTTCTAATTTGATAAACTTTCAAAGGTGAAAAATATGCCAAAGAAAATTAAAATATAAGGGTCAAGGATCTCGGGTGCTACAAAGCACTGGTTTGGATCAAAACTAGCTGGTAAACATGGAGCTACTTTAAAATACTTCATGCATGTTGTCTACTTCAAATTTAATTTTAAAAATTGAATTAATTTACTATATTTGTATTAAGAATTTGCATCTTCAAACTAACTAAAGGTGTTGCCACCCAGCCTGCAAAAAATATTTCTATACTAATCTGTATATGATATTTCCCTTGGACATGTAGTAACATAAAATGGAAATGGAAATACTCCAGTAAAACTGTGCTTCAGTACATCACTTGAGTTACTTATACTCATAGTTGATTTTGTTCTGTCTTTCAGGCAGTTTCAAACAAAACCAAACACTGAACATTGCTTCACACAGATAGGTTGTGTGCCCCATACAGAGAGGTTTTAATGAAGTCACTACTCAGATTGATCCCATTAAAATCATCTATGTTACGTCATTGGCTGCATAAGTTACAAAACATGTAAATGTCATGTGTCTCTGCTTGTTTTGTAATTCTTGCCAGTCCCTCTTGCTGCCATTGGTCGTGACACGCCACTGTCTGGCTTGTGTTTTGGATTAAGGGAGGGGCCACTTTTCTTTTCATAACCAGAGCTGGAATAAATACCTGCTGTGGACCAGAGTGCAGTCATCCATTTTTTGAATGCACCGAATCCATCACTCTGGTGCAATGTAAGTACGAATTTTCCTTATGGATCAACTTACCTTAAATGTTATATGACCATCTTCATTTAACAGGATGAACAAACCTTGTTTTTTAATATTGTTAATGTGTGTGTCTCAGGATTTATCTGTCAGGGCTTGTTGTCTTTCTGCTGGTGTTAACAACTGAGGCCAGAGTGGGGTAAGAAATCTGAACTTGATCCTTGTTTTATAGTCGATTA
>JAUBNQ010000027.1:11179274-11202048 GCA_032353495.1 Ctenopoma kingsleyae
TCTTTCTGCTGGTGTTAACAACTGAGGCCAGAGTGGGGTAAGAAATCTGAACTTGATCCTTGTTTTATAGTCGATTATTGCATTTGACTAAGTAAAAAAGTAAAATAAAAGAAATATCCTCAACTCAAATTTGACAAAAAAAGATTCACATTATCAATCACTTTATCAACAGCATGAAGTTAGAACATTAGTTTTTTTTAATCAGTATCAGTCAGATTGATGGCAGAAAAATCTATTTTTTGGATGAGTACTTGTACTTTTGTACCAGTAGTTTGTAGTATGTACTCCATCTTGAGTAAAGAATTAGAAATTGTACTGTAGTTGGGTATTTTTATAGGTCTGTACGGTTCATGTACTTTTACTTGAGTATTGAGTTTTGTACTTGTCCCACCTCTGCTGATCAGCTTTTGAAGCAGGGTGATAAATTAACAAGGAACTTTAGCTATAAAATACATTTTTATCCAGAGCCTGACACAGAGGATTATTATTGTATCTGATTACATCTATTAAAGTCTGCATCAGCGCCCTTTTTAATGCTTCCTCTCTAATTTCACAGAAACTCCTCTCAGTTACAGTTCTGCTTCGAGACAAAACAATGCCTGCTATATGATCTGATCTGTAAAACTGACAATTATGAGGTGAGTGTCTCTAAACATGAGAGAAAGCGTTTCACATTTCTGGGACCAGAAACTTTTAAAAGGCCCACCCACTGTTTGCTCATGTCCCTTAGGTCCGTCACTATGACTCTGTGAGATGGGTTTCAACTCAAGAGACATCCTTCTTTATGGAGCTGGCATTGTACAGATCATTTGGACGACTGTTTGAGTACATCACTGGTGCCAATGAGAATGGTGTGTAGTATGTGTGTGTCAGTATTTTATTGAAATACTGAAGAAAACAAATACAAGAAACATAAAAAATACTTGGGTATAATGTTTTAAAATGTCCTAAAACACATGAGACATTTCAATTGCACAATGTTTTGTAACAGGTTCAGTTTTTATAGAGAGAGGAGTTTTTAAGCCATTTTCTATCCTGTTTTTGTACATGTGGTCAGCTAAAATAAAAATGTCCTTTTGACATGCCTTCATAATTACTGTATTTAGCTATAATCAGAGAGCAGAAATAGTTTGGTGGTTTTATTGGACATGCAAGTTAGAACAACTACATGTATTTTCATCCATTTTCTTATGCTCTTTATGTACATTTGATGCAGCATATTTCCAGTTTATGATACTTCTAAAAAACAACCTTTTCTTTTTATTCTGTTATTAGGACAGAAAATCGAAATGACAGCTCCTGTTATTGTGAAGGTTTCTGACAAGAGTTTTTGGGAAATGGGTGTCTACACAATGAGTTTCTTGCTGCCAGCTGAATATCAGTCAAATCCCCCCAGACCTACTGATGAGAAGGTAAGTTTCTCTAGCACAAAAATGGTGAGAAAAACACTAACATTCACTTAGTCATAATTGTCTTCATTATATTTGAACTGACTCTGTGACAGCTACCATGAGTTCTCTGATAGGTAACAAAACTTTGCTGGCCTGCAGGTGTACATCCAGAAAACTCCACACCTGAACGCGTATGTGCAGAGCTACGGAGGCTGGCTGACACACTTGTCTGATAAAAACACTGCAACGAAACTGTCCTTTGCCCTTGACTCAGTTGGTGCAGAATACAAAAAAGGCTTCCACTATGCTGTTGGCTATAATAGGTGAGCAAATCACTATAATTTTCACAGTTATAATTAAAAAATCTTGGATTAAGCCTTAAAAAAAGATATTGAATAATAATGTTATTGACAGTTTGATGACAATTTATTCTGCAATAAATCGTGTTTTTGTTTCTTGCAGCCCAATGACGATCTTTAACAGGCACAATGAGGTGTGGTTTGTTGCTGAGGATGATCCTGCGTGTTCCAGCAGTGAGGAATTTTTGTCTTGAATACTATGAGCCCTGGGCAACAGCAGCATGCAGCAGATGATCCATGGAGAGGTGGTGTAGCTGGGCTTTTGCTCCACTTTTGCTTCACCTTGTTTCATATAAATAATCTGTCAGAAAGAGCCTAGATTTTGAAATGTTATAAGAACTGAATGCGTCATATATTACTTGTGATGATGGTTTTACACTTGCATATCTGACTGTTTTCTTTTATATTCAATAAAGTTGCCTTCTTTTGCCAGTGAATTCTTTGGAGTTTTTCTGCAGCACCACCAGATGGCGCTACTCACTAAGACCATTACATCCACGATTGCAGCACTATACAGTACATTTTTCAGTGTATGTTTTTAAGTAACATGCATTAGAGAAGCCTTAATATTTTTCATTGAGTGAAAATTTATCTTCTGAGTTCAAGTGTCACAGACTGAACAGACAAGTGAAAGTAGTGGGGAGACTATTATATTGATGAATGTCATAATCCATTTACAAGCTAATGTGCAGGTGTCATAACCATCCACCCTTGAACTGCCCTCCCTATCGCTTTGACGTCACTGTGCGCTCCATCAAAGCTGACTGTGTCATTTGGGCTGTTAAATAGCACCTTATCACCTTAGACACTGGCTGGGAATGTGTAAAATATATAATCACAGTCTGTGATTTCTCTGGTGGGATGATATAGTTTAACAGTGAATAAAAAAAGTTGATGGTTTTACTGTTCATTCACTGAATGCATTATTAAGGCACAAAATTGTATTTTACTCAAGAATCAACAATCAGTGCTTATGTTCAAGTAGATAACGTACAAATTCAGTAGAAAGTAAATCAGTAACATTACTGAAGCACTGTAACTGAGGGCATTTCACTCCACTACATTTACAGCATATGACAGCTGAAGTTACTAGTTACTTTACAGGTTGACTCTTCATACAATAATTTATCATCAGCATAGAAAATAGAGATTAAACCAGTGGCCCTCAGGCTTTTGGGCCTGTGTCCTCCTCACAAAAAGATGATGTAGTTTTGTGACATATTCAGCATTCATAGATATGATACTTCATATCTCAGTTGTAAACAGTTACAAAAAGTTTTTTAAAGGACTATACATCTGTGGAGTTGAACTTTTGTTTTATTTCTTACCAAATAATCACGCTGTGATACTTTGGATTGTTCCCACTCCTGGATTGGAAACCACTGGGCAAAACGATGTTATTGTAAACAGATTAAAGTAGTTACAACCTGCTCCACCACCTCAAGTTACAACAATGCTGTAACAATGCTGCTTACACATTGACATGTCAGTATTAATAATACAACACATAGCATTTCCCACTCACATGAACATTGCTTGTTGTACTTCTACCTTAACTGTTGATACATACATATATTTTAATAATATAATACAGATAATAATACAGATGTAATTTTACTTTTCTGATTGGTTGGCGAGCTTGCTGACCGACTGACTGGGTAGGAGTGCCAATCAGGAGAGGTTTTATGACACTCACTACAGATCAAAGTCCATTTGTGGGCCTCATACAGTCATCAGTCCACTGGGGCTGTTGGGCCGGCTTTCCAACCTTTCTCTCCTGGCCTGCCTGCAGTTTCTGTCTGGTGTCCTGATCCCTGCGACAATGATGATCAGGTTGGACTGACTTTGGAATTTATGTCCCACAGCCCGCATGGACCCACCTGGTTATCACCCACGGCCGTCTCAGCCTCTTGTCCCTAACCCTGACAACTACACAGATGATCTGTTAACTTTGGAAGGATCAACAACATGTGAGTGCTTGATGGAAATGCACTATGGGTAGATGGGTGAAATTTTAGCTATGTGTCAAAATATATAGATTGAACTTGTGCAGTGTTAGAGAGGTATCTGTGCTTTAAATGTATTGTTTTGAAACCTGGGATTATAATAGTGTCTGGAAATCATGTGGTATGTAAGATAGAATAATCATATTCACATGAAAACACACATACAAAAGAAAAAGTAATCAAAAGTATTTTACAGCTGTTCTGGCTGTTTCATTTGGAAGACTGGTTCCTGTAGTCGTAACTAGTGATCTCTGACAATCATGTAATGTCATATCTGTGATCATACTATAAAATTAAGTGTTAGGCCTACACTGCTCATAATGCTCTCAAAAATTACCCCAAGGGGATCAATACAGTATTAATAACAACCAAATGTACTCAATACAACAGTGTGAATTTCACTCATCTCTAACATATCCTTTTTTACTAAAAGATTTTACACAGATAAAAGAAAATGGAAATAATCAAAATTTCCATTGAACAACCAGCACTTGATAGATTTAATGCTAACCACAAAGTCATTCTCCAGCTCAGGAATTAAAGACAGAACCAGATGGCAGGCCAGAATCAGAGGAGAGCTGTCCCGTCTGTGGAGACAAAGTGTCAGGATACCATTATGGACTGCTCACTTGTGAAAGTTGCAAGGTAAGAAATAGGTTTTGAACACAAAAAGTATGTAAAATGATGCACATTTACATTGTCACTTGTAAGCTGCAGAGTATAAAACGCCCTTACGTTCTCTATTCCTCTTTGCAGGGATTCTTTAAACGCTCAGTGCAGAATAACAAGCATTACACTTGTGCAGAACAACAGAGCTGCCCTATGAACCTTTCCCAGAGAAAACGTTGTCCTTCCTGTCGCTTCCAGAAGTGTTTGGCAGTCGGCATGAAAAGAGAAGGTACACCCTCTCCTCACTCAAGAATACAGTCTTCAAACAAGAAAGATCCTCAATTACAATCATGCATGAATTCTACTTCATGGCAATATGCCATATGTGTTACACTGACATGTATGCTCTTTTTTCACATTAATTATCTAAGAAGTCATAAACCAGTTCTGCTATAATGACCCATATTATTTATGATGACTGTATTATGGAGTTAAGCTGAGCTCTCAAAGTGGAGTTTGCATATTATAAGCTTCACAAACCAAGTAATCACTGGCAATGTTTGAGATTGTGTAGTAAAACTTTGATCATTTAATCTCCTGTCAACAGCTGTACGGGCAGATCGTATGAGAGGTGGCAGAAATAAATTTGGCCCTCTGTATCGACGGTACAGGCAGATGAAACAGCAAAAGTTGTGTCCCCAGACAAACACTGCTCCCTACAGGATTAAGATGGAAACTACACAAACACACTGGACCGCAGCTCCCAATGACCTTCACCTAATAAGCAGCCCCACAAGCACATCATTATCCTCTGATGTATTTCATCACATGTATCCCTCAAGCATGGGGCAGTCAGGTGTGCCCACACCTATGAATGAAGACAGGATTCTCACAACTCCATCCCTGCCCTACCCTGGACTTTACCGCCGCACCTTTTCTGGATTCATCCAGGAGAAAGGAGAAGTGCCTTTTAGCAGCAGCCTGGCTCCCGGAAACTACCCAGTGCACTCAACCACAAATAATTCATTCCCACCCAGAAGCATCCTAGCAAACTCAACAAGCTTAATCACCCCTCCCTCCCAATCTCCCACCAAAACCCAAGACACTCCCTCATCAGTCACTCTTACAACCAACTTCCTGAGTCAGCTCTTGGAGGGGGAGCAGGATGAGAGTCAGCTGTGTGCAAAAGTCCTAGCCAGCCTGCAGAGAGAACAGGCCAGCCGAGGCAAACATGACCGCTTGAATACATTCAGCATCATGTGCAAAATGGCTGATCAGACTCTGTTTGGTCTTGTGGAGTGGGCCAGGAACAGTACACTCTTCAAGGAGCTCAAGGTAATGAATCACAAATTCAGGGCAAATTGTTACAATAAATCCTATTGCAGTAGTGGAAATCTCTAATTAGTTGTGTGAGCAGACCTAAAGCTTTGACTTTTTGCGATTTGTTGGATGTTTCAGATATGTTAGCCTTTAATTTGCAACTACATCAGATCAACCTTTAATGGTTCCAACAGGTGGAGGACCAGATGGTGCTTCTGCAGAGCTGTTGGAGTGAGTTGCTGGTCCTGGATCACCTGTGTAGACAGGTGACCTACGGCAAAGAAGGTTGTATATATCTGGTCACAGGACAACAGGTAAAATTATCTGAACAAAACACAGCATTTCTGGTTGTCAGTAATTTCATTCCATGAAATGTCATATTGGGTTGTACAGAAACCTAAACTATGATCACCATGTTTCTCTTATTCTGATGCAGATTGAGGTGTCGACCATCATCTCTCAGGCAGGAGTGACATTGTGTACCCTCGTAACAAGAACACAAGACCTGGTGTCCAAATTCAAGGCACTCCAGTTAGACAGACATGAGTTTATATGTCTCAAATACCTGGTGCTATTCAACCCTGGTAAGTGTTCTCTTCTTCTTTTAATTGTGTAAACGTGCATGTATTTTATGATGATGGTGCTATTCTTTCTGCTTTAGACGTGAAGTCTGTGCAGAGCCGCAGGCAGGTAGAGCAGACTCAAGAGAGGGTAAACAGAGCTCTGATGGAGCACACACAGCGGAATCATCCAGGACACTCAGACAAGTTTGGTCAATTACTGCTCCGGCTACCAGAAGTACGCAGCATTAGCTTGCAAGTGGAGGAGTATTTGTACCAGCGACATCTTCTGGGAGATTTACCATGCAACTCTTTAATCACAGAGATGCTTCACACTAAGCACAACTGAGAAGGCACTGCTGTATAGTCTACTGCAAGAGTGGTCTGAGTTTTCCGCTGTGAATTTCTGCACCTAATTTTATGCCTTTCAGATACAACAGTCTATTTTACTTTTGATGATCTATAGCAACCAGTAAACAAGCAAGTTCCGTTTATAGGGTAAGGCCTCTGGTTTTCTATATTATTGTTATTGTCAATAAATCCTATAAAATGACTTAACTCAACAATGAATTTGTCGTCTACACACTATCTGGAAGTTGAGCCATGGTAACTAGACTTCATTTCAACTATGTTTATGTAACAGAGGTAATCTCAAGGCACTTTACATTGTAAGGTTAAAGCCCTTACACAGAATATAAGTATATACAGAACAATGTAGAAAACCCAATAGTTTCACTTGAGCAAGCAGTGGGACTTCTAGTTAGATCTTACTGTTTTCACTACTCTTTCAAGTTGCTTTATCAGACTGACGTCTGTGAATCCAGGAAGTGATTTCAACTTATTTGTCTGTGTCATAGAGCTCAGTTGTTGTTCAAAAAGTATTAATACACTTCGCTCAGCCACACCATCTCTGAAATTGATTTATGGAAGAAAGAGTAGAGTAAAAAGGTTTTGAAGTTTTTTTCATATTAAAATCACATTTTTGATAAAGAACAAACAAACATCGGACAAACAAATAAGCTAAAATCAGATTCCGGATTCACAGACGATACAGTGAGCACATGCAATTTATGGTTGCTTTAGCCGTTTTATGCAACTTGTTGACAATAGCAATAGGAATATGCAATATGGGATCAGCATAAAGGGAAAATATTTACCTAAACTGTACCATACTTCACCCAAGTTCATATTATCGACAGTGTTACCACAGCCAAACAGTCTAGAAAATGTTTTCTGAGTTTGTTTTTTGAAAAACATTTTGCATCCTGTATAGCTGTGTGCTCAAAAGCTATAACTAAATTTAAGTTTACATGCCCATTTATCACAAATCAGAGTCACTTTCTGTCATTTGTAAGAAAAAGCAGCAGAAACATCATCTCTGACTAAATCAACTGTACTCACTCGAAACGCCTGTAATGGCCAGTGCTATTGCAAATGGGAAATAAACATGGAAAAACATATGACAATGATTTAAAAAGTTTTTTTTTTTTATTTGTGTGGTCCAGTTGCCAAGGAGAGTCAATTAAATCAACATACATAATGTGCTGGCACAGATTTGATGACAGAACAGAAGGATAACACGTTATGACAACTTCCATGAAATGAATGAGTGACTTAACACCTCACCAAAAAAAAAGAAAAAAAAAGAAACTGAAACTAAACATCAAATGCACCATCTAATGCAAACCAAATAAATACACCTCTCAGTGATGTGAGGATTTCTAGGGGAGAACTGCACAGAATCAAAATATAGTGTTAAACTATGACATTCTACTCCTTACAAACACATAAATACAAACATCCACTAACTCAATGTGCATTCCTTCACTCACACACACACACACACACACCTTTAATTAAATTATCATTTTTCCTAAATGCTGCTCCCAACATTTTTTCACATCTGTATTGGAATAATTTAAGCAGCACAATTGTTGGAGGCAGAAAGTGATTGGAAAGAAGACAGCTGCACCACGGCAGCTGTTGTAGTGCTAAAGACTGGAAAGGAAGAGAAAAGGGACAATTTTCCACAGATGTTGTGGTGATATTGACCTGATCATAACCATATGCCTTCAACTCGGTAGTATTTATGGCATGGACAAAAAAAAAAAAATTGGCATTGTACATTCTCCCAATTACACACAAAGGAGTCTCTAAGGACTGTGTGGGAAAGATGAGGGCTGTTACAGTCCGTAATGATCCTTCATCAAGATACCTACTGTTCAGTGAAACAGGGAATAATATAATAGGAAACAGACTACTGGTGGCCTAAAGGATTTATTTATCCCTAGACAAAAGTTTCAGCAATTTTCAGCTGTTTGACAATTTCTATTCATTCTCATTCACTCATTCTCATCTCAAACATACATCTCACTAATGCTTAAGCAGCAGGCTAGATTATTCATAGCTTACAAAGGTCAACTTACTTTTTACAAATCATTGTCAAAAAAATCAGTAATTAGCATTCAGTATATATTAAATCAGCATTATTTATCATTTTCACACAGAGTTGTATCCAAGTAATGATAAACATAAAGCCCTCTTTCATGTTTCCAGTATTTTTTTTTTTCAGATAAAGTCAGCTAACATTTCAATTCATCGAATGTTGAAAATAAGAAAGCAAGTTAAGAGGAAAAAGTCATGAATTTCATTCTTCTTTCAACTCTCAAAGGCTGAAGTGATTCATCCAGCAAATACATGTCAAAATAGTATAAAAAAAACATCCAGATGTCTACAGCTGAAGGAAAGTTGGAATGGAGTGCATGAACTATGAGGGCACAGGCAGTTTTCTGGGTGTGCCACAAAGTCTGCTCACAACCACCACCGGTGCAGCCCACAGATGAACCACCCATAGTGGTATTTTCTGGTCCTGGGTAAAAACACCCTGAATAAAATGAGTGGTTAGTGTGTGTCCTACATTCATATGAGAACAGTGTTAGCTGAGATCTCCAGTCAAAACTGAGAGCTGAGCCATGTGTCTCAGTAGACTGGATAAAAAGAGAGAGCCCTGGAAGAAGAAGAAGAAGAAGAAGAAAAGGCAACAAAAGGAAAAGCAAGCAGAACCGAGAGGGGCAGGAACTACTCTGGCCCAAAATACTGTTGTGCGGGCAAAGGCAGTGTGGTTGTCCCCTCTTTTTCTTACCTAAGAGTCAAAAAATGACTCCATGGGCAGGGTAAGGCAAGGCATAGGGAGGCAGGGTGCAAAAGAAATAAAATTCTTAATCCTGACAGAACCAGAAACATTACATTTTACAATATAGGTAGACCAGGCAGAGCCAATCAGAAGCTCTCAAAAGAAAAACTATCTTAACTACAGAGGCTGAATGATGGAGTGATTGGCCCTTTCATTTGGCATGTAGATCTGACTGGATTGTTCTTGGGGTCCAAACTGATACCTCAGTCATGCTGTCTACTGCTAGTCTGTCTGGGGAATGAACTCTGGGGAATGAACTCAAGTGCCTCACTGGCCAAAGTACAGGACATTAGAAATCAAGTCAGGAGTTGTTTCCCTGAATGGCCACATCTCTATCATTTTTGTGTATGTCTTTATTTTGGGGTGCCAAGCTTCTTCGGGGTTCCTGGGCGTTTTTGCCAAAAGTGACCGGGGATGGTGAAGGCATCAACACTCATGGACATGGTTTTGGACGGGATGACCGTGAACTGCTTGCGGTCAGAGCTGTACTTATAAATGGACTCAACCATCTCAGGTATGATGACACGAGGGCCAATCCCAGTGAGCCGTACCATCTCCTCTGTTTCAGGGTTCATGGTGTAAACTGCTCTGAACTGGCAGCTGGAATCTCTGAAGAGGATGAGGAAGTGATTGGCTGTGCTCTTCTCCATTTCCTGACAGAGCCAGAGAAGAAGAAGAAGGAAAAACATTAAATTCAGCTAAGAACAGAAAACAGTAACATAGTTCTAGTTAGCTAGGAGCTTTTTGTTGGACTCTGACACAGCAGGATGGCTTACCTCTACAATCTTGTTTTTCTGTGGTTCATTGACCTTGCCAGCTAGGCAGCAGCGACTGATAGCATTGTGGATAATGAACTTGTTTGACTTAAAGCTAGGCTCTTTGTACAATTTTGGTCCTGTAAGACACAGCATATCCAAACGTTATATACGAAACAAATCAATGCTTTCTTGATTACTTTTCAATCACCTCTATATATTTAAATATGGTTATATTACATAAGGTTTTAAATCTTAAACATTGCCTTGAGATGACTTTTTGTTGTGATTTAGCCCTATAGAGATAAACTGAATTGAAATTGAATTGAATATCACTGACCTGTGTATTCTGGGACTGAGGCAGGGGAGGAAATAGTGGAGCCATTCTCCCAGTCCTTCTCTCCATTCTGAGCACCTACTCGTCCTGGTGACCTTAGCCGGGAAGGAGAGTGTGAACGGCTAGAGGGAGTCAAAGAGGAAAAGTTAGTAACAGACCTTGAGATTGTGCTTTGTCCCTCATAACACTGACAACAGCTACCACAGGGGGAACAAGAGGTGCAGACAGAACCTATGCATACATGTTTTGAAAAATCATCAAAAATACATAAGTACATGCATAAGTAATTCTGTATTCTAGTTTAGCTACATAATGATAATATTATAAAATATTCCAAAATCAGTATATAATCCTGAGTTATTTTTTAGCTGAATTACTTTATGTGCCTTCTACTTTCCACGCATTTATTAAATAAAAACAAACCACTGCACACTACCTGGGAGACTTTCTGACCGTGAAGCCTCCAGAGTCACTAACCATCGAGGACAGATTCATGGTGGAGTGGGAGTACACTTTGTTCAGCTTAGTGCCTACACAGAGGAAAAGTGCAACATGACTGAAATTATAATAAGAAAGCAAATACAGTACACAAATGTAGAGGGTTAAGAATGACAAAGACTAATACCAGTGTGCGGAAACTATTTACCCATTAACCCCTTGACAGGGCTATGAAAGAGGACGGAGTCATCTCTGAACACAGTCTTAGGTCTCTGCTTCTTCACGCCGCGAACTGTGGTGGGTTTCTGCCTCAGAACCTTGTCCAAGTCTTCCATGAGCTTCAGCTGCTGTCTCCGTTCATACTCCTGCCTAGTGAAGTCTCCTCTGCGCTGGGGAGTCCCCTCTACTGGTGGAGTTTGTAATGCTGGAGGGGTTCCTGGGGTCTGCGGTCTGTCCTCACCCTTATTGCCCCAGCCCTCAATGATCATCCACTGAGGCTTGCTAAAAGTACAGCGTAAACTTTCAGTGTATGACACTCATATTTGCAAAAGTAATGGTAAGAACATGAAGAGGCTGATGTATCAGATAGTAAACAGCAACATTTTGTTTAATTTACAAAATATTAGGACAGAAATCGTCAGTTATATGATGCAAAAATACAACTACAATATGTATGAACTTTGCAAACCTTTGCAAATTTGCTAGGTATATTAATAATTTAAGAAATGAAGTGCTACAGTCTTCATTTGCTTATAGATAGAGGTGTTTCAATAAGAAGGGTCTCACTTCAATTCTTTTTCTTTTTCCTGTTCAAGTTTGCGTCTTTTCATCTCTTCTGCTCTCTTCTGCTGTTTCTCCAGCAAAGCTGCTCTTCGCTGGGCCATTTCATCCTCAGGTCGATCCTTGTCATCCTTGTGAAAAATAAACAGAGAGGTAAAAAGGCATGAATTCAACAAAAACTTTTCTGGAAGACATGAAGTCTAATCATCATCAAACATCTACCTTGAAAAAGAAACCAACACCTCCTTTTATCTCAGGCTCTGTCCGGTCACTCATTGAGTCAGAGAAGGCATCGGGTACTTGGTCTTCCTCCTCTCCATCTCCTCGCAGGACAGACAGCGAGATCTCTATCAGGCTACTGCGTTTGCCATTCAACATCCCTGCAGGTGCATCACTCTCGAAAGAACATTCTGATGGAGCACCAGAGCTGCAGCCACCACCTGCAAGCCCTTCCTTCTTAGCTGTAGGACCATGTGAGGGCCCTGCCTCGAGGTCCATGCTAAATATACTATGATCATCATTAGAGCCTACCTCTGACAGGGTGTCATCTGTGGCAGGATGGGGAGTTGGGGTAGGAGTTGGTATAGGGGTCAATGTTGGTGTGGGGACAGGAGTTGATTCAGATGTGCGCAGCTCACCTAGCCTTTCAGAGTCACCAATAGAGAATGAGGATGAAGTCTGGACTTGGGATTGCCAGGGATTTACACGACGAAGGTGAGGGATTCGGTCTACATTTTGAGGTGGGTTGAGAACCCGTGACAAGGTTGGGACCTTAACGTCCACGGGACGACTGTGCTGCTGATGTTTAGGGCTTTTAGGGGGCACAGAATGGGCCCTACGATGAACCTGAGGAGATTTAGGAGGAGTGGTGTGGTTTGTGATTTTACGAGATGGAGATGGAGAGGAGGAGGTTGAATTTAATTCTCGGGTGGTTTCTCTAGACAGGCGTGTAGGAGGGGTGGCTGAGATGGAGGTTTTAGAGCTGGCTGGAATAACCCAGGATTTGTTGCTGGAAGTTGCAGCTTTTGTCTTTATTAGCTGGTTCTGCTGCTCAGTCAGCCGCTGCATGTCACTTTGGAGAGAGCTAAGAGCTGCAGTCAGCTTCGTCACAGCATTGTTATAATCCCCAAGTGGAGCTGCCATTTTCTCACCTTGTGTAGCTGCCTTTTCTTTGGAATGACTGAGCGGTTTGTGGAGCTTAAGTCCTCCTTTGACATTACCCTCATCCTCCACTGAAGGGAGCTGTTCACCTTGCTCTTGCTCGTCTTGTTCCTCCATTCGGGCCAGCCTATCTTCAAGTGTCAAATGAGAGAGGTCTTCCTCTGTGGATGAGGCACTGATGTGGCCATCCACTCCTTCCCCCTCTCTTCCATCTTCACGCTGTTCCTTCTTTAACTGCAAAAAAGCACTCTTCCCTAGTCTTTGACGGTGCTTAGCAAAAATGGCCTCAATGCGCTTCTTTTGAGCTTCAATGGCTTTGCGCTTCTCTTCGAGTCGAACTCCCAACTCAGACATCTCATTATTGAGCTGCGGGCTCTTGCTGGGGCTTTCTTCAGACTTTTGTGCCCACGTTGTCATATGAGGAGAAGAGGAGTCACTGGCTTTCGGAGAATCCATTACCTGCTTCTTTTTGCGTTCTGCAAAGCTGGTCATCTTCACACCACTGTCAGAAACCTCTTTGCCATTAACCTTAGAGTCTGTACCAGTTGACACCGTGGTTGGAGTGGACTGGAACTTAGGCAGATCTTCCGATGCATCCGAGTCCACACTGCCATCTCTCAAGACTGAGTCATCATCTCGTGAACATTCAGAAGTGTTCCTGGTGCGAGCCCCTGTGGGTCGATATGTCATTCCTAAGCGCGCAGGGGCAGAGCAGCCAATGGGAATGGGTGATGCTAAGTTGCCCTTATGTCTAGAACTAGCAGGGTCATCAGGAGAGTGGAGGTAGAAGCCATCAGGAGCACCATCAGGGTGTAAACGAGGTTCCATCTTGCTCTCGTTGTGGATAATTTGGAGAGCCTCTTCAATGGTAGGCAGCTCTCCTGTTTCACTTTCTGCAAGGCCATTCTCCTCAGGCAACCTTGGAACACTGGGTGTCTGCGTAGCCCAGGAGGCTCTCTGTGGACCATTGGGACCTGGGGGGTTGCTAAGCCAATGACTGAGGTCTTCAGGAGGGGTGTAGGGAACCCGACTCATGTTTTGGCCTGCTGGGTTGAGTTGGTCTGAACTCACAGAGCGGGTTATCACAGGGTTGCCCATTACAATGTCCACATCACTGTCCAAGCCAAAAGGAATGCTGAAGGATACAGCAGACAAGGGCCGGCTAAGAAGAAGATAAAAGCAGGTATAAGAAAAACAAGTGAAAATAAAGATAAGTTTAAAAAAATGTTAAATGGTCTTGAATATTTGAGCCTTACCTGAGAGGTTTCTTGACCCACGTCTTTCCAACTCCTTCTATATGAGACATTGAGGTAGACTGAGTCAAAGATCCTGAGTACAATGGGACACATACACAGACATTTAAAAGCATGCACACCACACAGAGATGCACAAAGCAACCAAATAATTCACTTATAAAAAGGAAAAATATTTACAAAAATTTAAAATATAAAATAAAAATAAGAAGACAAGACTGGCATTCAACACAAAACAGACAACTAAAAGACAAAGAAGGAAATAGGTAAACTGCACCGAATATGAAACATATGCAAATACTGTAGCTTGCTGTAACGATGGGAGGGCAGTCTTACTCTTACCTGCCAGAGGGGAGGAGATGGGGAGGAACGGCTTCTTGAAGATAGAAGGGGAGGTACTGGAAGGCAGATAAACAAACTTCAAGTTTAAACAAGTGCTTCATCCAATATATATACCAACGTTGAACAAAAGCAAAAACATAGTTAGCTTCTGTACCTGTTACCACTGAGGCTACTTGGTGTTACTGGTGTAGATCCATCTAAAAAAAGATAACAGATAACAGATCATCTTAATGATCTTAATGGTAGGATTGCACAGGATTTACAAAGCAAAGCATCACAAAATTTGTGACACTTACCTAACATGTGTATGGGCTGAACAAAGTCTGGCCTCTGGACTTCAAACCAGTATAGCAGTTCTGCTAGGAAGCCCAGCATGTTGAGCTTAACAAATCCACACAGAATAAATGAGACATTAAGAACACAATACAGCACTTAAAATTTGTGCTGGTACATCATTCAGTCGATTAAAGATGCATGTGTGAATGTAAGTACCTGAAGCTCCTGTGGTGTGTATAGCATATCCTCTAGTGTCAAGTGACAGCAGCTCTTCAGACAGCTGTCACAGAATTCACGAATGAACTGCAGGTTGTACAGGCTCTCTGATACAGACAAGGAATCCTTCATACAAACGTCTTCCAGAGAGAGAATGAAGTGTTACACAGACACAGAATCATGAAGTACTAAACATATTTATATATACATACAGTATTTCATTCTTAGAATTTAAGGCTATGATGTTTGTTGATACCTTCAAGTCTTAGAAGGCCAGGGCAATAGTAATGTATGGCAGCAACAACAGCACAACCACTGGACAAGTCTTTGACGTTATTTACCACTGGGAAGAAGGGCTTTTGTTTGGGCTGAATTTTATCCTTCCTGTAGCGGAGCTAAAGAAAACATCAACAAACAAACCAACAAGAAAATCAAATACTACAACCTTAAATTTTTTTATGTGCAATACATTTGCCATACAAGTCAAAAGTCAGAGTTTTCCAAACATCAGTGTCTTTTATGAGGTCTATATGCACTGTGATACATAACAGAAAATGAAATGTATTATGAATGTCACTAAGAGGACAAAAACAGGTCATACTAATGTGTACAAGAGACAGCTCAGGAGAACAAATGACAGATGCATAGAGAGTTAGTTAATTAGAGCAGAAAGAAGGAAGATTTTGTCAGAAAAAAAAACTGGGACAAGTGAAGGTCTCAGGAGGCAAAGAGAAAGCAAAAGAGTTCCAGAAAGAGGAAAAAACTGTTTCATATATGACTGCAGTGCTGCCCTCCGTAGCCATTCACACACACCATACACCTCTGTCACAATGACAACCAGAAGAACCGGTTATACCTTGTAGTTTCAAGGTCTGCTTGAGTACCAGCTGTGATTCATGCACAACTTGTGTGTCAACAAACAATGTCTTTTTTTTACTCCTGTCTTGCCCTGACCTATGACATTTATGTCATGTGCAATTTAATGCAGACAAGGATGTGATGCACACACTACCATTCTCACTTCAGCATATGGAGGAAAACAACACACCTGACCATAAAATGTTCGCTGATAAATTTGATGAAGACAGTGTAAGGATGGAGGGACAGGGGCAAGGAGCAGAGGAAAGGAGGGAACTTACAGGAACAAGTTTCCAGTACCAGCGAGTAGGACACTGTCAGAGAGGAGAAGGAACAGGAAATAGAGAAAGACAGGGAAATGGAGAACAGGAGCACAAGAGAACTATTACGTCTACAGTGGAGGAACTAGACAAACAAGAGAAAGGGTTGTGATGACAGTCATTTCTTGGCATGAGAAGACAAACTTGACAAAGGAATGACACTGCCCTTAGTTTTAATGTGTCAACCAGTCAAAGTGGTTAAAGGCCTGTGGGTTCAGCAAAATCTAAAACAATACAATCTTAATACATGTGTTTTACAACACTGTGTAGATCATCCTAGTCAGATTATCATGTGTGTTTGGATTTAATAAATACCCTGGGTGTGTAATGCAATACTCACTGAGGGCTGAACAGGTTGGGGCTCTGTAATGGCCTGAGATGAGTCATTCTGGGCTCCTTCAGTATATTCTCTCAGCTTCTGGTTTAACTGAGAGCATGGAAAGAAGACAACAGTTAACAGTGATCAAGGATCTCCACTATATGTTGTCACATCAATAAAACATGGTGGATTGAAGAATTTTAGCATCATAATTTCTGAAGCCAAACAAACACTTGGTTATTGCCCTCAGAGATTAAAGATTAAAATCAACAACCACTATTGATCCTTGCTCCTTACCCCATTAACCCATTGAAGGAGAGCATCCTCCCAGCTGGAAGCTCCACCTAGCAACTCAGCAGAACCACATGTCTTCACAACAGTCACAGTCTCCATAGCTCCCACGGCCATCAGAGCATCTACAACTGCCAGGTGAGCGCTCTGCACCAATCACATGAGAGAAAGAGGGACTGTTAAAAGTGGGACAATTAAAGTAAAAGCAGGAGAGCCCAAACTGCATCAATCAATAATAGCTGACATTTCTACCGCACCAACAGAGCACTGCTTACTGACCAACAGAGATCACCTCTACCCGCTGCAGCACTACCTTTACTTACCAGCAGGATCCTCTAGAGGTCACCAGAGGCTATTTGTGAGTCAGCAGAATCTTTGACACAAGTTCTCAGCAAATAAACACACACATCACTAGATGTGAGTGAACTTTGGACCTGAGCTTGTTCAATCATTAAATAGGCAATGAACCGGTAATATGATTACATGTGTGTCCCAGCGCTGTCATTCCTCAGCTGCTTTTCATTTATTTGCCTTCTATTCAGCATGCTTCCCTTCTCTGTAGCACAGTAAAATATTGTAGTATGACTCATGCAGGAGACCGTACAATAAAATGTAAACAGAGAACGACAAACAGTGAATGGCAATCTCTATAAGAAACAGGTGTTCCATGCTTTTCTGCAGTTTTAGTGTATAAATGTGTTGTTGCCAGACAACATAATATAAAACCTACTTCAGATAAAGGTTTTCCCACACAAATACAACATTCAAACAAAACATTCTTGTTTAAATACATTTTCTATTCTCAAGTATTGGTAGCCAAAAGACATTTCTTTGATAGACAACTACAGAGCCACTTATAATGCCCAGAGCCATTTAAAATGCACCACCGATATTATCAGCTCAGTCAGAGAGAGTGCCTTAACGCTATAAACCTGTTAGCTCATTAGAAATTGTAGCTCCATTCAAGACATGGAGCTACAACCGGTAGTATTTTTTTTATGTCTAACCGCCATATTGCTGTAAATGAGTCAGACACTTCAAACATTAAGTGTATTAATTTGTCAAATAAATTATTGAGTTTAATTTTAAAAAAATTGAGCGTAGCGTGTTCAATGTATGTATTCAATGTATGATTCTCCTCTCCTCTATGTGTTTCTTTTAGTTTCTGTCCAACAAAAGCATCGAGGCCCCTCTCTCCTCACTTCTGGCTAACTGCAACAAGCTCTTTGTTATAATAATTACTTCGGGCCAACAAAGAGGAAAGGCAGGTTGCAAACAACACATTCCTTTTACTCCTTCAATCTCCAATCTTGTGTTTTGAGCCTAATCTGTGCCAATCAGTGCCTGTTCCCTTTTACTACTTATAAATTACACTTTTGAGGCCAGACAAACATTCTTACTCTAACATCTTATGTTGCCCCAGATGTGGGCTTATTGCAATCCTGCAATGTACATGAGCCCTGTCTGCATGTCTGCCCATTAAACCCTGATGTAAAGTGCTGACCTTGGCAGACCTAGTGCTGGGGCAGGCAGCTATGCCAGCAAAGGCTTGTCAGATAGCATTGGGCCAAGCTCTGTGGATGTGTTGCAGCCAGTCACTGGATGCTGTGTGGCCCTGGCTGGCCTGCCCTTCATAACACTGTTGAAAAGACTAGGGTTGCTGCTTGTATGTTTGTGAGATATGACTTTTCTGTTCACTGGATTTGTCTGTGGTACAGACAGAGACATATAAAAGGGCTTTTCAGAGCTAGTCACAAACTGACTGACTCAGAGCACTACTAATTAACACAACACAACTATTAATTTGTTGTGCTGGATACAAATTAAACCATACCATATATCAACATTCATACTGTGTTGAATTTAATGTATTTTCATTTTACAAAATTTTATAGAAGATAGCAAATTTAAGTTATTGGTTTACATGTCTGAAGAGTTCTGGTTGTCTAAACACAAAAACACATCTCGCTGTATTACATAACATAATCACTTTTACCTGTGTACTTGCTGGATGTATACATTATACTAACATTAATGCTCCCATCATATCTTAACCAAAGTGAGAGATTCTAACCAAATGAACAGTACTAACATACTGTATCTCTCACTCCAACATGGGCCACTGATGTTGAGCTAAATTCTACCAGCAAGACTCTGCATACAAACAGAGAGGTAGAAACATACTTGTGTATTTATCCTGTATTTAGCCATAAAGTGTAATCATAGGTTGGAAGTACTGAAAGGAGACAGAGTGACTGTGTAAAAGAGAGGAAATCAACACAAGTGAATGAGAGAATGTGGTCAACCATGTTGTCACACTGTACAGTAATTATTCAGAGAGTAGATGGTAATTCATGAGAAATAGTGAAGAATGAAAGGGAAAGAAGGGGGGGCTGCTGCTGGATTCCCATTGCAGACACAGGAGAGTTCGCTAAGCTCCCTAATGAGAGGGGAGAGAGGTGCAACTCATGAACACGCAGCACAGAGCCTGCCAGGTCACCATAACAACCAACCAGTTGACCCACAATGCATTTCAACACAACCCTGACTGCAGCACTGCTCCATGCTTTTGGCTTCGCACCAGTTCTCGGCTCAGAAACATCCAGCCAGCAAACAGTTAGCACTCCTGTAACGATGCGACAGACGAAAATAATACCTCATCAATGAACCCATGAATGTGAATCATTACAGCCCTAGTCAGCAAATCTGTTTATATAAATGTGTCTATAATGCAATGTACAAAGAATGCAAAGGTGTAGGTAGTATAGCGTCGACTGTTAAAAGAGATTATGTTGAGGGCAAATCTGATTATGTCTGAAATATGACTTAACCCCATCGCCCTACTCTGCTCTGTGCCTACTCAGAGAGAGAAAAACAGGGTGATTAGGCCGGTCTGGGGTCCAGCTCTTAAGCAAAAAAAAAAAAATTGTAACAGTTTTATACCGTACAGATAAGTTTAATTACTACTCCACATTAGTTGCCAATCAGAGAAGTAAAAGCCAAACAAATAGAACAAGGTGATGGTTAGTGTTTCTGATAGTCTGCCACATCTATTTTCAACTAAGCTCCTGACTGATGCTCACTTGACCAGAAACCTGCCAACACAGCAGTATGATTTAAGACGAAGTGTCAGTGCAGATGCAAAATCAACAGGGGACATGGAAGAGGGTTAGATGCATTCTGGCTACATGCCTTTCTATGCCATTGTTGGAACAAATGTTTAACCCCATCTCTAGTATAATCAATATTAATGTATTTGAAATAAATGATTATAATTACATTATACTATTTCAACCAACAACAAACCTAATAAATTAGTGTAATGTTGATGCACCGTGAGTCAGTGGTCATCCCTGGCATATCATCCAGTCGTGGATGATGACGTTCAGTCTGTGTAGCAGATTATGTTTAATCTTCACAGATCTTTGTCCTCAATCTGAAGAGTGATGGGGGCTGGGCCGACACCAGAATGACAGTTACAATAGGGTGTGTTGGACACATACTGTATACAGTGCAGCAACTAGATGCTCCATTTAAAGGCGTTGCATCAAGCAGGCCGTTACAAATATGTCCACAGTAATAATATGTCCAGCATGCAGAGATTAACAAGAGGTTTACAAGATGGCACAAATTTCTATAAATTACAGGAGTAAAGTTACTCCAAAACAGGACAGAGACATGATGGTAGCTTTCTCTAAAGCTTTCACTTTGAAGCAGTTATCAGGATCAGGCTGAGCAATCAGCTGGCTGTCAGCCACCATAAATCTGTCTTGTGCTGAAGTGACTTTATTTTAATGCAAAACATTGAACTCCCAATATAATATGAACTAAATTCACTATTGCAAGTATTATCACATATTTCTACAAATTAAAAATATTGCAAGTTACAAAGTTATAGTTATAGACATATACAAAGACACTTACAGTATTTATAACTACAACATACAATATCCTACATCACTTTCCAGTTGTCCTAGATTACATAGCTCTCTATATGTATTGTTATTCTCTTTGACACAGATATGTGAAGCAGTAATATACAGCAGTGCTGCAGCAGATTGCTGCTGCTCCAAAGCTGGCCAAGACCCACATTGATGCTCCATCCTTCTAATGCTGCTGCAGTATGACCCACTTTCCATGCTTGCTACACTGTAGCTATAGTGCCAGTCAGTGGCAGCCAAGCTCAGAGAGCAATCTCATGCCAGGCAGCAGTTAAAAAGCTCACATAGCGAAGCAGTAAATGGCAAATGCGGCATTAACAATAACAGCCAAAATCAAATCAAAACAGAGGTTGATGATTGAGGTAACCTGAATCACGCATATTGAATTGCACGCAAGCAGACAAGTCACGCACACACATATTACAGCAACATCATACATGTAAGAGACGTACTGTGTCATTAGGCCATTATTACTGGCGGTAATGATGATATGACACCATTTCTTACCCGTTAACACACTTTTGCCATTGAATGCGCCATTAATGTTGTCAGTGCAAGTGGTAACTAACAGAAATCCAACAGCAAGTAGGTGTAGGTTTCAGAAGAAGGAACATAAAACAGTCCTGTAAAGTCCTTAAATACAAGCACTATCTGACCTCACATTAAATGTAATTGTAGGGTGCATGTGATATGCTTTAGACTATAGACTTTAGCAAAACATTGAACCAAGACAGTGGGAATATAGAATAACAAAAATTACTAAAAAGATTACTAAAACAGATGACTGACACTGAAAAGAAACATTGAAACAGTTACTGGGACTGATTGATTGATCACGACTTGTGGAAAATGCAGTAAGGCAATTGGGCCCTTTGCAAACATCACAACAACAACACCGCAAATGCTGCACCTGCTGCAGTGGCTGATGCAGCTGCTACTAGCTTTAATAACCTAACAACATTATCCACACAGATCCCTGGAGACTCTCAAATTTAGCTTTTAAAAACAGACTACATGTGCATGAAGCAATATGGCTGGGGAAATGCAGCTGTGTGCAATTTTGTGAGGAAGATCATCTGCAGAGCATTTATTAAAAATTTTTAAAAATTCAATTACAGTGAGTCACTGTTGTGTCAGACAAAGGAGAAAAACAGTAAATGTTCATCTTCTTTCAGGTTAATGTGATTGCTTATTTGAAAAGAAACTTGGAAACAACAGTATGTGATCTGAGTATTGGTGTGACAGACTACGTTTACATGGATTTAAGTAACCAGGTTACACAGAGCAATCAGGTAACATGGGTAGTAGGGAATGAGTTACATGCGCTTAAAAAAACCTGGTTAATGGATTTCTAGTAACCAGGAAGATGCAGATGAACAACCTCATTTCTCCTCTACTTTGGATGTATTTTGGAAGCATGGCTCACAGATTTCTATTTTATTTTTTTAACTACTAGTGTGTGTGACAACACAGTGAGAGAAAGGAGATGACACAACAGGTCTCTCACTGTGCCTGTGTCATAGTGTCTATGGTGTCACCTTGTGTTAGTTTTAGTCAAACTTTAGGTGGATTTAAAAACAAAGCAACGTGTGTCTCTACAGCCTTTTGTCATGCACATCCAAGTTTCTTTATTCCCATACCACAATTACAGAAACCAGGTTCCCATTTACATGAGTTAAGAAATAGGTTGACTTGAACAAGCTGAACCTGGTTACTTAAGTGCATGCAAACGTACTCTCTCTTCATCCATGTCTCTCTCTCTCTGTCAGTGTTAGGATAGTTTTAAATTACCAGGTTTCAGTTGACTTTCTCAAACAAGCAAAAGGTTGTAGAGTAGTGGAGTGAAGTGGCTGCACGAAAGGAGAGATCATTACACAGCGATGTTGCTTGTTTTGCAACCAACTCCACTTTCTTCTGTCACTATACAAATTCAAAACACGTCAGGAGAAATCAGATTACTAATCTGCTGCATGTATGATAGATAGATAGATAGATAGATAGATAGATAGATAGATAGATAGATAGATAGATAGATAGATAGATAGATAG
>JAUBNQ010000027.1:11202148-11216831 GCA_032353495.1 Ctenopoma kingsleyae
ATAGATAGATAGATAGATAGATAGATAGATAGATAGATAGATAGATAGATAGATAGATAGATAGATAGATAGAGTGAGAGAGAGAGTGAACTACTGTCATTGCTAAGAGGACAAACCGGTTTCTCTTGTTTTAATTCACTGAGTCACTTCATAGTACTTTCTCAACACAGAGTCTAAAGTTTCAACAGAACTGTTTAGCCATTGTTGTGATCTGGACCATCTATTGTATCTAGACACTCCCTCCCTCTTGCACCCTGGAATTTAAGTCGTCGGCCCTTGTATCACCATGACTGTCCTAGCAGCTGGATCCACTCATCCTGTGGGATCGGCTGGGGCTGCATAGGAGAATGGGGGAGGGGATGGATAAGTGGGGGTCTTTTTGATCTCCTTTAATCCCTAAAATCAGAGCATAAAAACATCCCTATATCATAGACCAAGCCCACACAGCCCAATCTGCTCTTCTACAAACTCCTGGACAGCAGGAACATCTAGTTGCATGGGATAAGACCAAACGATCAACCATTTAGGGCGACTGCACCTCTTTTTTACTGTTCACATCACCTGTAAAATTTTGAATAAGCACCAGTTTTTTACCATTTTGATGGGTTTGTGTCGGAGGTCTGCATCAGTCACTGTTGTATCCTGGTCTTTGGGGATTATGCCTCTCTGAGAGAGAAGCTGCAGCAGAGCAACATAGTCTTTAGGCTGTGCCTCGGCTCCAGTTCCCCCCTGTAACAGGCTATAGGCCCGGCAGTAGAGCTCTGAGCCCTGCAGAAGGCGAGTGACTGGCGGTTTAAGGTGCTCCTGCTCATACTGGTCACTGTAGAAGGGGTCACGCAGCTCTGAAGGGACATTCTCTGCCAAGGGAAAAACACAGAAACTGTGATACACTTCTAGAACAGTGGGCGCACTATGGAATTGGATGCATTTAATGAACAATATGTTTAGGAAGACATATAAATAATATTAAGTTATGAAGAGTAAAATCTTGATTTCCAGTTCAGTATTATCAAAGATCACTGTGAACGCCTTCTACTGTTGCTGATGTGGAAACCTGTTTTCTGCCATGTTCAATGGCAGATTAAGACAGCTGGTGTATCGTCCAGAGCTACAATCACATGAGTGAGTAGAATAGCAACCATCAAGGTTAGTGGGGCATAATGAGCTCAGAGTTTGGAATCTGCAGATTACAAGATGCTATGTCATTTATTTCTCTTCTTCTCATTTTGTTTCACTTGTTTATTTTTGTACATGTAAAAATTTTGTCTTTCAGATCTTATGGAACTGTCAGAAAAAAAGCAGCCTCAAAACTATCACAAGGATATGAAGAAAATTCAGTCTCACCTTATATAAAGTACATTAAGGCAACATAGTACTATAAGTTACTAGATGAAGATCCTTCACTAATCAGATCAGACTGGTCTTTCAAACAAACCTTAAATATTATCCTAAAAACACACACACTTGACACACCTTGTGTGAAACTGGTTTTTCTGCATCCAGAGTAAACCATCAGCAAACTTAATAGCCTGTACTTCTGTGCAAACATACAGTATTAGCATCTCACTGTATTAAAGGGAAAAGGTTTACGTTAAAATATCGCCAGTATATCTTACTAGAAAATGGAGATGCTTAAACTAATGTGTGATTGTCAATACCTAAGACCGTGTCTAACAGAGAAACTGTGGTTATTACAAGGTATTTGTCACTATGTTGTTGTGTCATTATAAAGTCATATAGCAGACAATAAAAAAACACACCCAGTTTCAGAGGAAAGACAATGCCTCTCTCTCTGATGACTATGTATGTTAAATAATATTGTTTGTCAAGCCATGTGGTCCATTTTGTTGTAAATATGGTCCAATTTGCCAAAAATACAATATTCATTTTACTGCTGTAAACACTGACACGGCAACCAAATCACCTTTAGTCTTTGGTCCTATTTAGTTACATAAAACAAAAGAAAGTCTTCCCACGATGATGTGTATGAAGAAAAAAAAACTTCAAAAACCTCCACAGAAGGCAAAGCAGGATGCAAATGTCACAACTCAATGAGATGAGAGAGGATGATCAAAGCACAATCTTCCTATAACACAGTCTGGCCATGAATGACGACTTTGTTTCGCATACAGCTATCACAATGACAAAGAGGCTGCAATTTCTAGGTTGCAAATACAGCAACAGTTTTCCAAAACTATGCATCTGCACATCAAAAATAGCAAAAGTCACTGAATAAAGTACATAACTAAAATGAAATAATAATAATAATAGTAAAGAATAGTAGGTAATAAAAAAAATACAAGCTGGCAGTCTTAAAAATAACTAGAGTGTAAAGCCTCCATAATGTTGACATCAATACACCTCCAGGGAAATATTTTGACTGAAAACACAAGTGCTTGCATAAACTGGAGCAACATTCTGTCATTTTCATAGGTCAGTATGTTTATCTACTGGTCTGAGTAAAAAGGCAAAGGTCCAATGTGCACAAAGTTCATTAGCTCATTATCATAGTGGGTGAGCACAGAGATCATTCAAATAAACATTTTCCCTCTACCGAGGAGACTTTGATGCAGCGGCTTGATCCCTACGACGTACAGGAGCGGTTCTGTACCTGACCATGACCTCTTGCCTTCTTGTGTAGGGGGAAAGTTAACAGATTTTTTTTCCTATACCGGTGTCAAAATGTCATTCATCAAAAAGAAAAAACAAAAAGAAAAAAATCAGAGAAAGACTACCATTTAAGTGATAGGGTGGTATGCACAATATTGACAACATATATTTCATAAAAAGAAAAGTGAAATTGATGCAGCTTGCCATCATGGCTGCAGTCAGTTTAGCTGTGTTAGCTTCTACTGTATTTTTACTGACCTGTGTTGCTTGATAGCTTGCTGATAACATAAGCCACGTGCACTTCTATTTCATTGACTGGTTAAGCTAGCATGCTGCTAATGTCACAGACATTACAACATATGGCTGACATTAATCAACAGACAGAGAGCAACACAAACACATCCAAACAAAGGTTGGCTGATATCAGTCACAGTTTAAACCAAGCCAACTGCAAGGGGAGAAAACTGTTATACAAGACTGCACTACCCACCCCTCACTTTACATTTAAGTGAAACAATAAGCATTTCAACAATTAATTCATTGATTCTGTAAATAAAATGGCTAAGACTTTTGCAAAAGCTATTGGATTTGACAATCTGAACTGTCAGTCTGATTACTAGGACTCAGGTACAGATTGAATAATTCATAAGATCTCAGATAGGCAGAAGTGTGCAAGCTATGTACTCAAGTAGAAGGCTCAAATGACACAATTGCCAATTTCCACCCCAATGTCATTTTCAGGCAGCAGTGCACACCTGCCTAGCCAAACTTCCCATGCAGTAACTAATATTCTCTTGATGTGCCACTGTTACACAGAAAAACTTCTTTTTTTTTTTACAAAATTAATAACTCAATATTACATGTTTTGATAGGGTTGTAACTTCTAAATGCTTCTTGGAAAATTGAGCTATAAACACCCTAATCATGTGGTGGAAAGGATCAAACACAGATGATTATCTAATCAAATTTTTTAACAAAGCAGGTACTGTTTTGTTGCCCAAAATCTAGCAGCGGTGAGAGGGGCTATGTTAACACCCGACCCTACATGTGACCACTAGTTCTGTGAGAAATGCTGATGCCAACATAATGATTAAAGCCCACCCTAGACATGTCTACAAGTTAACACTGTACGGCTGCTTTTAGAATAACAATATTAAAAATTATTTAATATACTTCAGTAGTACAAAACATACAATAATGCCACACTGAGATGACGTATATATTTTCCACAGTCTTGAAGAACCAAACCAAGAGTAAACATGACTGCTTTACATCTAGTCGGTTGCTGAAACTGAGACATAAGTGCATGCACATTAACAAGGCTTGTGTGTTTGATCTGTGAGTCAACATCTGACAGTCTTCTGCAACACATGAGGTGTTTTATCTTTATCATATGATTTCCATTGCAGGTGCCTCAGATATAAATAGTACAACATTGGATAATATGGTGACAATTTGTGCAGGATGCATTCCCCTCAAGTGTCCTCACAATAGACACTGACTCCCAACCAGATCTCTGTGTGTTGCTCTGTAGCTTACTCTGATCTTCTTGTGCAGTGTGTCAACTGGCTTCTCTTACAATAAAGTATCACAACACTGTGTAACTCAGAAACTGTGTCAAGGTGTGGAAGAGATTCAGATAATATGCCAACAGAACTTCCTACGTCTTGAGTAAACACTAATAGTAGGACAACATCCTCCTCAGGTCCTTGTCCCTTGTTGACTCACCATGGTTACAATGATTGAGAGAGGATGAGCAGTCATTTCTATAGGATTTCAGTATGAGCCAAACAGCTTTGTAGCTAGGTGGAGCTAAAATGCTAAAGAAACACAAGGTTTAAAACATAGGAAGGTTTCGGCTGGAAAACACTCTTTTGTAAGTAAGTGGTTAAGCTTTTTACAGGTGGACAACCAAGACAAAAAACAAGTACTAGTTTGGAAACATGAAAATGAAACATAAAAATTTCATATATCATCCTTATAAAAATGTCAGTTTATGGTAAATGCAATGTTCTCTCCAACCTACAAACTAATAAATTAAGAGTTTATGCTCTTATTCCAATGTAGAGGCAAAAAGTAGCCTGAGTCATTCAAATGATCTGTCAAGTCATCCATCATTGCAACTACAACAGGAGATCACAAAATACATCAGAATATGTATTGAACAACATATGGATATCTGATATTAACCCACACTAATTCCAGTATACACCACAAGAGCATACAAAAAGTGAGATTTTATGCTAGTTCTTAACAACCTTATTATGAAACATCAGCCACCACCGAGTGTATCAATTCTATAGGGACCACCTGCAGTCAGAGATCCAGGATGGTATCATCTACTTTTAAATAGAAAATGATTATTCTGTGCTTTCTTGGCTGAAGGAGACAGTAAAGTGTTGTAGCTCTTTTTATCATAATTTAGAGAACATGACACGATTTAAGTGCTATGTTTCAAATGGTTATACACAGTCAGGCATTTGTTGAAGACAACTTTATGCTATATATTTGGTTGTGGTGAAGACAACTATAACAATCTTATATTGACTTTGATGCTTTGTTTTGCTTACATAGATATTTCATACAATTTTAGGCCCAAGCCTGTAAGAATTATTATGACTCTATATGGATTAATTTTAGGGTAGCCTACGGTCTCATAAAGCTGAGACCTTTGCCTATTTATTTTCATTTTCATGTCATTTCATGTCCCTTTAAAGCTACTGTCTAACATTTAAAAATGCATCTGTTAAAATAAACTGTACACATTATGTGGTCCATATTAAAGCCGTTTGTTAAAATATATCTGATATTATAAAGACAGAGATTAAAAATGTCACCTATTGTCATCATTAGATTAATTGAGCTGGGAGAGCTGAGGGGCCAGATCACGTGGTCTGGTTGCTCTGAAATGCGACCTGATGACGTCAGGACTTTACAGGAAACTGTCAGTAAGGCCACTTAGTTCATTAAGACAAAAATCACGCAACAACGCAGTGCTGCTCCTCATATTCATCTACCTTGGCATGGAGAGCGACTTTGACCAGAGGGTGTGGCTGAGGTGCTGAACAGAGCACAGAGGCTGCCTGGGATTATGAAACTGGCTTCACCTCGCACACTTTTTAGTCCAAACTGAGTCTGCCTTTTAAACCTTGACCATTATCTTCATGATTTACAGGCACATGTCGGGAATGTGAGTGTTTTAAGTTTTTGTCCGTTTGTTGTTATAGTACATGTAGCGCCATGTACAGATGTAATGTGTGTAATCGTCCCGGTACACTGCAGTTAAAATGAAATGGAAAAAGAGCAGGTCCTCCTCAAACAGGACTGTGTTGGTGTCCTCTTTGTGAGACCTAATCTTTAGTGTTCTAAAACAAGGAGACATGTTATCACCCCAGGGTCAAAGATGACGCTGTTCTCTAAGACTAGGGCAAAACTCTGTCTTATAATATGTCTGCTCTATGCAGCAAAAATGTGCTCTTTTTAAGTGGGTGTGTTTTGCATCACAGAGGCTGGATGGTTTCTTACAAGCGCCTCTTGAGGTTTGATTACTGAAGAGCCGAACCCTCATCTACGCCTTATGTACCACGTCTGTGTGACCGGATCAGAAACAAACCCTGTAGCCTGCAGTTTTTTTTTTCCTGACTGAAGCCTGGCGGATAGAAATAAGACAAAATGGGTTAGCGTGATAAGGCCTAGGGAGGAGGCCTGTTTCTCTGAAACACACATACATATAAAAGGTGACCACCCATTCAGTGAGAACAAATGATATGTGTCAAAAAAAATGCATCCAGTGCATGCCCCCCTTTCATATTCTGCTCTTTGTGCTGAAAATCGCTGAGCTCTACACATACTGCAGTTCCCCTATGCATGTGCGTTTTACTACACTCTTTAACAGTATATAAACATGTTTGTGGACAACAAAAGCACGGTGGGCGTCATACGACCTCTGAATAACATTTCAACTCACCAGGCCTGCAGTCTAATGTAAAACCTACCTGCACTGCCGTAGGACTTTGCCAGTAGCCATCCGACACTTGCGCATATTTTGGCTTTAGTGCAGTCATACAAATCCAATGGCTTTATGTCTGGGACCACAAAAGTCTTCCTCGTGGTAGGAGAGTCCACCATAGCGAGTCTGTGAAAAATGGGAAGTGTTGGGGGGGAAAAAAGGCGACAAGACCGTATGAGAATATTCAAGCAATCATTGTTTTAGTAGACTACTCCACACGGCAGCGCTGGGAATACGGATGTGGGTAAAGGTTTTGTCGGGAAAATATCCGCCCCGGAGCTGTTTCCAAGTCAGTTAATGTCCTTTTCTGTGTGGTCTTAAAAACGAAATCCCGGTTCAATTATGCCTTACAACAAACGGAATGTCTGAACAGCCGGGTTATTAGAGAAAACCGGACTATTCCCCTTGTTTTTGCTATTCTTCATCCGCATTGCTATGTAGCCACTTCGCTGTACGCAGCTCCACCGAGAGAGCCGCCGATGACTGACTACCAGGTGCTCCACAGTGGCATCACTGGCTCACACCACCATCCAATGGAAATCCAGCTTGAACATCGAGGGCGGGACCTCCCTGTGTCAACGCAGACAGCACTGGCAGAGGTGTAGCGTGTCTTTCGCTACAGGTGCATCTGCAGCCACACAGGTGAACGCAGAAACATCAAACTAAACGTAGCCTAATAATGGGAATATTATTCAGTTAGAGTTGAACATTTATTTTACTGGTCGATGTGAGAAGTAAATCTCTCACTACAGTTGCAAAACCACAATGTAAAAATATTACTTATATTCTGTGAGCTCTGTGAAACCTGTATCTATATAGATGTCAAAGTATACAGAACACTTAATCTACAACACACTGGAAAGACTGTACAAAATTAAGCCCTGAATTAGCATGCAATGTAAATTAAATATCTCTATAGACTACTAAAAAACATAAACACTATACGGTCTTTAAAACAGCATTTAAACATACAAACACGCTGCAATGACAGGAACACAGTGAACGTACTTGGTTGTGCTTGTCATTACTGGGACTGGGGAAAGTTTCTTTCCAATTGTTTTTGAAGACTTCGTTCCAGTAGCACCAATAACAATGAAAAAACACAAATCTCAAGAGCACCTCATCACATGATGTTGCTCAAAGTTCCAAGAGTAACTTCGTAAGAGGATTACCTCTCAGCTATTTTAATCTAATTATGAAAGAAACAATTTCTTCCTCATCAGTACTTTGCCTACTTGTCTTAGTTTAACTCTGATGAATCAGTGGCAGCAATTAATTATTAAAGTGTGAGACCTTTTCCGTCAAACGTGTACACAAATAAATCTTACAAGTTAAATTTCTAGATGTACATGGTTTAAACGTATATTACTGGAACATTATTTTAATATGTCGAATAGAGAAGTTGTACAGAACTCTACAGTCAGTGTAACATCAACAATGCCAAACTCGAATGCTTTTTGCTCCCGTGTCAGTTCACACTCCCACCTTGTTTTAAAGGGCAGTTTCCACCATCAGATATAGTCACTGTATTGAACATATATAAATTTATTGTTGTTACAAATGCTTTTTAGAAAATGTAAAGAAAGTTTTAGCGATTCAAAAACACCAGCTTGTCCCAGCCAGAATTGCTGGAGCATTAAAAAAGGACTGAAAGACATTTTCATAGCATTACCAACTGCTTTAAAAGTGGTCAGTGAGCCAAGAAACACCTGAAATTACAACAGCAAGGATTAAAAAATCTTTTCAATTAACATTTACCACAGGGTTTTGTTTTGAGTTGTTTTGATACAGGCCTCCATTCACTTAATGATACAAAATTAGTTGTAAAGTAATAAATGTACAACTAAAGTGTTAATTCAGTATTTGGACAGTTAAAAATATATACAGGTTTTGAAATCTTCAGAACCAGTGGATTTTGCAAGACCTCCACCTACCTAGTGATCGTCAAGCCAACAATGTGAGGCTGAATAATCGACTTTCAAATGAATGCCCACCCCCTTTTGTTTTCTGAAGCAGAGCCTTCTGTCAGTGAAACACCTGACCATTTATTAGATCCACAAAAGTGGTTTCACTGTAAATTATAATACATAATGTTACAAACTACATCAGACTTCACTTGCAGTTATCATGTAACCACATTATTAGTATGTCAAAGGAAAAAAGAAAAAAGCTAAACAAAAAAAAAGCTTTAACCGCAATTATCTTGAACCACATAGTTGAAAAAGACTGACACCATGTGGCCAAAACTAACTCAGGCTCAAGTTTTTGCATTGTAACTACAAAAATCCAAAAGGAAACCATTGTTTTTCACTGTTTTTCACTGGTAACATACTATTAAACCTTTAAGTGGATACAAATGAACATTTACATAACTTTAAAACAGAGCCTTTTCAGTGACTGCAAGAAAATTTTGAAGATGGTATTTTTTTGGGTTTTTCTTTTGCAAAATTCAGTGAGTAAGGCATCTTCAGTCATCTTTTAGTCCTCCAAAGACAGCTGTGGGGACACTTTTCTGTTCAAGCTGCACCTCTGTAAACATCAAGAGGAGAAGGCAATTAGTAAATTTATTTCATGAATATATTTTTTTGAATGACACCATCACCATTATTTTTAGTTTTACTGCTGCTTTGACTCTCACCCTCTGGTTCTTGGGCTTCATCTTCATCCTCGTCATCATCATCAATATCAATCTCATCCGGATTGGCTTGTTTGGAAAGCTCAGCCAACTCACTGCGAGAAGTGTCACTCCTGCTTAAGCAAGTGAAGAAAATATTACCAGTCTAGTTTTCTTTTGGTGTTAATTTTATTCTGTTAAATTAAAGACATAATGTTAACACAAACCTGACGAAGAGAATCTTTTCTTTTGGCTTGGGTTTGTCCTGCTCAGCTTCTGCAGCAAGCTGCTGGGCCTTCTGCTCCAAGATCTTCATGTCATCTAGTCCCATCTGTCCTGGAGCAAGATCTGACACTAAACACACACACATACACACACACACACACAAAAAGGTTATATAATATCATGCATTGTATCAAAAGCCAAAGAGGTTATAATTTGCCTCATTTTCCTGCCATTTGGTGTTTAATACTAATTTTAACGTAGAGTAATGTTGCCAGATGGCACAGTAAACATCACTCTGCTTTTTTGAACACCACTTCATGCACTACCACAACTGTGCCTGCACAGAACGTGCTGATGGCAGCCAGTGTGCTACAGGACGGTGTTCATATACACACACAAGGATATAAACGTCAGTCAGCAGCACTGTGCCAATGCACTCTGTGCCAGCTCACATGTGATGGCACATGGAGTGGTGTTCGAAAATGCCAAGTGAAATTTACGCTGCTGTTTATAAACGATGTCTGGTAAAATTACACTACATTAAAATTAATGTTAAACACCAAATGGCAGGAAAAAATAAGACAGAGGCCAACAAGTTAGAGCAAGCTCACTCACCAGTGCCTGTGGAGCTTGTAGTGGCCTTCAGCATCTGAGAGGACATAAAGTTGACCTGAGTGTTGTATGTTGCCTGGACGCTGCGTTTGATCCTCAGCATCTCTCTAATGGTGTCCTCATTTCCGTGGCGGATCTCAAATTCTTTCCAGGTCTGCCAGAAATTAGCTGTCACCTAAAATTTCAAGTTTGTCAATATGTAATAAGAGGAATTATGAAATATGTATACATCACTGACATAAATGTGACTCATTAATTGGATAAACATAATAGCAAGAGGTCTCTCTTTATCTCACCCTTGGGTCACAGATCTGTGAGCAGTAGGAGTAGATTGCTCTGGCCCGATCGATCTCACCCAGTTTACTCTCCATGTCTGCGAATCGCAGGCACATGTCTCTGGCATGCTCATCAGGAAGAACCTGCATAAATAACAAGGCACATTTCAGATTCTAGTTATTCTTTCCTAAATAGAATTATTTAACATCCTATATGCATAATTTTAAATTTTCCAGAAAAAAGAAACAACATAGGTATTTTCAGTTGTTCATTAAAAGAGCAATGCTACTATACCTCAATAGCCTTCTGGTAAATTGCTCTGGTATATGTAACTCCATAAATTTCAGCTGCTCTTTTGATGTAAATATTGAACATGTGATGCCTCTCCTCAGTTTCAACTGCCTGTGTTGCTCTTTCATAAACAGCCATGGCATGTCGTGCTAATCCATACTCCTCCTCCAATTTGGCATATAACAGGTAAATTGCTGAAAAGCAAGGCATTGTAGTACTTATTATTTAGTTTCAGTGAATTTTTAAGTAAACAATTATGTGGAATGGACAAAAGTTTTCACTGTTATTCTAACAAAACTACTTACTCTTGGCAAACTTGGCAGGACAGCCGTCCAGAGCTTGTTCAAACAAATCTCTGGCTCTCTCCAGCTTCTTGCCTCCATAACGATCAATGAACTTGGTGAGATAAGTGTTCCAGATGTCATAAACATTTGGCCACCTGAAGAGAGCGATGCCACGCTCATATGCCTAAACAGATGTTAACGCAGACATTAAAGAACTGTTTAAATGGGCAAGGCAAGACTACATACATACTGTAAATAAATGCTGACGTAGTTTAGTGCCATATTATTACTTTGAAGCTTTCCTCAAAGTAGTTGTGCTCTTCAAGAAACATGGCATAATTTATGATGATCTGTGGCGTGGCAATGCGGAGGTCAATAATGCGGTCGTACACTGCTTTCGTAGACTGAGGAGAAAAAAAAAGGAAAAAGAAAAGAATTTTAAAAATCTACAACTCATAGACATGAGATTCTATAAACAAAACTAAATATCACAGAAATGATCTGCCATGTTATTTATACCTACTGTATATCATTATGTCAGATAATATACTGTAATATTACAGATATGTAGGGAACATACCTGGAAAGTGCCAAGACTCTCCTCCAAGTCTGCCAGCATAGACCAGACCTTCAAGGACTTGTACACTCTGTTTTGGACTGGCTCAGATGAATCAAAGTATTCTGCTTTCCTGGATGGGATGGCTGTAGCTTTCTATATTGAAATCATTAAAAGCAAATATATTACAACTATTTCCACAAAGCATTTATACAAAAAATATAACTGGATTTGTACATTCAACTTCAAAAACAAACAAAACATTTGGCAATATTATTGTAGTTTTCAGTCCTGCCACTGGATGCCACTAAAGATCTACCGTAATATTAAATTGATAAAAATGAATATAGATGTGACACAGGCATTATACCCTCAGTATGCGTAGTGCCTGTTCATAGTTCTCATGGCGAAGCTCCATCTCTCCATATTCACACCACACAGCAGCAAGGTCATCTACGTGCTTGTAATTCACCTTTGTAGCCTTCTCAAAGATGGTCCTCGCCTGGTAACAGTCAGTAAATATAAGACATTTAAAGAATTTAAAAAAGAAACGCATCTAATCTGAAGAGTGAAGGGTTTGCAAAACTGCTGAATAATAACCTCTGTGACTTACATCATCTAGCTGCTCATTTTCCTCATAGAACTTAGCAAAGGAAACCCATAGAGAGTGAGGTTTCCCTGTGGCTTTCACTGGATCCACAGTCTGTACTGCCTCAGTATAAGTATTGATGATCTGCAGATTATGGTGAAACAAAATTAATTAGTCATGTACTACATAAACACATTGTGGTGTATACTGCACTACACAAACACAGTGCGGTGTAAATGGTATCTGTTTTTTTACTACTATGGTTCTACTATTATGTAGAAAAACACATAATATTTACCTGCCGTGGATTCCCATCATACAGTTTAACTCGCTTGTGCCACTCATGGACATTATGGGGGTTCTGCCTCAGCAGTACACTGTTCAAAAGCAGGGGCCGTCGGGCTATCAGCTGCTCAAAGCGGGCCAGTCTCAGCTCTAAGTCAATGTCATCTGGCAGTTGAGACACAAGGTGTAAGGCACACATGACAAGTGAAAGAATGTAGTAATACCAATATTAATATATCCATACACACCATCTTCATTCTGCCCCATCTCAGCAGTGGTCTCCATCTTGGCAGCAATCATGCTCTCCTCAAACTGGGCATAGCTATCAAACACTTGTGTGAAATCTCTTACTGTTACCACTGTAAGGATGGCCTCCTCATACACATCACGGGCCTGAGAAAGTAAATACACAAACATAGTCACAGTCAATTAGCCAAATCAGCTAACAGTAAATTAATGCTAATGCAATTTAAGCAACTAACTAGCTTAATATAAAACAGTGCAGTATAAACATCTTTCAACGTGTCAAGTACTATATGATATGAACAAAAAAAGTAGTTCAGAGGAAACACACTTTCTCAAAGTGTCCACTCCTGATGTAATAGTCAGCTAAAGAGCACCACAGCTTTCCAAGTTGGTCTGTAAAGCGAGTGAGTCCTCCTCGGATGATCGCTCCTACATTCAGAGAGGTCACCTTATCAGGGTTCTGGGAGATCAGGTCACATAGTTCGTGCCAGAGCTGTCCAAGAAAACAGGATTTATCAATTTTCATGTTCAGCTCACAAAAAAAGACACTGGGAAGTGCTTGGGATGATAAAATCTTACTTGATAGTTAGACTTGCCCTCTTTGGACACAAAGCTTTCGTCATTGACTACAGCTGCTAGTCGCACAGCAGCTTCATCCAAGCGTCCAACAGAACGTAAGTAGTCTATGTATTCCTCTGCATTCTCCGGAGAAAGCTAAAAATGAGATGATAAAAAAATGATAAAAAGAGTAAATAGCATATTTTGACAACACATTCATTCAGAGCAATTTTCACTTAAACTTTAATTCTGTAATCTAATGACTTTCCTTTTTGACAGTAATTTCACCCATTTATATTAATCCTGTTGAATGAGCACAATTTTAGAAAATGTGTTTCATTTATCACTGATCACAGCTCTATATAGTATGTTGTTGAAGCCAAAAACATACTCAAGACAAAAACAGCAGCCACTGGCTGAAACTTTTGACATCTAATGAAAATGTTTATAACATACATTAACACCTATCAAACTATCTGGTTAAACTTATATAGCCTAAGTCACCTACATAATATTATTATTAATAATAATAACAGTTGATAATTAACCCCCTTGCTGTCTTGTCAACAAAGCGATCCACCTATTCTGTGGCTGGTAGACTAATGCCGACTGCCCTACCAACTGCACCAGTTTATAGTTTTATCCGTATCATGTCAGTAAATCAAGCAAACCAACTTCAGTTCTGAATCAGGATCCTGAGTATTTAAAGCAAGTAGTTATTGGAAAATACTTTTAAACTTACTTTTTAATCAAGTTTAGAGCCCTGCCTTGTTTCCTTAGTGGTGCTATACAGGAACTTAATATATAGCCATACTGATTAAACAGCTTTTCTAGCCTGGCTGCTCTCTACAGCACATTATAAAATTGTGAAGAAAATGAATGAAAATCTAAATTACATATCATGAGTGTGATTTAAAAGATTGTGATATAATGCTTTGGCGAGATTACCCACCCCCTCATAAGGATGACACTGAAAAATAAATACAATTATCAGTGTTGTGTGGAGCTGGTTTGTGTACTATGTTCTCACCTTAAGGTACCTGCGATATACCCGAATGGCTGTCTCAGGAAGGGGCAGGTTGCGGACAAAGCGAAGATACAGAGGCCAGATGCGTGGGTGCTGAGTAACAGGAAGTGCTCTGAGTGCACGGTCAAATGTTCGCCGACTTCTTGTGATCTTACACTGAGACACAAGGAACTGGCAATAATCAAGCCATATTCTAGGCATCTAGTTTAAGGAAAGATAAATGGTTAGTATCAAGCAGAACTTACACAAACCACAACGCAATGCTTGTTTACTCCCAAGAAGTTCAGTTTTATAGTATTACCTTGTGCATGAACACCAGCGCCCTCTCATGGCAATTATTGACCTCTTCATAGGTTGGTTCAGTGACACATTTCCCTTTGACTTGCTTTCGTCTCTCTCTCAAATAATTGTACCATAGCTTATAACTGAAAAAATGGGAAAAACAAAAATACACCATGACTGAATAGAATCATGTCCATTATACACACACACACACACACA
>JAUBNQ010000027.1:11254662-11282617 GCA_032353495.1 Ctenopoma kingsleyae
CAGGGTGAGGTGGATGATGCTGTTCAGGAAGCAAGAAATGCTGAGGAGAAAGCTAAAAAGGCCATCACTGATGTGAGTGCTGCTTAACGTGGTCTTGTTAAATGCATTGAAAATTGTTGTTTTAAGGTTTTTTTTTAGAATAAACTAGACACCATTTATCATTTCAGGCTGCCATGATGGCAGAGGAGCTGAAGAAGGAGCAGGACACCAGTGCTCATCTGGAGAGAATGAAGAAGAACCTGGAGGTCACAGTCAAGGACCTGCAGCACCGTCTGGATGAGGCTGAGAACCTCGCTATGAAGGGTGGAAAGAAGCAGCTCCAGAAACTGGAGTCTAGGGTATGAATACTCACAGATCAGTGTAAGAATAAAAATAACATTTTAAATAAATATATTCTGCCTTTTGTTGTTATACTCAAAACCATATCCAAACCTCTTTTTTCAGGTTCGTGAGCTGGAGGCCGAAGTTGAAGCTGAGCAGAGACGTGGAGCTGATGCCGTGAAAGGAGTCCGCAAATATGAGAGGAGGGTAAAGGAGCTGACATACCAGGTAAACCTAATTTCACTACACAATTACCATAATAATGAATGATTTTGCTTCAACATTTGTTATTGACAATTCTTCATTTGTGCAGACTGAGGAGGACAAGAAGAATGTGACCAGACTTCAGGACCTGGTAGACAAGCTGCAGCTCAAAGTCAAGGCTTACAAGAGACAAGCTGAGGAGGCTGTAAGTCAGCTACATTGTTATGACTAAATATTTCCAGCTGAATTCATAATATTACCATTAACAAATACATTAATATAATTCACAATCCATCACAGGAGGAGCAGGCTAACACCCACCTGTCCAGGCTCAGGAAGGTTCAGCATGAGCTGGAAGAAGCTCAGGAGCGTGCTGACATCGCTGAGTCCCAGGTCAACAAGATGAGAGCCAAGAGTCGCGATGTTGGAAAGGTAATTTCTCATTTTCTATGAGTTTCATACATTGATTATGTGAATGTTAACTCAGAACACTGTATGTATAACCACATACAGAACACTGTATGTATAACCACATACATAATGACCTAAGAAATTAATGTAGTGTCTTAGTCCACAATCTATATTATTAGTTTGGCAATTCCCTAAATTATTTCTCCGTCAGTACATAGCAAATGTTACTTTGTTTCTACTAACACTGCCTATAAGTACTAATTATCTCTCTTCTTTTCAGGGAAGTGACTCTGCTGAATGAGAGGGTGCAGCTAAGGCATCTTAACTGGAATTCACTGTGGTGTGAATTTTCTGTAAATCTTCAATAAATGTAAAAATAAAATTCTCAAGTGTCTTGTTTTATTTTTTACTGATATGTCATATCCAACTTTACATAATCAAATTATCCATTACATTACAACGGTACAGTATTAGTCCAGTGTTTTCATTTCAGCATTTGAGTTTTTAAAAAAAATATTATTAATAATAATTTATTATAATAATAAATTATTATAATTATAATATATTTTTTAAATAATATTTTCAGTTTAACAATTTGCCAGAGTTGTGGATTTAATTACAACTTAACTACAGTTTCTCTTTATTACCTTTAACCACATACATCATACACCGCATTAACATTTTGAAAAAGCAAATAAAGCATTTGCACCTATACCACTTAAATGTATGTACATAAACTGTATATATGTATAACAAAGACAAAAAATGTAAGAACCTCTATTTTAAAAACATTGTTCAATCTATCAAACAGTTACTAACACATAACATTTCAACTCTGTTTTCTTCCAATAAATGATTTACACTATTGCTTAACTGACAACTGTTTATTTTCCTCCATCCTTCTTATCTTTCTGTCCACCCCCTTTTCCCTTTCCTTGATTTGCCTTTTCCCTCCCCTTTCCACAATCACCTTTCCACTTTTGTCCTCCTTTAGCCATCACTTTCTGTAGTTGGGCTGTATGAACTTTTTCAATGAGAGAGAAATAGTCTTCATCTGGACTGATGGGGCTGGTCATCTGCTTCTCTTGTTCATGTGGGTAAGAACTTATAGGATGTGTTTTATTGTTTGCAGCTGGGTTGGGAGATGATGCTCTTGAATAGACTTTCTTGGGACTTGTACGGCTTGGAGAACAGTGCCTGGAATTAACATCGTCCTTTGGGACAAGGTTTAAGTTCAAGAAGAGGGATCTGCCAGGTATTGGGCTCAGTGGAATCACAAGGTTATCTCCTGGTGCTCCTAGAGTGAGGAAGACTTCTGGGAATGTACATGGTTGACCAACATTGTCCTGTCCCTTTGACAGATAAAGAAGTCAAATAACAATGTATACAGTCACAAGTTTAATTAATCTAATAACCCTGGAAAATTAACTCCTAATCTACACAAGCTGTGGCACAGGTTACCTGTTGTGATGTGAAAGTCATGGACACCCTCACTTTCACCTGTAAAAAATACAGAAACAGCATTTAGTATTGTTTAGCATTTATTAGTGACCAGAGGCACAACAGGTCAAAACTAGACTAAAATCACAAAGCAACAAGGGGCAAAGGAGATCCATCCCCCCCCTAACTGAAACAGCTGTGTTAGGGTATAGTCACTTTGATTCAAATTATTAAAAGGCTGACACTTGCAATTTATGTCTTATCACTGTCACTGGTGTGATGTCCTTTAACCAAACAACTGGTCTAGTAAATGCATGCAGTCAATTGATATCATTTTTATATTATATTATTATATTATATATATTTTTAATGAAATGAAAGCAGACATCTCCAAACCGAACAATTACCTGTGCTGGGTAGTTTTGCTTCTTTTGATATTCTGTCTCAGGTGTAAATGAAGCAGATTTAGGCAGGGCTCTGGAGAAGCCAGATTCTGAATAAGCCATATGAGACTGAGAGGCAGAGGTAAGTACAGAGCAGTCCTTCCTGGATGTTGCTGGTGTACTTTCAGCCACAGGGATGTGTGGTGGAGAAGCCTCACAGAAGAAAAATGAAAAGAAAGTGCAGTGAGTTGTCAAGTGCTTCACCATAACAGATGTGATTTTTTTTCATCACAAGTAGTGGGGTTATTGTTTTACTATACTTTTGAAACTCACAGATGTGGCTCTAAGAAAGCAGCACCCCTTCCCCCATGACTGAAATCCTTAGCTAGGTTAGGATATGGTGACTTTGAATCAACCGATGAAAAGCTGGACAAACACAAGTTATAACTCTTCACTGTCACCAATTTAATACCCTTGTGTGCAAATCAGATAAGACAGAACTAGACTAGAAAATGCTTTTGATTTTTTTTTTTCACTTTTTACACTTTTAATAACATCAAAACACTTTTATGTTTGAGTTGAAGAATTTACCATACCTGTGCTGAACAATGTAGGTTCTGACATTCTGTCTTGGGAGTAAATGAAGCAGATTTGGGTAGGACTCTGGGGTTGCTAGGCTCTGCATAATCCTTTTGGGATTGAGAGGTTGTAGTGTTGTGTTGTAGAGAACCCTTGCAGAAAAAAAGATAAAAGCAATCAAAGCTTCCTATTGGGGTTACTGTGGGATAGGGCTGTTTATTGAGCAAATATTTTCATGTCAACATGCTTTTGTCTTTACATAAAATACATATTGGACAAATATTCTGCCTACTGAGATTCATATATTAATTTCAAGTCATGTAAGTCACAAAGGCATAAAATATATTAAGCAATTGTATAGAAGGATATATGGTCAAAGACTAATGTTTCAATCATGAGTTACAATGCAATACTACAATAAAAACAACATGCCCAGAATACCAATCACTCTGTGGAGGTGTGACATTACAATTACTAAAACTACATTTGAAAGATTTTCTAATAGTCTTTATGTCCACTACACCAATAATTTAAATGTTATAGTACTCCCACCTTTGTATCACTACCATTTTCTTTTTCTCCAGAATTCACACCTATCCCTGGCAGCATAGGAAGTGGAACACGCTGATCGTCTATCCGTCGTGCCTGACTGTGGGCAATAATTGTGAAGAATGCTTCAGCTTCTGCACCTGTTACAGAGTCAAGAGGTATTTTTGTAATGTTTCAGAGTCTAAAAACACATACTTGGCTTTATGTAGCCTGCAAAATATGCTTTTCTAACCTGCAAGTACATTATTTAAAGCAACTCCATTGTGTGTAGGAGTGGCAGGTGTACTTCTGCTTGATTGTAAATAGCAACGCTGCTCTTCCATACGCCCACTTTGTGCATGACTTATCATTTTAAGGAATTGCTCCTGCTCAGCCGGAGATATTTCCTAAAAATATTTTTTTAATAAAAAAAAAAGCAGTGAGAAGTCAGGATATTCACAAACAACTAAGCCAACAGAGGCTGCCACTGAGCTAATAAATAAACCTCCCAGTCCCCTGTCTTGTATTAAAAAAATACAGCGTCATGATGTTACTTTAAGCTGTATGTTACATAGCAAGACATGTCACCTGCCAATGTAGGTCGGTTTTGACACGGTTTAAGGAGGCAGACCTTTGGAGAGAATTATCAGATGTGTCTGAAATTTGATCGTCTTTGCGCCTAGAAGATGGAGTACCTAGATTCTGGAAGATGTGGGGTGCAGAACATCTCTGTTCATCTATTCTCGTGCCCTGTGGCAGCAAAATGGGATTCAGGTTTAGAATGTTGTATCAAAGTAGTTCGGTGTATTGTTAAACATATGGTATACCTACAGAAAATATGTGAAGACACTGCAGAAATTTAAAAAAACTGACAACTTTTCACAGTGGTTTTTACACCATGCAATGTATGGGCCAACCTGGACTCTGGAGACCATGTAACACAAGTAGCTTGCATCTTCTTCTGCAGCAATTGTTGATCTGGTTCCTCCATTTTGTATCCCTGGCAATGAAGGAAGAAATGCTCTCTGGTCATTAAGCCGTCTGCCCTGAGAGTCAGCCAGCAGGTCAAAAAACCTGTCAGAATCTAGGCGGGGTAAGGTGAATAAAAGAGATTACATGTTACTAAATTAGAAAATTAAAGGACAATGAAATTATATTACATTAAGAAAATAACAGGAGAGGAAACATGTCTTATTCTAACCTTTAGGCATGGTGCTCTGACTGAGATTGTGTTCGGACTGGGGACTAACATTCGAAGGAGTGTGAGCATGGAAGGAGTCTGAGCATGGAAGACCTAAATCAGATGCAGACTGATCCTTTTTTGGTGAGCACTGGGTTAGGATTTGAGGTAATGCACACCTTTGGTCCTCTATTCTGGAATCCTGAAAAATGCATTATGCCAGCACTTTTTAAAACACATAAGCACAGATCACTGAGTAATGGGTAGCCTTAGTAGAAAAGATTTACCGTCTAGAAACATACATACAACATACATTTAACAATGTAAGTGACATATTCTGTTCACAATATATTTTCATATTTGTGCAACGTTTTAAAGACAGAGCATATCACTATAGATGCCCGGTATTTTGATGCTTTCATTAACTGTTGTTAAAAACATAAAATATTGTGTTTTCTGAAAAGAAAAGTACTAACTTGGACTTTAGAGATCATGTAAGATAAGTAGCCTGAACCTTCTTCAGCAGTTTGTGGGGAATTTTCATTCTTTAATCCTGGTAATGACGGGAGAAAAAGTCTCTGGTCGTTGAGTCGTTGGCTTTGAGAGTGGACTAAGGTGTTAAATAACATGTCAAAATCTGAACCTGAGAAGAAGGAATGTGAAATAGACAATGATGATCATTAAAAGTCAATATATAATAATATAATATACAACTTCTGTCTGGAAGAAATCTAAATTGCAATAGATGCACTTCTATTCTTACAAGGGCCAAGATTTATGAATATATTCGTTTTAACATTCACCTGTGTTTAACATACTTGAAGCAAGCTTTATGTCTGTGTGTTTGGGTGTGCAGGGAGCACTCTTGCTAGGATCAAAGGAACAACGCTGATCCTCAATGCGTCCACGCTGGCCTTGGATGATCATATTCATTAGCTTTTGTTGTTCCTCAGGTGATTCTGCCTATTGGACAAAAACAGTGTGCAAATATTAGACCTGTACATGATCAATTCAGTAGAAAATTTGAGAACACGATTAAAGCGATCAGAATAAGAAACAGACCAGTATGGAACTAGAGTGGTTGTGCTGAGAGAAAATCTGTAATTGGCTGGGTGGTACCAACAGAGTCTTCTTGTTTCTGTCTGTACTATCAGTGATGGAGATCTGGGGTGCGGAGCTATAATGGCCATTATCCCTCAGTTCCTGAGAAAACAAGTCACATTTTGGATTAGACTTCAGTCATTTAGTCATCACACCACCTATGCAGGTCCATACTCATGAATCGTTACAACCTGTAGTCTAGTACCTGGTAGTTAAACCCTGACAAAGACCCCTGCAGGTCATCAAGGCGGTGTTCCTGCTTGTTGCCCAAGTGATGTGAGAACTCCTCAGAATTTGAACCTGCTTGTATCCAGAGGTGAAACAATCAACAATCATTCCACAAAAAGACATACAATGAAGTCTGTCTTTGTTGTACCAACCTGTGAGCGTAGATTTCATATGTCCAGTTTCAACAGGACTCACAGTGCCATGCTCATCATCCATTTGCCCATGTGAGTAACTCATTATATTGAGAATCAGCTCTTGTTCTGTTCCCTGTATTACACTATCAACAAAGTAAAATGAAATATGTACACTACAGAGAACCATAAACATAACATTAAACATATTCTATTAATATTATTAATATAAAAACTTAGTTTGTCCTGTACTATGAATTATAGTACAGTTCTGTACCATACAATAACAACTAAATACATCAACTAAAAATAAATGTTGTACTACAAACATCTTACCAGCAGTTTTGGTAGCTTACGAATTTGAGTCCACTTCAGCAGTTGCCATTATGAAAAATAAACCGAAAAAAGGTGAAAGGTCCCCAAGTGAAAACTAGATAAAGGTGGAACAGAAGTTACCCAAAAGTACTTCCTTTTTCCATTAACCATTATTCAATACTTCTTGATCAGAAATATTGTATGAGCAGTGAATGTGATGGGATCTTGATGGATCCTACTCCAAAAGTGAACTGGATATAGCTTGGTGGAAGGCTTTTAAATAGAGTTAAGTCCTGAGTATTAACCCATTGCCATTAAGACCTCAGCCAGTGCCCTGTTCTTAATATTACCATCTGTAGTCCCAGATGAAAACATAATCCTCAGCATAAAGAGGGATGATCTTTTTCACTGATAGGTGTACATATTCTCCCTTCTTTACTTAAAGTTAATGTTTGCATTTTGAAGCCCCTGCAAAGTACTGAGAGATAATATGAGATCAACAAATGGTCACTGTTCTGAACTACAGTATCATAATGTAAAAAACAACAAAAAAAAAACCAAAAAAAACATAAAACTGTTGAGATAAACTGGTGAAAAAGGGACTGTCACACAGTATTAAAACAATGCAGACTGAAAAACTACACAAGAGTACTACATGCAAGACACAATTTAAAATGATTATGTTTCTTTTATTATTCATTTTTAACAATGACACACCTCTTGCTCCCTGCAATATATTAATTTCCTCAGTAAATGTGCACATTATAAGGTAGCAGTTGAAACACTAAGATTAAAACTTCCAGAAGAGAAAAAAAGGCTACCTAAAAAAAACAAACAAAAAAAACACATATACATACACACAATGTCACATAATATATGATACATACTTATGACTTTTGTACATCTACATTATATTTCAATAACATTTTTGGTGGGAGATGATCCAGTTTTGTGGAAATGCTGCAATTATTCTGTACAAAATAAGGCAAACATAAAGAATAGTATAATAATCTAAATATTAAATGTCTAATTAAATATTTTTAAACATTTTCAAACACTGAAGTATATATAATCCAATTCCCTACAATAAAATGAAAAGTAACATAAAAAATACAGAATCACAAATCTTTTTCTACATCTAAAAATTGTCTTCATGTTTTATTTCGGAAGTTGAAGATGCTGTGACAGGAGACTCTAATAAATCATCTCAAAGTAAAGACTAAACTCTCATTCCAGTGTGCGCTCCTACCTTTAATTATCTAACTATCTAACAATCAGGATTAGGTACTTGGTCCAGACTTTTCAGGTCATTAAGGAAACTTGTTGGAGTCATGATGTGAGATGAACCTGTTAAGAAGAAATTGATATTTAAGTTACCAAAAACCAACAATACAATGCTTCATGTAAAAGAATTATGGCCTTTTCAAGATTGCTTACCAATCAGGACTTCCCATTTCCCATCAGTAGCTCGGGTGACTTCATAAGCAGAACGCATTTCTGAATGTGACACCCCACCAATCACAAATATAATCAGACGCGGGCCTGAACGATATTCTGTTGGGGCTTTATTTTTGTGCCAGTGTCCAAATCGTGCACTGCTGTAAAACAAAACAACAAAATAATAACTGAGCAACAAGAATCTATTACTAAAGAAAGCCATTTGTGAGCAGCAAGTTTCAGTTGTTTTTTTTCCATTTAATGAGCCATCATTAACCATACACATTGACATGAAATACATATTAGAGCTCCATTTCTGGAAATTAACCTCTTTTCTGTCATGTGCAGTTTTATACAGCTAGCCTATGTTAGTGTAATAATAATTACTCATCTTTAATTCTGCACTTTGCTAAAAAAAAAAAAAAAGGAGAAAGGCATAATGCATTATGCAGATTATGACTAAACCAATCATTAGTTTGTACAAGAATCATCCTCATGATGGGAATTCCCTGTGGGATTATCCAGTATTCAAAGCAAACTGGCTTTATTTATTTATTTATTTTCCCAACTTTGGTTTACTTTGTCTAAAGCCTGGCTCTGGCTATATTACAGGGATAAAAGCATTTATTTGATAACATTAATCTTTTTGTAAAGTTAGTGAATTTTATTTGATTAAAAAGACAAAACGTCAGACAATTTTTACCTGGAATAAAGATAATGTATGTTTGTAGCTTTCAGGTTCTTAATGTTCAAAAAATATTCACACATTTATTATTTAATGTGCATTTAATTATTTATTTACTCCTTAATAATTTTTTGTTATATACATAGTAAACTAACTTTGCAGTTTATACATGATGAAAATGACTCCAGTTTCAACACGCACCTTACTGTAGTCTGAGTTGTATTGATGGGAGCAGGATCAGCAACGAATGGCCATTGTTTTCTGTCTAGTTTGTCTTCTATGGCATTCTGCAATACATAAGCACAGTTAGTGTTAACTGTCAAACTGAGCAGGTGTGGCAGCAACATCTTAAACCTGATTTTGGCTTACATACCTCCATGACATCCTTGATGATGGGTGACCATCGAGAGAGCTGGTATGTGCTTTCTGTGCGCTCCTTGCGCTCTGGCAGTGTTTTCCCAGCATTGCGGCCCTAACAAAAAGCATTGCTTATTTAACAAACACTGAGACAATAAATTTAGAGTAAACTAAATTAAGAGTGCATCCAAACTTGAATCAGGAAATTTACCCCAGCTATAATGTTACAGCCCAGGTTCTGCAGGTTGGTAATGATGTTGCTGTCGGCCTGAACGTTTGCATGCTGGATAAGTTTGTTCAGATTCTCCTCTCCAATGCCTACATGAATAATCAGATTATTTATTTAAAATGGTAAAGAGAAGGCCAACACTTAATTACCTGCTATTAGCTACACCAACATTAAAAACTAACATAAAATGCCAGTTTTACATTTTGTATTACTTAAAACATTTTGACTGTAACAAACCTTTTTTCTTGTGGAATATGTACAGCAGTATGATGCGGATTTTGTCGTAAGCCTCAATTTCTTTGTTGAGGAGCACAGGAACAATGCTCTTCATGGCATCTTTTAGAGGTTCCCCTTCTGCATTTGCTCCTATTGCCAGGTCCTGTGGAAGACACTCCATGGTTGACTGACTTAACTTCTACTAGGACTGAATTACCAATTAAACTCAAGTCAGCTGACAGTCATTTGACAGGGCAATTGACATAGGATGACTTGCTTCATATTCCATTTCCTACCACTTCCTCTTTTATGAGCGTGCAATGCCTGTAAGAATACTGTAATCACACTACTACCCTCACACTAAACAATGTGTTAAATATGTTAATACTGGCCTTACATACACTGTAAACCCGTCTTTATAATAGTCTCAGAATACATATACTATTAGCTGAACACGATATCGATTTTTAATAAAACAGATGTCCTAGATTGCATAGCAAACTGTCAGAGTTGCATTTGCAATCGAAAAATAAAGAAATATTTGTTACTTAACTGCAGCTTTTATACTTACATCTAGCTTCAGGATTTCCCTTTAATGCAATCCTAGGCACTCCCTAAAAAACTCTTACTAAGCTTTATGATGAATCTGCACTAAGCCTTATTAGGGCCAATCAACACAAAAACTTTGTGAGCAAATTAAAGACTAACTAGAAAAGCACATACAAATATGGTGTATCGTTTAGCTTGTACCGTTAGACACATGATTTTTGTATAACAATGTAGAACACTTAAACAAATGACAGCTGACAGAAAGCAGTTGCTGTTTGGATCACACTGCCCATCTTAGAGCCAAAACATGCCCATTGGATTAAAGAGGCAGCTTTCAGACATGCTGACAATCCATTAGTGCAGTCAAGTGATTTGCTCATACAAAAAGGACCTATTAACACTTGCATTTTTTAATGTCACAACCATGCACAGCTTATCGTGTGCTGTGTGCTTGTGACTCATCTGAGTCTACAGGATTAAATGTGGCACAATGCATCACCACAGGGACACAAAGACTGCTTGGAATAGCTTGATAATAGATCTGGATGGTGACTTTTATCATGTTGATATAAGGTCTTCTATATTTTCAAGTAGTTACTTGTACTTATGTGTTTTTAAAATAACTTTACACTCATTAATGGTATACAGTAACAGCTACTTCTGCATTTCTGTGGACATTGATGTTCGCTCCTAAGCTTCTTACGTAATATTATGATTATGATTCTCCATTAAATATCACCAGACTATGACAGTAGCATCTGAGCATAACTCAGGGGAGCTATAAATAATGATGCGATCACATCCAAGTTACTTAGTGTGCAGACTGAGTGGCACGGAGTAATTTCATGTCAGAAATTCTCTCCAAGATACTTACGGTCAGTGACCAACATAGTGGGACATTGTAGTTGATCCGCTGTGAATTAAAAACTACCGACTGACGAGCTGTTTTGCCAACAAAGCATGGGTAGACAAATTCTAAGGATATTAAGTTTAATGAACCCCAGTTTTTCTTTTCAGGATTCAAGAAAATACCACATTTCCATTTTCTATTCAACACAATTACAGCTTCACTAATTTCACTGCCGTAAAGCCTCTGAAATCTGTTGTTCTTGCTACAATGACAATGCTGTTTGTGACTAATTTTAATTTTACACATCAAAATGGTACTGACCTGTTCTACTTCACAAAGCTTATCCAGAGAGGCCTTGAATTTTATCATACAAGCTTCAGCTAGGTGCAGGTGAGTAGAGTACTGTGAATGAAAATGTGTAATTAATAAATACTTTGTATACTATTCTTCAACAGCTGCAACAGTAGTGAGTTAAAAAAAAACAATTATCATTAGATGATGATGACAGTAAAAGTGGAAGCTCGGTTTTTCTTCATGTCACTCACCATGCTCAGCTCCTTCTGATACTGAGGCATCTTCTTTAACATCTGAGAGAGATCTTTTATATTGGCCTGAAACATAACACATATTATTAAAAACTGCACTATAACACAAAAAAGACTTTTACATTATGTCATGGACATCTGTAATAACTAAACCAAAATGTGTACTAGACATGACATGAATCCTCACATTGTCAGTGCACATTCTCTTGCTTTCACAAAAGGTCCGAAGAAGTTCTGTCACTTTCCTGCAACAATGGGTTTAGAACGTGATTAGTTAGTTTGTGCAGTTACAACATTACATCCAGGAACCAAATTCTAACCTAGTTTGATGCTTTGTTTAAAACGTACGTCAAAATGATTTGTATAAATGGACCTACCATACAGTACATCTTCAAGGTATTCCTGTAACATTTGTGTTTTAACTTCTTACTAATGCTACTTCAAAAGAAAATGTCAGCTGTAATTTTGCCATTTCACATTTCCAAAACTGTGAACTTTTAGAAAAATTACGAAGCCAGCTTTTTACATACAGAGGAAGAACTCATTTTATGTCAGACATGTTTTTACTGCACTTTGACAGAAAGACTACAATATGAATATCATATCATATAATATTTTCATTACTATCACATATGACTACACAACCTATTAATTTAATTTAGTGGCAGGGTATAATATAAAATTTCTATCTTTGGGAACACACATAAGGCAAAGCTTGTTTTCTGATGTTTGAAGATTAATGAGATCAAATCAGGTGGATATATAACAGATCTATTTATCTAACTTGTGACAAACTTACTTAGTGACATCTGCAATGTGCATATGTCTGAGCTGCACCCAGAGTTCATCATCTTCATCCAATAATACTTCTCTCTCTTTTGAATTGCCAATGCCAGTTGTCTGATAACTTAAAGAAATAATAAAACAAGCACAAGCACACAACACTGATGAGTGTATAGAAATGGTATTCCAAATACAGCATATTGTTCTAGTAAGGCAGAGCTAATGAATACAAGGTAATATAACAAAATGTTCACTTACGTATAGATGTCCTGTTTGATATCTAGCAAGTCGTAGGCCATTGCCTGGAAGGTCAGCTCATGTAGAACAGGCGAGATGGGATCAAACCCACGATCAACAATCAGCAGCTGGGATCGTGCCTTATCTGGACCCTAAAAACAAGGAACATATAGGATTTTATCTTATGCTAACAAAATATTACTTCAAATATATATAATAAATGAAGATCTTGTCAATAGTATTCACAAAATATAATACCCTTCTTTATTTTTTAGGAATCACCATGCAGTGAAGTCTTATCAGTTTTTAATCTATTTCAATTATTAAAGTGGCAAGAACAGTAAAAAGACAGAATGTTTACACAGCATATCATATTGATGCAGTTCAGATGTGTGGGGGTGGAAAGGAAAACAATACATGCCTGTTAAGACCCAGCTCAGGAACAAGGAAATGTCAGCTAAGAAAGATAGAAAAGAAAGAGAAGAAAGGGACAAGTCTAGCAAAGCGTGAAAAAAAAAGATAAATAGGAAAAAAACCCACAGAAGTATCCATGACCTGACAAGGTGAAGTGCTGCAGAATGCCAAAGGAAGTATCTTCTCATACACAGAAAAGGTGATTTAGAAGAGAAAGCGCTGTTTAAGAATTAATCTGACTATTTTTTGACAAAGAATTCCTAACCTCTCCCATGCTTGGGTTGTCAGCCTTATGAGCAATAAGGCGCTGGTGGACTTCTTCAGCCAGGCTAGCATTCTCCTCTGGTCCCCTATGAGACACGTTATACAACAGAATCAGCAAGTAAATTCCTTCACAAACAAATCTGAGTGTACTTTTACACAAGGCTTCCATACTTGCGGTAACGAACTGCAGGGTACTCCTTAAGTGTGTCACATAGGGTTGCGATCTGCTCAGCCAGATTTTCCATCATTTTGTCTTTGTTTTCATTTGGCTTAGAACTATAGAAGGAGTACAGGGAAGTCGGGTCGTCCAGGGAAAATACCTGCAGGGGTGAGATGAACTGAGGTTTGCTGAAAAAGAACTGTGTCAATAAAAGTCAAGGTGGTTTAGGTAAAACGGAACATATGTCTTACCTGGGACTCATATGGCAGGAAAGCAACATTGATCTCTTTTAAGGTCTTGACAACCTTGGAAACTCTGGATCTCCCAATCTTGGCAAAGAGACCATCTGGACAAGCTATGACAGCAACAAATGGTAACACTTAATTGTCTTGCCCAGTATATTAGAAAAATAACTGATAAACAAGTTTCCCATAGGTTTCTACACTGTATGTCATGAATGTTAAACATGCAAACTTGAAATGAATGATGTTACTATGCACAGTATACTGTACACACACAAGAACACAAATGCAAGCTTACTGTCAGTGAAGAAGATGTGTGCTGCTTTGTAGGTAAAAGCAGCGTCTTTGAAGTCGTTAATGAGCGCATCAACTGACTGTAATTAAAAATATTTTTTGTTTAAAAGGTTACGAGTATGAATACACATTGCAGATGGAAGGATAAAATAAAGGCACCAGCTAACCTTCTCCACAGGTGAAATCAAATAAATGGCCTCCAAACTAGAGATGGGCTCCCTACGTTTGTTGATGTCCTCCACAACTGAAAAACAGAAAAACTGGTATGTTACTTAAAATGAAATGAAGCTGTGGACAAACGTGGAGTCCTGAGAAGGGGCAGTGCCTCACAGACATCTAGTCAAAATTACACAGCACTTGATAAAGCGTGTTGATATTTACTTTTTTTTAAAAGAGTGATGCCTCTGCATACTTACTGGTCACACCCTCTGCCAAAATGTCAGACATCTTACAGCAAGATGAAAGAATTCGCATGCTCATGTGATCTACAATAAGAACCTGAAGAAACACAAAGAAACACGAGTCATAACTAAAGTGTGACAAAATCTGGGGATTTCTTCCTTCTTACTGGGGAACTGTTACCTTCCATTCTCCATCCTTCCTCACACTTTTGATAACCCCGTTGAGGATTTCTGTAGAACAAAAAGATTCATATTTGATTAGAGATCTATCAGTAACTTCTTAGGAAATTTTCATCCCCTGAACAAAAATAAAGTAAAAAAGACAACACAAGTTATAATTGTAGTTATTACACCAATACATCAATATGTCGCAATGCTGTTTGTAAAACAGAAGTAACACCATAGTATTTTTTATATGATAGCTACAGTGTGGTACACACAACTCTTTGGTACAGCATTTCTTAATAGCTTATACAATTCATACAACATTGAAAATTGTATGAAAAGGGGTAAAAGCTAAAGAGTAAAAAGCATACATTTTATTCAGTTAGACTATGGTTTAGGCCATCATCACTAGCATCTGTGTGGTTTACCACCACAGCTAAATAACTAAGATAAAATAACTATTTTCTAAACACTAACACCTTGCTGCCAATATTTTTAATAGTGCATGAAAGGAAAGAGAGATGGGAAGAGACATGAACATGAAAAAACACACCAGTCTTCCTTGTTTAAATCTATTAAAAACATTGCAGTGATTCCCTACTCATAAATATTACTTGCTGTTGAATATGTCAGTGGGTAATAATGTATTTCTGTCTAGGTCATGACTGTTGAGGTAGTAGGGCAGGACTATGATCTTGCCTGTGCTAACCTTAATTTTAAAAAATATATAAAAGTGTATGCCAGACTCAGACGACTACAAATTATGTAAATAAATGAAAAACAAACTAAGTAATTTTAATGTTTTCCCCATGGTTCCCCATATTTGCATACTATCAGAACTTCCTATACAATAAACTTGAAAAGAGGACCTCTTGTAAATATGGTTTCCCCATAGTTTCTCCATCCAGCAGACACACATCCCATGATTACAGCAACCCTAATCTTAGTGTATGTATTTTAAAAAAAAAATTGAATGTAAAATTGCCATGCTGGCCTTGTTTGTAACAAAATGCCTTCAAACAACAACAACAACAACAACAAAAGACTTTTTATAGACAGTATACTTCCATGCTTTAATGCAACAACAACGTTGTCCCACATGAGATCAAGATAATGACACCCAGCTACTGTACGTGCTTGTCAAATGAACGGTAATATCAAAGAAAGGAAGGAATATATTACTACGTTGGCATATATGAACTGGTTACAGGCCTTTTACAAGTGAACTGCAAGTTACTGAATAGTTGTTATCGCCAGGATAACTTATATTACCAGCATACACCTGAAGATTTCCAAAGCATCGGTGATTCTATAGTCTTAATACGTTTGTTAAAACAAGACAAGGGTTTAAAATATGAAGTGTAAGTTAAAGTAAAAACAATTTGTAATATTGATTTTTTTTATTTTTATGTTTAACGGGTTGCACCATAAAGATTTCAGCTGATGTGGTCCACACACCACAAGTTAGTGAACTTCCTTTTATGTTGGTTAGCTTTAGCTAAGTTTAGCATGAAACTTGGACCGTCACTTTTCCACTCACTACCGACGCGACATTTCTTTCCATCCAACAACAAACAAATTCACCCTCAGAAAAATGCTGTAACCAACGCAAGTACCACACCAATCCTTGACATGAAATAGTTTCCTTCGGTAATGTTAGCATTTTTATTTGGCACTGGAGCAGGAAGAACTTGCTGGACCGACGTGGCCAGATGTGTTATGAGTTGAAAGTTGAGCGTCAATTTATGAGACTACTACGAGATAAATTAGAATAAACTACTGCATCGTTTTGTTAGAATAAACTTTGGAAAACATATACATTATAACAGCAGCGTCACTTACTTTCTCCTACTACCGCCTTCAACCCAGTCGGTGCCATTTTGACAGCAGTCTGCAGGCTACTCGGTCACTTCCTTGTCTTTAAAGCCCGATTCAGCAGTGTATGTGCAGGTCAACACATAGCTTTTCACGGCTAAATGCTGCGCTCTACTGTCTGCTAGGACTATTGCAGGAGCACTTCTCGTTGCTTTGTTGCAATTTTATGTTGTAACCACGCAGTCCATCGGTTTAACAAGTAGACAGTAGCATTTACTTAAGTAACGTTTTGAATGCAGGAGTTTTACTTGTAGCATAGACTTCTACACTGTGGTATTGCTGCTTAAGTAAAAGCACATAAGTATTAGATCAAAAAATACTTACCAAAGAATGACTCATTTCACACCAATGAATATGATATTATTGGATATTTTGGATATATAGGATAAATATTGATGCATGATGTGTTCATGACTTTACTGTTGCAGGTACAGTAACAGTGGAACGTATTGTAACCACTTTATATGCCGTTATAAATCTAATAATTATTATTTCATTAAAATTAAATACTGCTGGGTAGCTTGTTCACAATGGGGATCAATAAAGTCTTATGATTATACTGTATTTTGTATTATTAATCAGGCTATAAAAGGTAACTTGTACCTATAGTATAGTATAGTATAGTAGTCAAATATATGTAATGGAATAAAAATATTTTATATCCTTCTGAAATGTACGAAATTAAAAGTATACAGAAGAAGAAAACAGATACATTAAATATTCAAGAATATAAAGTAGATAAATAAATATTAAAATAAAGTAGAAATACTTTAAAATTGTACTCAAAATATGTCAACTTTTCTAAAGATTCATTATAATTAGTAACTCTTGTCATTTTTGTGCTGAATTTATTACAGTTACACAGAATACAAAGGTCCTTACAAACTAATATAAAAAGAAAACCCAGTTTGAAATAGAGACAAGTAGTTGTTTTGCATTTTTTAGTATTGTGCCTTCATGCTTTTATTGTGCCTCACTTCTTTGTCATTTTGTATCACTTTTTACCCATATTGTGTTCCTTTTTGACCGTAATGCATGTATTTTTACTCATTTCTACTCTTTTTAGTTAATTTGTGTCTAACCTTGTGGTTCTTTGGGCCTGTGCAACAGGCAGAAACATATTTAGGCCTACTTGGCTTCCTCTGCTTTCAGCATTTATGAAATAATATTTATAAGCCTATCACATCATAAATTGTTCTAATGCCACATTAGACACAGAACTGTCAAAACGAATGGCAGCTATGAAGAAGAAACAGCTGCAAGAAAGAAATACACACTCTCTTCCGCCAGTGTCTCAGGAGACATACTGTATGACATCCAACTGGCCACTTACCATTGCCAAATATATCATCTGACAAGCCTTAGGAAAAACAAGTCATCACTTGGTCCTGATGGATAAGAAGTTCAGCAGTCAGTTATGGTATGAGAATTAAGTAGCTGTACAAAGCACAAGCCTGTCACATTATAGACGTTTTTCTGGTTTGAAGAGGGTCATGGTGTAGTAATATTGTGGGCTTGATGTGTCATATTCAAAAAGATTAATGAAAGTTTTATTTTTACGCATGTGAAAACAAAGTGAAAGTGTTACCTCTTAAAACACTGTGCAACTGCAGTTGTTGTACTCCTATCAACACATAGTTTCAGCATCCAATTCAAAGATAGTCTCACTGGCCAATTTATTAGGTATACCTGTTCAACTGCTCAATCACAATCAACTAAATGAATTTAGGTATGTGGATATGGTCAAGCAATGGATCTGCAGAAATTCAAACTGAGCATCAGAATGGGGAGGAAAAGTGAATTTGAACTTGGCATGTTGATGCCAGAATATTTCAGAAGCTACTGATCTAGGGCTTTTGGGACTTTGATGGACAGCCATCTCAAGGATTTACAGAGAATGGTCTGAGAAAGAGAAAATATCCATTGAGTGGCAGTTCTCTGGGTAAAAATACCTTGTTGAGGCCAGAGGTCATGGGAGAATGGCCAGACTGGTTCGAGCTGATATAAAGGAAAGAGTAACTCAAATAATCAACAAACTTTACACAAACTTCAACTAGTTCAAAACTCTGCCACTCGTATCGTCACAAAAAACCCCTGCTCCAATCATATTACTCCAGTTCTCCAAGAATTACACTGGCTTCCCATTAATTACCGCATTCAATTTAAAATTTTGCTTCTCACTTTTAAGGCAATACACAATCTTGCACGTCTCATGTTTATTCATATCAACACAACTTGCCGCACACTTAGGTCTTCCACCTCCATTCACCTCTCGATTCCAACCTTCTCTCCCACCTCTATGGGCGGCAGAGTGCTTAGCTGCTCTGTGCCCTGGCTTTGGAACTCTTGACTTGACTCCTTAAGTAAAACACATCTATTTAGACTTGCATATGCTTTATGATTCTTCTTTTAATACCTTGTATTTTATTGCTTGCTGACCTTATTGTTTTAATGTACTTTACTTTTAAGTACTTTTATTGTATTATGTCTGTAAAGTGACCTTGGGTGTCTTGAAAGGCGCTTATAAATTAAATGCATTACTATTATTATTATTAATCACTCATTACAACCGAGGTATGCAGAAGAGCATCTCTAGATGCGCAACACGTCAAAACTTAAGGCAGATGGGTGCAGCAGCAGAAGACCACACCTAGATGTGTGCCACTCCTCTCAGCTAAGAACAGTAAACTGAGGTTACATTTTGTATGGGGTCAACGAAATTGCACAACAGAAGACTGGAAATATGTTTCCTGGTCTGATGAGTGTCAGTTTCTGCTCCATAATGGCTGTGCATGTGTATTTTCCAATACAAAAACACAAAACATGATGCTAAAGCTCCTCAACTCTTCAACATAGGATCAAGGGAGTAATTACTGCAACAGATGACTCTAATAAGCATTGCTTTGAAGCAGGTAAATATTTGCTTTGTTCCACTGTGATACAATGTAAAATACTAAACAGGCAAAAGTTCAGGGAGTGAATAAATTTTGCAGGCACCACAGGTCACAAAATAAATCATTGTATTTACATTAAATCCAACTGGATATATACCTCAAATAATTATAACAATGCTATCACAGGAATTCAACTGATCAAGCATTCAAACACAGAATTCTGGTACTTGTCAAACATGAGAATCCAATACAATATAGACATAATAATATAGATATATTAAGCATATTTTATATTGAGTAAACCCGCAGTTAGTCTTTGAGATGTGTTAACTCTATGTGAGTGGTTTTACTCTACCCTGAAAGTAAAACATTGCTAAAGCTGGTAGACAATGGTCAATCGTTACTTAGAAGTTTTCAACACATTCCTCAGTTCTCAGACTCAGCAGAAATCTCTTTCAATATCCGTTGCTCCTTAAGAACACGCATTCGCTCTTTGAAGTCCTCCAACTCCTTCCTCTGAAAATAAATAAAGCATAATTGTCTCCATTATATTTTGCAGTAGGGCAGTACTTCCAAACAAACCTTACTGCAAACACTGTACTAAATTATATTACTAGGTGTTTGATAAATGCTACAAAAAATATTAGGAAACATGCAGGCATACAAAGTATTCTAAATATAATAATGAAACATAATAAATTTGCAAAAAAACATTTTGCCAAATTTTCAAACTTTTAACAATAAAATGATGTACAATCTGTCAGTATGATCTGAAATCAGTGTCAAAATTTAATTTATTAATACTTTGTACTTGTAAGCCACTTTTGATGAAAGCTTCTTCAAAAAAATAAATGTAAAGCTCTCTGATAACCTCTATGTGGTTTTACTGTACCTACGTCAAAACAGATTTCAGAATTTTAAATAATAAATTGTAAGAAAAGACAAATAACCTTTTTACACAATGTATACTGCAGAGTGTGAGTTGCTGGAAACTATGAAATTAATACAGAAATCGCTTATAGTAATGATTTTTTGTGTATTTATTTTATAAGCAGTACTAACTACAAACATTTGAGCTATATAAATGAAACTTACATGCAGTCCCTCGTTGGGGGGGAAGATTTCCCTCTAGATATCATCAAAGATGCCACCACAGTACAGGCAAAGAGACATTTGTTACAAGAAGCACACAAAACCTCACTGAGTTGACTGGGATATATAAATAAACAATAAAAAAAAACATTACTGACCTTTCTCTTTACTATGTACTCTTCAAAGTATTCCGCTTGATTGGAGATCCAGAACATGGTCACGGGAAAGGAAAGATAGAGCATCATCTGCTCAACACACATAAAACTACACATGAGTTATGGTGGTAGCCTCATAGTATTTACAAGCTAGAACGAAATGTCGCCTTGTTTCCACGATTTAAAACCAGAACACAATAGTACATGCTAAATGTCCACAGACGTAAATTAAAAATTTGTGCTACTTACTCTAAACACCTCTATTTTAACACCCATTTTCACATCGACTCCGGATTTCTGACAAGAACGGTTATCTAATCCATGTATTTAGAAACTCCAACTATCGCCAAAGACCTTCAGACTATTTCCGGATTCCCCTAAGGTCATGGCGCATGCGCAGGATGGTCAGAATATGTTTTTAAACACTTAAAAATCGGCAAACGTGTAGTAGTTGTTTGTTCCTGTCTAGCCTCTTGTTAACATAAATTGTTAGAATCTTAAAATCTGAAACGTACTTTTGATCAGACGTCTGGTTTTGCAGAGGTATGCTGGGCAGTTGTTATCCGCTAAGGGGCGCTGCAAACCATTGATTTCTCTCTGATTTCAATCTGTATAGTTCAATCACTATATTTACCCAAGAACCCAGATTCCGGTCTGATGTTCCAAGTTTCAATTCTATTTTGTAAATATCGGTTTTCACTATTTTTTCTTTGTTCGTACTTACCATGGAGAAGTTAAGTAACATCAAATTCAGTTAGAAATAAAGAAGAGACAAGGTGTCATAGGATAATTGTTGTTGTTCACGAATCAATTCAATTATTTTGTCTCAGCCTATAAAGGAAAATGGGTCAATCACTGATACTTTTGGGAATAATTTGTTATCGACAGGCTAGAAGTACAGACTGTGACACTACAGTACAGACACTGTGACTATAAATGCTGCTACTATGTGTATTGGTAGCTAATTTATGTAGTTTTCCATTAAATGTGTTTCTTTTCTGTAATTAATAAATAGATATGCCGGAAACCTGATTTGACTCAAAACGAATAGTGTTTGGTGTGTGACTCTTTTGCATAGTGCAATTCAGTTGTTCACTTCTGTCTTCCATTGCTGCTTTCTCCCTAAATTCCCATCGTATTTGCTGAAAGTTTATTCCAGAGATAATTTCTCTTCTCTGCTTCTACTGAAGTTGCAGTGCGTGACGCGGTCTTTTACGTCCTCAACGAAAGATCTACGCGTGACGTCATCGACAACGAGAGGTGTTCAGGATCCTCGGAGAGAAAGATCCCGCGCGCCCTGGCAACCTGATAAACCCAGGTAAACACCGTTGTTTTAAATGATGTCCTACAAGTCATGTTGTCTCAGTAAACTAAATAAATAGACAGCAAGAGACGCGATAACAGCAGTGCAGAAGCTTCGGAGATATCGCTGATGCCCGGCGTCCACTTAGATGGTTCACTTGTACGACGGCCTGTTCTGGCTAGCTAGCTAAAGCTAGTTGGTAGCTAGTTGTCTATTACAAGACACAATAACCGCACCTACATTATGTGTGTGTCTGACATCTCCTGTCTGTCCCACCCACTGCTGGACACAGTTACGCTACAAATGGGCGAACAAATGGTATTACGACCACTGTGTTGGACATCTATTGCTCGTTTGCCCGTCGACTGTCTTGTGTTGTGGGAGACGGTGACGCCGTCACAGCGATGATGGCGCACACTCAGACCGAGGCTGTTTGCTGAGAATGCAGTCAGTTGAGCAGATAACAAAAAAATAATTCTGATGTCCATTTACCACAAGCTGGTGTCATGATCTTGGAAACATGCTTTTGTCTTCGTGTGATTTCAGTTCTGCATTATACATGACAGCGACGTCCATTACGAAACCCAGTCATAATCTATGCACTGTGGCCTAACGTTAGGATCTTGGCTCCTCGACGCCGATCGCTCGCCAGCAGTCATTACTTTGCAGTTTATTGTTTTATTGACCACATCTGGTAATAGTCCGCAATCCAGACATATGTGTTTTTGTCTGTAGTGTTTATGTGAGTAATATGACTAAGGTTTACAGACACAAAGCAGTGGCATTCAACCGAGTGGTGTGTTCAAACAGATTACTCATGCAGAGGCCCGTTACCTAACTAGAGACTGACCCTACTGTTTTTCTTGTACAAGTATTCCCCAGTAAACAGGATGAAACGTGTTTTTTCATTGTAATGGTTGACTTGCTTTATTGATTGGAATCATAATGTGTAAGGACATGCCCATCTTTGTAATGTAGCCTACCTACAGTCACATGTTGGTTTGGATAGGTTTCTCTCATCTGTCTTTCTGAAGTGCAGCAAGTCTGAAGCAGTTGTAATTCTACACACACCACTAATAGTTACTTGTTCATTTGTCATCTTCCTTTTAATCAGGTTTGTATATATTGGGAATAAAAACATGTTTTGTTTTGTGATTAACTTGTCACTAGTTAGTTATAAAAGGTGTTATCACTGTCCACACATTGTACTTGTGTAAATAAAGATGATGAATAGGGTCAAAGGGCATGTAGTTACCAGGTAGCCAGTAAATCAAACCAGAGAAGACCTTTTAATCAATCACATCGCCGGTAGAATATTTCTACTTAAAATTGATCAACTGCTCCATAGTTCTGCAAATAAAAAAATGTACATACAGATAATGGGTAAGAATTAAACAAACATGTTCACAGGACTATTAATTGCATGCCTCAAATTAAAAAATAGTATTTAATAACTGTTGGTTTTCTATTTGAAATTGGTCAACTACCCCAAATTTTTCAGGGTGTCTAAAAATTGCCCAAGTTTATTCTGCAGACTAGCTTGAGTTTAGCTGGGAGTGTGGCCTTCATCATATCCTATCCTAAAGAAGATATTTAGATTTTTTTTATTGTTATTATTATTTTAGATTCCTCTTTTGATTCTGTTCTTTCTGGCTTAGTTGCCATGGCAACACCATCCTTGGCCTAGTTGTGAATGACCTCTGAATGAAAAGGAGAATGTTGTCTGGGAACAAATGAGTGAGCAAACAAAGTCTATTAGTGTGTGAGTGTATGCATTTAATTTAACACTTTTGAGTTACTGAGTGTTACAAAACTTACTACAACCATATCGATACTGCAAAAACAGTATTACAGAGCACAGAGAATTAAGCCACGTAACAAAGTTGTCTTTTACCACTTTTTCTGGTCTCTGGAGCATGGCAAGCAATTTTTATCACAAATTTAGATCATAGTCAAATAGCTAGCTCACTAAGCCTTAAAATCACTCTCTGCATTGTTTCAGTTGTGTGTAAAGAAGATTGGCTTGCCCACATTCTCTGCTAAAAGTGAACATTTTGTCTCACCTTTGAAAGAAATGCGCTCAGATGTGGCTGGAGAACACCAGTACACAAAGGCAGTGTTTAGGTTGGTGGGTAGTGTTATAAATGTTAAACAGAGGTGATTGAGGCAAAAAAGCAATACATAGGAATGTGTTCTGTTATTTAAGAGAGGTCTGCTCACCTCTCCAACTATATGCTGTGTTTTGCACTCTGTGTATTAATTAAACACCAATATTGGCACTGACATGAAAAAAGCCTGATGCTTATACTATGTCATGTGCCAAGAGAATATGTTAAACCTGCCTCAGATTTTTCATAAAGAATTTTCTGGCTTCCTCTTATTTTGTATAAGTGTGAATTAGCAACTTGTTTTAGAAATTCATAACATTAAGATCAACTAATGTGACAATAGGCCTTTGGGGATTATAATTGGACAGCAGCCTCTTATGACATCTTCCCATTCTCTAGTAATGTCAGAGTTCAAAAATACCTTATTTTAAGCAAAATAATGAAAACTTGGAATGGGAGATGCATTATTATTGAATTGATATGGAATATTGAATAAGAAAAATGTACTTAAAGAAGTAAAAGTAAGGATATTCTATATATGTTTTTGACCTAGCGTCATTTGTGAAAGAAAGCTGCTGGCAACACTACACATTGCATTGCATTGCATTACATTACATTGCATCTACTACTCATCCCCATAGGGAAATTGTTGTTGGACAGCTGCACATACATGATAGCGCTATTACAAACATGTGGCCAGCAGTGGAACCACTGACACTGCAGTTTACAGACAACTGCACTCCTTACTTGCCTCAGTTAAGATTAGTGTTCATGATTCAACAATAAGAAAGAGACAGGGCAAAAATGGCGTCTATGGGAGAATTCCAAGGCAAAAGCCACTGCTGACCAAAAGAACACAAAGACTCATCTCACATTTGCAACTTTGGGCAAATATTCTGTGGACTGATGATACAAACGTTTAACTTTCTGGAAGGTGTGCATACAGTTACATCTGGCGTAAAAGTCGCACAGCATTTCATCATACTAACAGTCAAACGTGATGGTAGTGCAATGGTCTGAGCTTCAGAACATAGACAACTTGCCATTATTGATGGAACCATGAATTCTGCTCTCTACCAGAAAATCCTGAAGGAGATTGAGATCACTTTGTGATCTCAAGCTCAAGTGCACTTGGATTATGCAGGAGAACAGTGATCCGAAACACAGCAGCAACAAAGTCCACCTCTGAATGGCTCAAAAAATTTAAGGTTTTGGAGTGGCCTAGTCAAAGTCCAGACAAATCTGATTAAGATGCTGTAGCATGATCTTAAACAGGCTGTTTATGCTTGAAAACCCTCCAATGTGGCTGAAGTAAAACGATTCTTCAAAGACGAGTGGGTCAGAAGTCCTCCACAATGATGTGAAAGACTCACTGCCAGTTATTGCAAATGCTTGATTGCAGTTGTTGCCGCCAAGGGAGGGACAACCAGTTATTAGGTTTAGGGACAAATACTTTTTCACATAGTCACATTTGGACAGCTTTTTTCCTAATAAATAAAATTATCATATAATAACTGTATTTTGTATTTACTTGGGTTACCTTTGTGTAATATTGAATTTTGTTTAATGATCTGCATAATTTAAGTGTGCCAAATATGCAAAAAAAAATTAAAAAATTAGGAATTAGGATACTTTCACAGCAATGTGGAAGTCATGACAGAGCTGCTGCATTGGATTGCCTTATATTTCACAGGGTTACTTAAGTGGCTAGTGAGTGTGTATGTGTAAGAATAAGCATGTTAAAATATATGTGTAATTATTTTTAAAATGACCTAGCAACTTGTTTTTCCATGTTCATGGTTGTAATACCATCCTATGTTGACATTACAGAAAATGTTTTATCTTTAGGGCTGCATTTCTCTCCCTCTGAAATTATTTGATACACATCTTGATACATGGTCACAAAAAAACGGCACAGCTATCATAGTATAAAGTACAATTCAGAGATGATTTAACATGATTTCATTAAAGTCAGCTAATTTTGATTTTTAACAGCTACACAATTTAGTGTTTTGTTAAAGAGCTGTCAGTACATTAATGATATAACCTATGATATGTCATTCTTTTGTTTTGGTAGTGTACTTTAAGTATATTTTAATGCTAATTCTCTTGTACGTTTACTTTCAATATTCCAGGTAAAGCTTTCAATACAATAGTTTTATTTGTAATAGAGTATTTATACACTGTAACAATGATACTTTTACTTAAATAAAAGATCTGAGAACTTCTCCAACCATTGGTGCTTTAACAATTAAGAAATTAAGGGGTTATTGCTGTTAATTACGCTTTTGCTTATGCATCATGGCGCCCTCATGTAGAATGTTCCCTTTTATGCACCGTATAAAGCCATGTTGTTCCACTGTTAATGTAGGGACCAATGTCTTTAGTGATATGATAAGCTACTGTTTTGGTAATGTCGTTCCACTTCTCGCTTTTTCACGAGTGTAAGAGTTTTGTGGCGTGGTTTGTTTCGGGGCAGGGGGTTGAGGTGGCTTCATCGCCGCAGTTTAACACACTCATCTTATGGTGCTATTTGAAGTGCTTGAAGTTTTTGTTAGAACTTGTTTTCAGCTTTCTCTACGAAAGACATTATTCTGCTGCTCATCTGATGCTTGAAATCTGAACTTCCTCCACATGATTGAGCCACTGCCTCTCCTTATACCAACCTGCTCCTCACTGCCCCTCCTGCTTTCTTCCTTCTCCGCTGCTTTCTTGAAGCAGTGGGTGGGCTGTGAGTTGTGTTCAGAAGGGGAGCACGGCAGGCGGGGCTGTCTGTGAGTTGTCGGACAACAAAACAGGAAAGAGGCAAAAGAGGTCTATCGAGTTTTACGTTAGCATCTCATTTTATATCACATTTACAAGTTATATCTATAATTTTAAAATATCAATATACCGCCCAGCCCTAGTTGTGCAGGTTGTCAAAAATATATGCTACACATACGCAAGATGCAATTTGACATATAACAAGTGGTCTGCATCAGACAAACGTAGAAACAGTTTTTAATCACCACAACATTAGAGGTAACTCTTGAAATATTGTTGAGCTTTTCCTCAACTACCTGCTTCTACATACTTGATATTTTTGTTGTCCATGTTTTCTTTGCCGTGATTTCAACATTTATCTCTGTCGCCATTCTGTTGTTGGCCAGGGGCTATTTGCCTGTATTCTGGCCTATTGTGGCAAATTTTCTAAATCTCCAAACATACACAAACTGTACAAGGAAGTGTGTGAACAATGATGCCAGTGGCACTACCATTATTTACACCTACGTGTTGATGAACAGCAAAAATATTCCTGGCCTAACACTGTAAGAGAAAGTGGAGGACCTAAGATGGAGCATACAAACAATAAACAAAGCAGTGTTTGTTTACCATTTTCACACCAATTCTTGCTCACCACACACCACAGGTTTCAGTTTCTTCATTCTAGATGCCCATGTCATTGTGGAAAATATTTTTGTATTGGAATGTTCGGATGAGATGAAGACGAAAAATTTGTGTATCCCTTTTTTATTATTTATTTATTTATCTTTATCCCTTCATTAATTGGTTTTGTCACTGCTATTTCTTTTTTACATGCAGTGATTCAATAAGCTGAACAGCCGATGAGGGTGCTCTCTGTCACTTATGGGGACTGCCACGGATTCAACATGCTAAATCAGCTAAAAAGTTGCCAACAGGGGTTCGACAAGTGCCAATAGTGGTGGACACACAGCAAGGAATAATGTAACATACAAAGTACTTAATGATCAGGCTCCATCATATATTATAGACCTCATAGAACCATACTGCCCCAGCAGACCACTTCGCTCTCAGAGTGCTGGTCTACTTGTGGTTCCTAGAGTTTCCAGATGTAGAATGGGAGGCAGAGCCTTTAGC
>JAUBNQ010000027.1:11282717-11292755 GCA_032353495.1 Ctenopoma kingsleyae
GGCAGATGACCGCCCACCTTGAGCCTGGTTCTGCTGGAGGTTTCTTCCGTTAGAGGGAGTTTTTCCTCTCCACTGTCGCCTAAGTGCTTGCTCAAGTGGGACTGTTGGGTTTTTCACATTATTCTGTATTTACTTATGTTCTGTAAGGTCTTAAACCTTACAGTGTAAAGTGCCTCGATTTGGCACTACATAAATAAAACTGAATTGAATTGACTAGCATGGTCTCGCATTGGCCAATTGCTGACTGTCATCGTGGTGTGTCATGGTCCCTAGACCTCCCTGTCTCCTAAATGCCCACTTGTTTCTGATCAAAATTTTAAATGAAAAGAAATCTTCTGTATATAAAAAAGACTATAATCACATAATTGTTAGATTTATTTAGTTACTCAATAACAAAAAAAACACATGGGTAGCAACGTTGCTTGCTTGTTCCCTGTTTTCTCTGCTCTGGGTCCCTCTAGACATTGGCTGCTCTGGAGCGCTCTCGTGATTAATGGAAGTGCGCTTAGACTTTCTTGCATTCTCATCTCTGCTGCGTCTTCCTCTGACCCAACCCCCAGTCTAACTGCAGCTCTTGCCTTCGCTTTCCCCGTTTGTCTTACTATCCTCCCTCCCTCCTTCCTTGTGTCTTGAATATAATCTCCCCCCACCCTTGCAGTGACGGGGCCATCAGTTTGGCTGCCTCCAAATTGCTGTAGGTTGGAGCTTTGTCACTCAGGCAGCTGCTGTATTGTCTCTGAGAATGGTGCATATGGCACGTGGATGGAGAAGTGAGCCTGTGAGGACACTGTCAGTGTCTGGCTACAGCTCAGAGCAGTTGCTGCTTGTTTCATTTGGGAAAACAGACATTGTGCATTGCACTCACCAGTCACCTGGCAAGTATACATTGCACAGGGTAGTTCTTTACTCACCCCCTCTCATGGGGTTTTGGTGACAAATTGTGAAACTGTGTGGGTGTGAGCCCATTTGCATGCACGTGACTTTAAGATTAAGAGGTGAAAGGGCAGAGGTGAGCATGTGTCTGGTCAGTCGTGGGCTGTGTATTTTATACCTAGGCCTTCAGTGCTGTCCTCCAACAATTAAATGGCCTTAGCATAACCTCAGCATGACAGCAGACCGTCATAGACTATAGACTATTGTTATTATTATTGTTATTTAACTACCCCATGTTTACAACAGTAATCTTTGTCAAGTGGACAGTTACAATACTTTTTACTGCAGAGACATAAATACAATACGTTATATCAACAATATACCGCAATTATTCGGTATAACAGGATGCTCAATCACAAATAGACATCCCATCATCAACCAGTCACATTTACTGATGCCCAACAAGAAAACAAAAATATTATAATTATAAACACACAGTCAGGAGCCAATTCGAGACAAGCTGTTGTGTTGACAAGCCAACACATTTGACCAGATATGACAGACAGCCATCTGAATATCATTTAAAAGGTCTAAAGCAGCAATAATCAATAGCTGGTGAAGTCAGATAAACATCCATTAAACTTACCAAAGCTGCTCATCATTTGAAAACAAATTCCATCCTCCTTTTAAGTTTAAGTAAACTAACTCAACAAACTCAAAATCTGATTGGTTTACAGTGAATGGCCGCAGTTTTATATACTGCAGCATGGACGCCAACTCAAGGTATTATGGTTTATGGAATTTCATAGTCATAAGTCAGCTTTTCCTCATTTGTGTTCCAAGTGATAGTCACTCACACTGTGTCAGAAGCCATGTGCATAAAGTCACCCCTGTGTGTAGCTTGTGTAGAACTTTGTTGAATCTTTTGAGTGAACTGACAGTGTTTAACTAACCAGATTACTGAGAGAAATCAAGTTTCTCCACTCTCCTACTTTGATTATAGTTACCAGGTTTCTTGTTTAAATTACAGTTAAGATGTATCGAAAGCCAAAGAGATCGTAATTTACTTTTTAATATTAATATTAATTTCACCAGAAGGTATTTATTAACAGCGACATAGAGTGCGTTTTACGCCGTCTGGCAAAATTATAATTAATATTAAACATCAAAAACCAGGAAAAGGCAGGGGAATTTAGACCTGTTTGGCTTTCAATAAAGATACAACATACTGTAGAAAGCTTAATTGTAACAGGGTTACTTAAGTCCATGTAAACGCAGTCATGTCTTGCGTTGTTATCCCTGCCTGGGAGCTATGCTTGCAAAAGTTCCCAGACTCTATCATCGCCACACAGAGAAATCTCTGATTATTTTGGCCTTTTTGTTCGTCAGCCATGTATAATGAAGAAAAAAAATTTACTTGGTATTTACCTACCTTGCTAAGTACTTAATGTTTAGTTTTGTGAATTATTTTATCAAGTCATATCTCTAGATCAAGGTTTAACTTACCCAAAAGTACTTGGTCATATATAAATGTGTCTAGACAGTGAAGCATTAGAGATTAATATTGGAATCAGTCCAGTTTATCCGGTTAAAAGAGTTCTGTGCTTCCTGCTGCCAGTACAGTATGGCCACTGCACCGTCATGAACATAATTACTGGAGGCTGTTCTGAAACAGGAAAGCACAGTGGGTGGTCTTTTTTTTTTACATTCTCCGTCATACTCTCCGTTACTGTGTTCAGTTTTCCTTCACAGCCCCAGCTGTTAACTGTTACACTGCAAGTTTACCTACATTCTCAAGCTGTGTAATGTGCAGCCTCTGCCTTTGTGCAAGTTGTTGGTGGTACAGTGCACATTAATGTAATGTTTCTGTATGACCTCATAGGTTTTCTAGTAGATTTGACCTTTTTGATCAAATGATCACTTTGATAACTGTGATCAAGTTCTCTGATGAATTAAATGTGATTTAAAGCCACTGGTAATGCAACTTGTTTTCTAGTTTTAGTCTATAAAATTTCGCCTCAACATTTTGAAAAAAATAAAAGACATAAATGTGAGTGGTAAATGAGAAGAGGATGGAGTTTAGATAAGGAAACCTGTAAATTGGTGGGGGAAGGCATACACAAGATCATTCTGAGGGAAGAGATGAGTGGGGGTGGGGCATAATGAAATGGACAGAGGAAAAGACAGGAGGGGGGTGGGGTGTTAAAGGTGTAAGAGAGAGAGGAGAGAGCAAGGATTTCAAGCTATTGATGGGGAAAGAGGGGAGGGGTGGAATGAGCAAGCACGTAGGAAGGAGGGAGGGAGGAGTGTGTGGGCTGAGGCTTCGCTGAATGAGGAAGCAGCAGAGCCATTTTTACTGTTGAGTAACTGCATGCTGGTCTGCCTGTGCTATAGAGAGGGTGAGAGAGCGAGCCAGTCTCATCGAAGCCCCTCTCTTGCCTTTCGTTCGACCACCCTACACCTTTCTCTCGGTGCTCGTGTCTTTTAAGTTGGTGAGGCCCTGGAGAGGACACACAATGGAGCGAAGAGCCTGTGGCAACTGGGCCGTTGTACTGCTGAGAGGGGGATGGGGTAGAGAGAGGACCGGTTCACATAGCTAACACAGCCTGCTGGCTGTAGGCTTTCACAGCCTCACTTCCCTGCCTGGATCCACTGTTTCCAGGCTGGGGCCTTTTTCCTGGAACAGCCACCAACTTGCTTGGACTACACTAAGGATTACTCACTATGTTCTGTGGGGTTTTAGAACATATAGTGGAACCTGAAGAATAAATCTCTCCTGTATTTTGGGTGAGAGACGAGGAAAAACAAACTTCTGTGTAATTCTTTCAAGCCGTTTTTTGATTTTTGGTTTCTGTTTCTGTTTAGTGGAGTTCATTAATGGATTACAAGATGCATGCCAAGTCAAATGATTTGCTGGATTTTCAAAAACTGGACGCACTTCTGGAAAAAATTGCACATTCAGTCTCTGTGAAAAGGTAATGTTATCTGTACTACAAAGTTTTCATATATTTAACATTTATTTAAGTTTTTGCCATTTTCTATATATACATATATATATAATATATATTTTATGTATAAATACTAAATATTATTGATTGATATACATGGTTAAAGAGCTGAGAAGAAGGTTACATTTAAAGACAGCCCAGAGTTTTGGTTCAAAGATTATCATGTTGTTGGATCTGTCTTGATTTACATGACCCAGCGAACAATCCAGTTTAGAAGTTTGTCTTGTGTATTGTGTACGAGAATGATATTGTTATCCAGATTTTAGTCAGAAACCATGAACTTACCTCCTGATGGGGGGGGGGCTAGGGGGGAGGGGGACTACAGAGGAAGAAGGGGGTTGTGTGAATGTGTGTGTGGGTGTGTGTGTGTGTGTGTGTGTGTGGCAGTAGTAGAAATGTCCCCTGATTCCTGGTAGACTTTGGCTTACTTATTCTCACCAGCTGTACGTCTAACCTAATAGAGCTGGTATGATTCTTGTCCTTTCCTGTTATAATTTGCCTGACTCATAGTTAGTCTATTTGAGTCAGTTTGTGTGCTCAAACACTGATCCATACAATAGGAGCTTGTAATCCATACTAACTTCTGACCTTGACAATATTGTAAGCTATGTTGTTAGATTATAATTTCTGGTAAGACCTAAATTGTGTGTTCTTCTTTTAAATTTGTCTAGAAACGCTCTAAAGTAACAGGTCATAGATTGTTGCTGTTGAATTGGTAGGCATCCAAAACAAGGATTTGGAGCCATCGAGAATAAAAAATACAGTGCACTGGCCAAAAAATGTTACACATAGTGTTACCATAGAAACCTTGGCAGCATTTGTTTTTCTTGAAGCCAAGTTTCGGAGGTACCGTAGTCAAATAAGGTAACAGTAGACCAATCACACAAGACACTATGTGGACAAAATTAGAATAATTAAACCTGCTAAATACTATGTCTCTTGGAATATTATTGGTGTAAAATTACCTTGGCAGCACTCTGTACCACGTTGTACAATTTAGAGAAATGTGAATAGTTCATTATTATGCAAAGCGTGCACAGCAGGGTAATACTGCTATAATTTGTGCTCATGTGTACTGTGTTTCCATGATAGTGCTTTTTTTAGTTTTTTGTTTTTTTGGTGGAGCAGTTTTCACACTTTCCCTTTAATTTTTATATAGTATTATATATTATATTATATAATACACTAACCAGTGACTCTTTGTTAACATATGTAAGGGAGAAAGTAGAAGAAAAGCTAGTTTGAAGCTTGACCTTAATCAGAATACTGATGACTAATGATGACTAAGAAATAAAAGCTTATATACAGTAATACATACATGTACTTTCCTTCACTGAAGCATTATTGTCACAGATACTTATTGTTGCAACAGAAATACATTGAATGTTTGACTTGTCAATATAATTAACACTATTACTATTATTTATCTGTATTATTATTATTGTTATTAAATAAATAGTCCTGTGATATGTAAAGTTGCTGCTCTATCTTAGGCTGTCATTGTTCTTTCACTGAGGCAGTAGGCAGTTTACCAGCTCTATTGGAGAACATAATTTGAAAGGTTTGTGTACACTGAATTCAGCTGGGCTTTTGATGCCTCTGGGTCATAGGTTTTGATGCGATTGGTTTGTTGCAGCAACTAGTTGAGTCTAACTGGGAAACATCTGAAATGTTAGTTTGCTGAATGACTGGTAAGGAAGTTGGTGAGAGAACGTTCTCTGACTGACTAGCAAATCAGTTATTTGACTATTTCAGTGCAATTTCTCATATTCAATCACGTACACCATTTCCTTTTCAACCTCATAAATGAGTCCACCGACTGACATCACACTATCACACGACTAGACCACGTCCATGTTTGTAATGTTTCTGCAAAGCCAAATACTACTTTATACACTCTCTTTATATCACATAACACATTCTGCCTTATCACAGTCTCTGATCAGTTTGTGGTATGCAGATATATGCTGAAAACACTGGTAATTGATTTCCCCGAAATCACATTTGCACAACATCAGTTAATATTTTCTTTTCTCATTCAAATTCTTAATTTTAGTTGTCACTAATAAATTAACCTTCTTTTAATTCATATCTGTTGTTTTGTACATCTTCATTATTTTTGATAACATTTAATTTGGTGAGATAACCTAGATGGAAAAAAATACTTTCACATTCCTCATCCACTAACCCGTCTAAAACTAAAATACATAATTAAAATAGAAACCCTGAAGAGTGCAAGCATCAAGTAAATAAGTGCAGAGTAGCATACGAAAGATGGAGTATTCTCTGGAGTAGTATTGAAGGTGGTTTTATGAAAGAGTGAAAAGGCTGGTGAATAAGTGGGGGGTGATGTTCTTGGTCATTTCATTATGGTCCCATAAATTTTTTATTCTTTTGCTTTCAGGCAAAACACAGGCTGTCATTCTGACACTTAGCAAGGGTCTCAAGTGGCTTCTGCAGCCTTACATTTTTACCTGAAACTGACTTCCAGCCCCATACATGAATGATTAATTGTTTACTTTTATGGAAAACACAAGTGTCTGGCTATTTTGTTTTTCCCCTTCAGTGTAAGACTGTCACTATGAAGCCGCACACGGGACCATATTTTCTAGTGTGAACTCTGTATCCCCCCCATGCCAGTAACTAGAGCCACTTCCTCCCCAGAAAACATTCCACAGTAGTCTGCAGTGATGTATGTCCAGTTCAAAGGTCAACTGTTATTCCAGAGCTCAGAGCAACATAGGACATGCAGCAGCAGGAACTGGACCTCTTTGACTGACCTCTCCATACTTGATAAGTTTTACATATTTTCCTCTTCCTCCAGAAAAGCAGTTCATTGAGACTGTTTTATAATAATTTATCATATAGAGTGGTTGAATATATCACAACATCACTGTTGGGATGATCAAGTATTACTCAAGCTAATCTGTGTATGTGATTGCTTAGCTTAAATATGACTTATATGTCTGAAATGTGACTTTTGAGGATGCCGTAACTCCACTGCCGTACTTTCTACAGGTAAAAGTGGAAAGGGGATTTTAGGTTTGCAGAGCTAAATATCAGGAATAGTAAATAGTCTGGAAATACTGGAACAATTATTGAATTAACTGGTTATGCATTAGTAGATGTAGTAAATGTATAGACTAACAATGTACCTTTGAATAAAAAAACTATCAGGACTAGAGATCGTTTAATTACATCTATTCTGCCTTGTAAACAAATAGGAGAGACAAACTGAAACTTAAACTTAGTCATTTAATCATTTTTAAGGGGAACCAACAAAAGTGCCTCAGCAGATTCCCCATTTAAGTTCACAATAGTTGTACAGATTGAAATTACAAAAGACCTGCAAACGGTTTACTTACTTACCATGTCTATGTTCCTGTCAAATCTGACAGATCAAGACATCACAAAATGTACCACCTTATTGTAATTGTTGTTTTACCATATTTAAATATTTAAATATGCCTAACATATAAAACAAGACTTAATGTGGTCTCTGCTTTACTACTATATTGTCTGTATTTCTGTTTTCGTTTTTTTGACTCAAGCTTTTATAAACCCCCGGCAAAATTATGCCCTTTTGTAATGACACAGAAATACAGCCGTAGCGAGGGGACAATTGATTGCTGACACTGTCTGTGATTGTTTGTTGTGCGTTTCAGTGTGGCATAGCACAGAGAACACTTGGCATGTCACTGGAGTATCTGCATGACCTTGATAAGGTTAACATGTTTAAGACTGAAGACTGATTTATTTCTTTTCAGAAATAGTAAAAATATTGGCAAGTGCAAAACATTGAAAGTCTGACAAAGTTATACTACAGGCACCTGGGGCCTGCAGGAGGTGTTGTTGATGTGCTCAAATGTCTTTCACCTGTCTCTGTAGTTTCTCTTGTAGTTTGTTTATACTTTTTGTTGCAGTGTAATGTAATGTGTGACTGTCATTCTCAGTCTTAATGATCTATTGAGGACCATCTGGCTTTATTTTTGTGTGTGCGTGTGTGTGCTCGCGCGTGTGTGTATATGATGAGACTCACACACAGCACTGGTGGCCAGCTGGAGCAGACTCATATTGTGTCTACCTTTTGTTTTTGCCCTTGTGGGAAATTTTCTGTAGTGCTGGTTCCAGAGCTGTTGATGCTGTAGACATGTCTACTCTCCTCTAGCCATACTGTACTGTACCTGACTGTTTTTATGGTAAATGTCACACCTCCGGCTGGCTGCTTCTGCTGTGTCTGGGATTTGACTGAGTTTTTCTTCAACTTGTGTCATTTAATCAGTATTCTACAATTTTGTACTTGACAATGTTAGGGGGAGATTACTTCCCACAAGAAACACAGGATTTGAAGACACTTCAATAAGTACTGAATAGAGGTTCTTTTTGAATGTACTTACAACCTTTTGGGGGTAGAACAAGTAATTTGTTTATGATCATTATCTTGAGCCCCCAGCTGAATCTCTCTGTCCCCAACATCTAAATTTTAACAAAATAGTCTTTGTTGTTGGCATGTATTTTTATAACGGCAACAGACACACTTGTACAGTTGTAGTATGCACCAAGTAATCGGAAAAACAAATACTCTTGTGCTACATTGGATTCAAGTGTGTGTTCATGCCGTGTTTTATGTTTATTGATACAATAGTCGTATTCTATGCGAGTTGATTCAGTTCTGTGGCACAATTTAAGGGTGTACTTGGTGTTGGATTAGACAGTATCATTTTGAAAATGTTTTTTGACATTCATTACTTTTTTATCAATAATCCCACATATAAAATATTAGATAGTACAAATGTATCATCATGGAATGTGATTTCATATAGATGACGAGACCACTACTATTTATTGAATTATGCAATACCAGCCTTACCCTGCACAGTTCTGCCAAAAAAGAATGTCTTCATATTAGGGTGGGGAACTATGTCGGTGTTAATCTGTAGTTTGCTTTGAGAGATAATATACCTTCTACCTTTTTTGTTACAGTTCTGATTGCAAACTTGTCACATGGGCAATGAGAGCATGTTATTTAAGTTCATGTTCTGTCAGACTTCCTGATAACTCACCCAAATGTTGTTATTCTAGTTTGGCTAGGTCATCTATTATGTGTGGCCTTACACTAAACAAAATTGCTCTCTGTCTCATGTTGTCATGTTGAACAAGGACATTTTTGGTTTTCATGTCTTGTGTCATGTTAAACATCATAAACATTTACTAGCAAATGAGAACAAATCCATGCCAAAGACACAGAAGATTTTTAATGCATAGAGATATAGTTTATTTTTAAAGCATATTTGGCTCTTAAGTGTAGTTTGATCTATCTGCTTGTACAGGGCACTGATTGGTTTCCCACTAGACCCAGTGGTTTGCTTGACAGTTGCTTTGTAGTGTTGTCTGTGCTGCAGAACAGTCACTGTGTTCCTGTTTTATAGTGAGTACTTTACATGTCTGTTATGTAAATTTATAAAGAAATCTTTATATAATATATCTTTTTATACACAACTGTCAAACAGTATATATATACATGTGTATATATACATGTATATATATACTGTATATATATAAAACTTTGTTTGCACTGATTTTTATGCCTGTTTTACAGATGGTCTCATCCAAACCCATTGTTGACAGGTTATGATTTTTGAAAACTGAAAGCAACTTCTAGTTTTAGGTACATCATGATGTATTTTTTTAGATTTTCTTTGGTGCAGTGATCATGTCACATAGTCATGTGGGGTCATGTCCTATACATTTTTTATCTCATAAATGAACAACTTGGATGATTTGGGAGATGTGGAAACTGAGTAAGAGAGTGAAAATTTGTTTTTCTTTCTCAAGTTGAAAAACAAAATTATATACTGCATCTTTCATAGGTCTCATGTCACTGAATTACCTGCCTTGTAACCAGCCAAGCCTGTGCTTTGTACATGGTTTAAATGGTTTTCTGTATGACAGGGATGGCTGCTTAGACTAAGACTGGTTGATCTTAAATTGATTTAAATATTCTCTGAAGAGTATGGGTTAGGGTTAGGGTTGACTGAACTGCCATTCTGTGGTTCCAGCTTCTCAGATGTGATGGTGCTGTTTTTCCATTATCATACAGTAAATGGACAGTAAGAAATTATGGAAGCTAATCACTCTCTATCGTTTTAGTCGGTGC
>JAUBNQ010000027.1:11300890-11354963 GCA_032353495.1 Ctenopoma kingsleyae
AGTTTGCATGCAGCCTGCTGCACTTTTGTCCACTAATGACTACTTTGTCTTTAGTTGTTTTTACAGGTGTAATTGCAGTGCCATTAACAATAATGTTTCTTAATAACTCAGCTGGTACCAGTGCAGACTTGGCACTTCCTTTGTCAGCATGTGGTACACTTTAATTTTCATTTAACCTACAATTTTTCTGCCTTCTATAATGAGGGAAACATGTATTACACTTATCATTTATCATGTAGTAAAACTGCCACTGCATTTTAATTTTTGTTATCATTTTATTTATCATTACCTTTTTTAACTTGATTTTTTTTTTTCCAGTTGAGAAAAATATGTACAAATTCACTAATGCCTCCTTCTGTTACCATGCTACCATTGGCTTGCACCCATTGCCAGATGAGACAGTATGTTTCAGTAGGTGGCATTTTCCTTAAATTGCAGTTTCTACCAATTCCCAAAAAGTAACCTACAAATTTTGGAAACTGAACTCCTGTTTGTTTGTTTTCTTAGCGTGAACCTTTCAAGGATCAAGGAATATTTTAATAATGTCTTTTGTTTTGTCTTCCTTTCTTACAATTGTGCAACTTTAGCCTTGCACAGTTCTATGCCTCAGCAGCCTTCTCGACCCAGTCACAAGGCAGCGCCTCTTCATCCCAAACTCCCTCAGCAGCAACCAGCACCTCCTCAGCAGCAGCCAACACTGCTGCAACAACAACAGCAGCAGCAACAGCAACAGCAGCAGCAGCAGCAGCAGCAGCTCCAGTCCCAATCAGCAGCACCGCTACAACACCAGCTCCCCTCTCAGATCCTCCACCCTCCTCAGCCTCTGCACCAACGGCCCATTTCCCCCCCAACGCTCACACCACAGGGCTTGCTGTCTTCGCAGCCACCTCAGATGCTGTTGGAGGACGATGAAGAGCCAGGGTCTACAACACCTTTGAACCAAGTACAGTTATACTTACAGCAGTTCCAGCAAGCCCGTCAGCCCCAACAGTCCATGCAGTCGCTCCAAACGCAGGCCCGTCAGCAGCAGCAGCAGCAGCAGCAGCAACAACAACCAGGACAAGTTTCTCTCCTCCAGGCTGTCCAGGCACAAACTCAACTTTCATCTCAGACAACACTTCCTCCTCCCCAGCTCTCCATTCAGTCCCAGCCTCAGCCATCACATCAGGCCGCACCCCAACAGATGCCTCTACACCAAGCCCGTCACATGCAGCACACTCAGCAGCAACAACAGGAGCAGCAGGCTCAGCAACACACACAACAACAGCAGCTGAACTACCAGCAGGCTCCTGGACTCGGTGGTCAGACCCAAGGATCACAACACAAAGTATCCATGCCTACGAACAAAGCACAGCAGATCATCCAACAGCAGCAAGAGCAGCCTTCACCTCGCCCAGTTAAGGTGGACCCCTACCACACAGGTGAGTCTGACAGGATGAGAGAAAAATGTGTTGTATAACCTGTTGTAGCAGAAACTGTTGCTCTACAAATTACTGTGTCTTGACTGCAGTTTTAATTCCCTTCCCTTATATTGACAGGTCACATGAGGGATAACCCGTCCCCTCTCATGATGCATTCCCCACAGCTTCCCCAGTACCCACCTGTGTCTCAGCAGTCGCCACCTCACAACATGCAGCCCAAAAAGGTGAGGCATCTGCACTGGTTGCACACCATATTTTTGGGGCATATAGTACAGGGGGTGGCAGTAGCTCAGTTGGTAGAGCAGTTGTCTACAAACCACAGGGTCAGTGGTTTCATTGCTGGTTCCTTCTGGCTACATAGGTGTTCTTGAACAAGACACTGAAAGTTATTATTATTTTATTATTACAGGACTAATGTCTCTGTTCTCTTGTCATGCAGCAGAGGGCGCCAGGGAGCCAAAGTGGCCTAAAAGAAGAGAAACTTCCTCCATCACCTGTGATGAGAGGAGAGCCGTTTAACCCTGCAGTGAGACCAGACCATCACAAACACACTGATAACAAGCCTTCTCAACCAGGTCACAGCCAGCAGAGTGAGTACCAAGAATTAATATTTCTCTTCTGCCTGTCTGCAGTTAAATATTTATGAAGATGCACAAGATACTGACACCATGCTTGTGTGTGTGGTGTTGAGCAGATGTGAAGTCTACGGACAGCTCACGACCTGTCATTCGTTCCTCTGAGCCCAGTGGGCTACCCTCCTCTCTGCAAGACAAGGATAAGTTCAAGCAGGAGTCCAAGACACCCATTGCCCCCAAAAAGGTACAGGTGGGTGTAAGTCACTTATTAAAATCATCTTATGCTGCTCTTCTTTGTGTTTGAACATCCTGCATTCTGAATCTACATCAATAATTAATAATTAATGTCCTTCCCATGTGGGTGTATCTTTTCTCAGGATGTGAAACTAAAGAATATTCGCTCATGGGCCAGCCTGGCTCAAAAGTCCACATCAACACCCCTTTCCGCAGTAAAGTCATCGAGCGACAGTTTTGAACAGTTCCGTCGTGCTGCCCGTGAGAAAGAGGAGAGGGAAAAAGCCCTGAAGGCCCAAGCTGAGCAGGCAGAAAAAGATCGGCTGCGCAGAGAGCAGGACAAACTACGGTAAGGTTGTCAGGAAGATGACTGGAGACAAAATATATAAGAAGACGAAATCTGCAATGTTTAGCTCACAGATATTGTTACCTTATTGAGCACAACTGTCTACAGAAATAAAATATGTTGCTGATGTAAACATCATTAATGATGTACAAGCTGCAGCAATTAATGGAAACAGAGTATTAGACTTAAGACTGCATGTAATGTATTTGCTTGGGTTTGTTATAATTAATAATTATCAATTAAACCTGAAAAGGTCTAGTATATTCTAACTAAATGACACAAGGCTAAGCTAATGTATAAAGCTATTAAAAGAAAATTGACTTGCATCACAAACTCAAACTGGGTAAAACAAAACTTAGCTCCTTGATTCATTAGAGAGCACTGAGCCCTATATCCTGTGAAGGTTCAGCCCACCAGTGTCAGATTTGTTTGCTTCTAACATATCCCATGTTTACAAAGCAGTTAGCTGCAGTAGCAGCTAAAATACATCTATGTGGAGCTTTATGTTTGTTGCATAACTCTTAAATGATCTTGTCTTGGCCATTTCTCCTCTGAAACATACACATATCTGTTTCACAGATGTGAAAAGCATGTGTACCTAGTGTGAATCATTATCCTGAATGTTTTCCAGAGGTCGTGACGAAGAGGATGTCATGGAGCCAAGCAGAAGAGTGCATGAGGAACCGCGCAGGCGTCTGGAGCCGCACATCCAAACTCCTTCACAACAACAACAGCAACAACAACAACAACAACAACAACAACAGCAGCAGCAGCAGCAGCATCAGCAGCAACAACCAGAGCCCCAGCCGGTCGCCATTCAGCAGCCTCCGCAACCCCCTACACCGCCTCAGTCCACCGCACAGAACCCACTAGATCAACAGAGGGAGCTAGCACGCCGCCGAGAGCAGGAGAGGAGGAGGCGAGAAGCGGTAAGATGATTCTCTCTAGTAGTGTTTACTTTTATTGATTTTGAGAAAAGGAATTGGGGAAATATATATAAATATCTGGCTTTATTTGAACACAAAGAGTAGCAATAATAATTGTATTTACATTAGTTATTGTACGAGCAAAAGTGATTAGTTTCTCTATTCTCTCACCAGATGGCAGCAACCATTGACATGAATTTCCAAAGTGACTTAATGGCTATCTTTGAGGAGAATCTGTTTTGAGGAGTGGAGCAACTGAAACGTAACTGCAAAAAAAAAAGAAAAACTGAAAAAAAGATTGGATGATGGACACTTCTAAAGTCAGAGTGAGATTTGGCGACCACCCACCACAGAGGGACTGTATGGGCATGTGATGGCCACTCAGAGACCGACTACAAAGACTGTACAGGCGGTCACAGCTCACTTTACCCTTGTGGACTGAACACACAAAACATGAGGATTGTTTCATCTCTTTGGATACAATTTCCTGGGATTTTGGCATCACCTGCCTGATATCTCAAAACAGGAGAGAAAGGACCACTGATGGCAGTTGCCTTTTTCACACTTGTTTCTTACTGTGTGTGTGGGCGCAACAATAACAGCAAGAGTAAAGAGATCCCATTAATTATGAAAATGCTCTGATAATGAACTGACAGACTGTGCAGAGGAGTTTTCGAACTGCCAGATGTCTGCAGTGGTGAAGAGGACTGGTCTTTTATGTTCTGTTTTGTTTTGTTTTGTTGTGAGTAAGTGAACACATGCAATGATTGGATGGGGGTGGGGGGGGCAACTTACATACTGTAAATCATGTATATTTCTCAGCAGAGAAGGTACAGTTTGCCTTACACCTCTTTCCTAAACAGACCATTATGTTCTGTGGCCTGCACACATGGACAAACAATAACATTTGCAACCAGGAGTAGGAGCAGTGCAGAACTTTTTTCATCATCTAGTACCTACTGTAAAAAAGTATTTTCTTATACTACAATAACTGTTTATTTTGAATCTTTCCTTTTTTCCTCTTTAGGTCTTTGAAAACCGACACACTCCACAACCTATGTCTATGCCAAACAACCCATTATCTTTTATGCTAAATTACTTGTCCTAAAACATGGTAGATAGCTAGTAGAAAAAACCCTGAATATATGCATTATCATAGTTCAAGCAAGTATTTATCGAAGACAGATTCAGTTAAAGTTTTCATTCTGCCTTGTATTTTTCTCTTAGCAGAAGAAGGAAAAGGTCCAGTCGTTTCCGAGCTTTAGTTAGGAAAATCATTTCACTACAAGTGTCGCACCATTATTTGTATTATACTTTTAGATATAATGTTGGAAATGTTCATCTTATCGGCCTGGTCACAACAGTCACACTACTGGATCAGTGTAATGACAAGATGAGGAGCCCTTTGCTGTTCCCTTTGTGTGCACTCTACTCTCACCAAAAGGTTTTTGATCAAATGTCAACAGGCAGTGTTCGAGGCAGGAAGGAGAGAATCAGGGGAATAAGACAAACACTTAACACCTTTATGTAGCTGTTACTTGAATCAGGTTAGTAAAAATAGTTGAAGGGACAGGATGGAGCTCCCGGTTAGCTTTTGCATCAAGTAGTCTTCTAATTCACCAAGGGCACACTGTTGACAATACAAAATAAAAAGACAAACTATTACAAAAGTAAACAAATGGAAAACATTGAAAAAACAGTTTTGATTTATATCTTTGTTCTTGTTCAAATTGTGGATGTGAGTTCTAATTCTGTTCTTGGAGACATTGTTTGGACTAGGGATGAGTTGAAATCTGAATGCATCTCATCCTCTCCGCTCGTCTCTTATGGTGTTTTTCTCCAGTGCCTGTATTGTATTGCAATTCTCGTTGGCTTATATTACACTTGGAGGGGGGTTTAGAAAGTCAGGAATGGGTGGTGTAATATTGAAAGGGGAGGGAGATTTTTTTGAAAGAGTTTGTGTAAAAAATAAAAATAAAAAAAGGAACAGACAGCATTTTATATTTTACCCGTTGTCAATATTCGGGTTTTAAATTTAGTTTTAGCTGGACTTCTATGAGTGTAAACACCTCACAACTACTTTCTCATTTTGTTCAGTCAGCAGATTTTAGGTAGAAATGTTTCAGCATCGCCACACTAGCATTTGAGTCTGGTCTGTGAGTGTGATTGTGTAAATTTGGATGGCTGTGTGACTGTGTTTTGTTTAGTTTGTTTTTTTTTTTTGTTAGTGTGTGGTGCAGGGAAGCATGTTCCCTGATGTAGATAAGCGTTCTATTGATGAGGAGAAGAAACAGATAAACAGTACTTCAGGAGAACCTGTATCTGTACTTTTCACCTTTTTCATTTCTATGAAGTCCACCATATATGAATATATAATTTTTATTACTAGACTGGTTATGAAAGGGTTAAAAAAAAAAGACCTTCATTCCTTTTTAGCCTTTTTTTTCACAGTAACTGTTGGACATAACGTGCCATGAATTCAACACAGAATGTGCTGACCCCCAGCTCAGCCCGGAGTTTGCTTTATTCAGGTATTTTATTTTGTGTTACGTTTGTTCTGATTTGGGGGTTTTGTTCAAACATTTTCCTCGATTATCATTTGGTATGTGAGTGGTCTATCGAGGTCTCTGATTAAGTCTGTTATGATCATTGAATAAACTCATCTCTTTTATAGAAAATAAATAAATGAAATTCAGTCTCCTGTCTTTATCAGAAACACCTAGATGCAGCTTCTTCAGTTCATCTAGCAGAGTCATCGTCATAGATATGCAGCCAACCTGTGCCAGGAAGGAAGAGTAATAATAGCAGCTGTAGCTCAGTTCAGAAACGCAGTCGAAGAGCGTAATAACTGCTTCTAGTTTTTGTGTTTCACTATACTACTTCTATTTAAATAATTGTGGCACAAAAGAGTGTTACACTAACCTTTGGTGGAAATTAGATGCTCATAAATACAATTCAGCGTTTGGCTTTAAAAAATAAGTTTTAATAAGAGTAGTAAGTTAGTTGAAATGTTTGACTTTCAAAACATTCTTGTGTTTTTCGAATAATATATTCATTATGAAAGACCTTGACCTTGTGTGTTGTAGGTCATACAGTGTAACCCAGAGCACCGAAAACTGCTCATTCACCACTATTCAGCAGAAAATATGCTTTAGTTACATGTTATAGGTTTATAAAAAAGAATATTAGAAAAAAACAGCTATAAAAAGAGAAACTTAAAACGTTTACTGATTTCCCACATCTCCATCTGCAGTTCTATGCTGCTGCTTTTATTAAGAATCTGGCTGCAGTTCCTGGCACTCTGCATTCAATGTTGACAGGTCCTAGTTTTGTGTACTTCACATATATGACATCTATGAGTGTCCTTGTTTCCTTGGAGCAAGATTAATGGATTGATTTTATTTACAGCAGTACAAAGACAAGGTCACCTAACAGAAAAAAAGACCTGACACTCCACTGAGCTGATAAACCAGTATCAACCTACAAAACACATTAGAAATTTCTAATTTTGTTATATCTGTTGTTATTAATGTCAAAGTGCAATACTGTGCATATTTGAATTTGATTATTAACTAAAGTTTATCAATCAGAAACGAAAAAGACACACGGTAATGTCTTTGTTTTGTGGTTACAGCTAAAAGACTGCTACTTTGTAGTATTGTATTTACAAGACTTAAATTTACAGATTTCTTTATGTCCACCACTTGTACAGTATATTAGACACAGAGCCTCTGGTCCAGCTCGTTTTATTTTGGAGCTATTAGCTGAAAAACTTAGTTAGTCTGAGAGTTGTTGTTTTGTTTTTTATTGAAGCTTTAAATTACAATACAAGTAATAACCAAACAGTGAACAGTAAGATTAACACAAAAAAGAAAGCAAAAGAAAGAACATTTACAAGACATTTACAAAATAAGCCAGGGGCACATGTAGCAGTATATGCAGTTATTAAAATAATTAAACTGGATAAGAACTAATTTAGCTAAAAGAGAGATAAGTATCGATTAGGCAGATGGAAAAAATAAAACATGGGGAGTTTATGTAACTACTGGACTCTACTAGAACCTCGCTCACCCCGGAAGTTGTTCCGGTCCTCCATCTTGATAAATCCCCCCAAAGCCTCTTATTTTGCTTACATACATATGAAACATTCGTATACGATACGTACATATGCAATCTCAGTATATGCGGATAGTATTTCACTGTAACGTGAAGGTTATCAGCTATCAATCAAATCAAGTGGTTTAGTCACGGCGTGTAAAGAGGTAGGATATTTATTGTGAAAGGTAAGAGCGGAAGTGGTGAGAGAGGAGACTGCGTTCGTGGTTTTTATCTTCTGCTTTCATCTTCATCTCTATGTGATTGACAGCTGATAACTTTGCCGTTATAGTCTACTTAAATAGTTTCCGGAGTTTGCAGCATTGCAGTACAGGTTTCATATGCATGCATACAAGTACATCATGTTTCACATGCATGTGTGCGAGTATTTATTTCTAAAAAGCCCCCTATATTATGGGCCCCGTCAACAAATCAGATGTTTTAAATTTATTTTTAATGTTATTATTTAATCCAGTTATTATTAATACAGGTGCTGTGGTTATTTTATAATAATCGCAGTAACTGGGAGTAGGGGTGTGCGATATATATCGTTTTCAATAATATCGAAATTCTTATTTTGACGATGAGGCAGCGGGCATTATCGAGTTATCGACCCCACTTGGCAATAAACAGTTGTTGTTGTTTTTTTTAATGTATTACGCTGTGCTACTCAAGTTTTACTAGCGCGCCTGTTTGCTCCAGATTGATGCAGCAGCATAATAGTGTCAACACGTAGAAGAAACAGAGCCAGACGAACAACAGCTTCGCAACAGTCGTCGTCTTCCTCTTTAGAGGTGGTGACAAGACGTGGGTCTTCATTTCTCGCCTGGAGGTGGTTTGGTTTAAGAGGGAGGACGTCAGAAAAACCAGCCTAATCTGTCATTTATGTGGAAATCACGAATAATTAATTAAACTACAGATGTTGCGACAGCTGCAGAAATGCGCACAGAAGTTCTCAGTGTGGCGATGTTTCATATGGATCCTTTCACAAACTCACAGGAAATCATTCTACAAACAGCTGGAAGCTACAAACTAAACTTTAGTGACTTATTAAGGTTAATTAATGTTCTGAAACAGCTCAGATTACGCTGGAATTAGGAGATTTAGGAAATATTGGTGATATTCATTCATTTTATCCACTGAGAGATGTTGTGATCACGTGAGGCTCCGCAGACAAAGCCTATACATACTGCTCTATTTCAAGTTTTGAATAAATTCAACAAGACCTGTTTTTCCAAAAAGCCTTGTTTATGTATTTTTATGTGCTGTTTCTTTAGTATTATTTAGCAACAGTAAATATCCTATTACAGATCGAACATAAGGCTTAAGAATTTTTTGGGTTATTAAAATATCGTCAAATTATCGTTATAGGGAAAATGGTAAAAAAAAAAACAAAAAAAAAACATTTTTTGTCAGTATCGAACACCCCTAACTGGGAGATGTGTAAATGGATTATTGAAATGTATAGTGTGTATATAATGCAGTTCCTGACTTTGGCCACTGGAGGGCAGTGAATCCTCATTCTAAAATCAGCGCCAGGACGTGTGATACTTCCGACTAATACTTTCAAACCGAAAGACGCTTATATCAACCGGTAATCACTGCCGTAAGTATGAATTTGGCCTATTACAAATCTAAATAAAGCCTAATAATTTTCAGTGTTGATATTTGCTTCATAGCCACTTAAAGAGTAGAAATTGCTCTCTCAAAAGTATTGGGTCCCCTGGGGTGGTGCTCCTCCCATGTTACTGGGAGTCACTGCTTAAGATTTACTATTATTTACACCTCAAATGTGGCTACGAATTGGTAGCGGAGTCTCTCTTTTCAACCACAAAACAGTAACAGTTGTCAGTGTGTATATTTTTCCCGACATTTCAGGCTGTAGGTGGGGGAGCAGCTGTACCTGTCCGTCGGGTCCAGGTGATTTGAGCGACAACGCTGAAGAGAGGCCGCATGGACGGACCGAAGTGAGAGCAGATCGACGACTTTCACATTAATAGTGGCAGCTAGGACCACAGGTGCGTGTTGGATCTGAGTTAATGGGAAAGACTGCAAATCAGGCGGCAGGTTTTTTAACAATTTAAATGTTTCTTCTGTAGAAAACTAAAAGAAAAATCTCGTTGCGTTTCGCTGTGACACATGAGACGCATCCAGAATCACTATCTGCCAATATCTGCAAGTCTGGAAAAATGAAGTCAGGAAAAAAATGCCTTATATTCTGACGGTTATGTGGCTTATTTATGAATGTTGTTGCTCCAGAAAGAAGAGTGAACCTCTACTGATTTGTTTCTGTCTTTTTTTTTTTTCTTTCTGAATAATAATATGCCCGATATATATTTGTAGGTTATTGTTTTGGATGTTCTACTGCTGGTTGGTCACAATGAGCAATTTTAAAACTTTAAAATCTGATCTTCTAGACTTTGTGAAGGGCATTTTATTGAAAATAACATTTTAAAGGAACACAAATTAAGTTAACCAGGTCACAATTTAAAACCGTTTCAGTACAGCTAAGATGAGCCAGATAATATCTTTGATTCCTATATTCAGGTCACTATAGAGTTCAGTTTGTAAAAAAATAACATCAGAGAGAAATGGCTGAAACAATAAATCTCTCACATGGTGAATATTCAGTGGAGAGCCTGCTACACTCAGCTCCAGGAGTCTTTGCACAGTGAGACATTTTTTTGGTGATTTTTGCATCAGTTTGATTGTGCAATTTACACTCAACAAGAGGTGTCTGTGCAAGTGAAGTAGGCCATCATTAGGCTGAAAGAAAAAACACAATAAACCTATGAGAGAGAGATCAGAAACTTTAGGAGTGTCCACATCAACAGTTTGGAACTTTCTTAAAAAGACTATTTAGAAGACAAAGTGGATTCAGTCCATGGTGAAGAAGAAACCTTGTACAACATCAAGACAAGTTAAAAACACTCTTGAGGAGGTAGTTGTGTAAGAGTCTTCGCACTGATAAAACCAAGATTAACTTGTATGAGAATAATGGGAAGAGAAAGGTATGGAGAAGGGGAAAAACAGCTTGTGATCCAGAACATACCACATCGTCTGTCGAATGTGGAGGGTTTTCATTTCATGGACATGTATGGCTTCCACTGGAACCAGGTAACTGGTGCTTACCGATGACATGACTGCTGAAGCAGGATGAATTCTGAAGTGCATGGGTTATACAGAACTCTCTGCTCAGATTCAGTTAAATGTTGTAAAATGCTCCTTCATACTGCAGATGGAGAATGACCCAAAACATACAGCAAAAACTAGAGTTTCTCAAGGCAAAGAAATGGGATATTCTTCAGAGGCCACCAATCACCTGATCTCATGCTTTTCACTTATTGAAGACCCGAGTGAGGGCAGACAGACCCACAAACAAGCAGCAGCTGAAGGCAGCTGCAGTAAAGGCAGTGAAGGAAACTCAGCCTTTGGTCATGTCTATGGGTTCCCACATTTTTTATTTTGTTTTTAATACTTGGATTTTCACTCAGATATTGAAAAACAAACCCTATGTTTGTAATTATGTTACACTGTCCAAGTACTGTGGAGCCTCTGAAAGTGAGGGAGCCCATACCGAAACGGCTTAAGTTGATCAGATCCTCTTGTTAAAGTCTTTAATGACATTTTGATTGCTTCTTTTTAACTGTGTTGTGGTAGCGTACAGATACAAAATTATATAATGGGGACATGACTGCATCTGTTTTGTGTCTGCAGTGACGTCATGGAGAGTAATTTGTCGAATACCTGCTACTACAACCAAAGTGTCACCTTTTTCTACAACTCAGTGGATAAGAAGATCAGCGTGGTCTGGACACCACGGGATATTTTGGTGATCGGACTGGGCTTGACAGTGTCTGTCATTATAATGCTGGCCAACCTGATGGTGATGGTGGCTATCTTTGTGAACCGCCGCTTCCACTTCCCAATCTACTATCTCCTGGGCAACATGGCTGCAGCAGACCTGTTTGCGGGTATCGCCTATGCTAACCTAATGTTGAACACGGGCCCCTGGACCAGTACACTCACTAAGGAGCAGTGGTACATTCGCGGGGCTTTGATTGACATCAGCCTGACAGCATCTGTGGCCAATTTGCTCGCTGTTGCCATGGAGCGCCATCAGACCATCCTTACCATGCAGCTGCACAGCAACATGACCAAGCGGCGAGTGGTGCTGCTGATTGTTGGGATTTGGGCTGTGAGCATCATCATGGGCTTTGTGCCATCAACGTATTGGAACTGCGAGTGCGATCTGGAGAACTGTTCCACTGTTGCTCCAATGTACAGTCGCCACTTCCTCATTTTTTGGGCAGTTTTCAACCTGCTTACTTTCTTTATCATGATGGCTATGTACACTCGTATCTTTATCTATGTAAGATACCAGAGCCAACGTGCCTCTCAGCACACGTCAGAGATGTGGCATAGCCAGGCTGTTGTCAACCTGATGAAAATCATCTCCATAGTCCTGGGTGAGACTTGCTTATGTGTGGCCGTGCACTTCTGGGTCAGAGGTTAACTTTGTAAAGTTTGGTTTTTAGGCAAACACAAAATTAACACACTAGCTGACACAAGGCACAAAAGACAAGGCTGCTTCTTTCAAGCTCCCACAAACCTTTGCAGATGTAGTTTTCATTGTTTTTCAGACCATATCTGTTTATTGCAGCCATTTTAGGTTCCAAGCTCGTAAGAAATGTTTATGATCCACTTCCTTGATTGCTCAGGTGACTCATGTCTTGATATTAAGCAACCAGGGGAGTAAATATTTCCTAATATAGCCACACTTATGATGGTGTCAAGTTACATCACTACATTTATTTAATTAATTTTATTGATGTTTTCTTTCCTTATTAACAACCCAAATCTCTGCAGGCGCCTTTGTAATTTGCTGGACTCCTGGCCTTCTGATTCTCTTGTTGGACGGGCTGCTGGGTAAAGATAGCCATGCCAATACCTATGAGAAGTACTGTTTGGTGATAGCCGAGTGCAACTCTCTGGTCAATCCTATAATCTATTCCCTGAGAGACGATGAGATGCGGAGTACGTTCAAGTGTATCCTGTGCTGTCTGTGTCGAAGAAGTGCTGATCAGCAGAGCGAGTCTCCATCTCTTGAGCTTGACCCGCCAGAGGTAACACTTTAATATATTATGGCTATACAGATAAGACAGTTGTTGACTAGTCAGTGCAAGATAGAACCAGTGGAGTTATTCCTTTTAAACAGATTCAAAACAAAATGTCCACTTTGTTAGTAGTTGCATGTCGGGAGGGAAAACAGCACATAAAATTATTTATAGATTTTTTTTTAGGCATATTAAAAAAAAAAAAAAAAGGGCCTGTAAATTAATTGTTTCCTTTTTGAAAATCAAGTCATCTTGTTCTGTCTCACACAGTGAATTGTTTTATTTACAGGAAGGCAGAAGAAAGTCAGAAGATGAGGCCTTGTGTTTGGAGACCAGCAACAAAGAAGACAGTTGGACAGTGGCAGGGGTATAATCGTTGTAGGACTGCAATGAAAAAGATGTATTATAATCTAACCAGGACACACTGATTGTTTAGATTCTTTCCTCTGTTCTCCATCAGGGAGTCTACCTCTTTTCCATGTTTGCATTTCTGAATTGAATTTAAAAATATATGTCTATTAAAAACCTGAAGAAAAATCCATCCATGAGGGTGAAAGATTCACATAATAATCATCAGATGGTGCAATCTCTCCTTTTATTACATTTGACTATCACAAGAGCATTTGTGACAAATTATAAAATGAAACACTCCTAAAATATGAAATCAAATACTGAAAAAAAAAAATCACACTAAATCATTTTATTGATTTTCTAATAAGAACACTACAATTTGTCATATTCTTCCTTTTGTTTTACTCTTTCTAGAACAATTCTAAAGTTGAGGTATAAAAGGAGTTCATACAGACTCACAAGTCTGAAAACAGTGGGGTTATATACAAGAGAAATGGAAAGACGGAGGTAGAGAGAGGGGTAAATACAAGGGAAAGCGGGGAGATACAAATATACTAATAAAAACATAAGTCAAAAATGTTTACAAAGCCATTTGGTGCTGTGGAAGTCATTTAGTCACTTGTAGAATCCAAACAAGATAAAAAATGATCAAAAGTACAAAGTAAATGAAATGTTCTGTTTGTCAAAACAAAATACAGCATCTGCTGTATCCAAATGTTTTATGTGTTAAAAATAACCTACTTGAATATTTCTTTAGATTTTAAGGGATAAACTTTCAGGCAACATCAACACCTTCACATTTAGTTGCCATGAGCTGATAAATCTGAAGCTCCAGAAGATTGAATTTTCACCTATAGCACTATTCAAATGCTTGACTACTGGGGAAGTGACTACGTAACTGAGGGAGCGTGGAAAATGTAGCAACTGAAGGGGATCAAAACAACGCTCATAATCAATACAAGAAAATCCACCAAATCATGTCCACTGTGGCTCCTCAGTTGTTATCAGTCAGTTATCTTTCCACAGCACCAAATGTTACACCTGTAAACCCTACATTGCCACCCAGTTATGTAACAAAATATCTAAATAATATTCAAAATTGATACAGAGTTATGACACAAAGGACAAATAAAACTGCCATCTCAACCAAACGTCAAAGTTTATAAAAGAAAAAAAATACTGAAACATTACACAAACTGTACAGTGACATCCATTACAACAGGTAGAAAAGGGGGGGGGGCATTATAATTTGGTGTGATGATAACATTATTCATAAGATACAGTCGTATGAACTGCAATGAGTAACAAAACAAGTAATTAAATGTGGGATGTCGCATGTGACCAGGTCACAAGCTCAAGTTTTGTTCTGTAACATATGGTTCAACAAAGTCTAGGCTGACACTTAAATCTTCATAAGGCTTTACCTTAACAGTTAATATATAAAATAGTTCCAAAGAATGAAAATCCCAAAAACACTGCAGGTTTGTCTTAAACACAAGTTAAAACTTTTACTACACCCAGTGCTGCCTCTTTTTTTTTGGTAACAGAGAAGAGAGAGAAGCCCTTGCCCAATTGGCCGTTACACTAAAAACAAAAGTTGGGGTTTTACTATAAGGTGTTAAAGGATGGGTACAGGGGACAGCATACTTTCTATGGTCACAATCAAATTACATGTGTGATATGACCTCACACTCCACCCACCCTCCTCCCATGAAGCCCCACAACAAACCCCCCACCAAAAAAAAAGAAAGAAAATGAAAATCAAATCAACTTGAGGCATGACATTACCACACAGAGACACGGATACAAATGCAATTCCCTCCTCTCCTCAAACTGAAAAAGGTGGCTGTGCACCAACTTCATAGACACAGAGTAGCATTATTACATTGGTGAAGGTGGTATTTTTGGTTTGGTACAACAGAAGGTTGTAGTGTGTTGCCTCAGGCTCATAAGCTTAAATGTTTCAAGGTGGGGAGGAGATCTCAGTTGAATCCCACATGGTTTGTCGTTGGCTGGTGGAAGCACCCAGTCTGTATAATGTTTACAATGGTCAGAGGGCACCAGCCAGTTTGACTAAAACATCCCAAGAACACTGTACACACGCCCATTCAGAGACACACACACATCATAATAATACATGATGCACTTTTTCCTTTTTGGTCTGACTGTAATAATTATACCCTTTATCTTTTGTTAATAAAAACAAAGCTAAAAACTTGGAAGGTTAAATGAAAACAATATCACGCCTAGAAGTCCTACATGCATGGAAGACAGTCACATTTCTAAATTCATGTCACGTTTGTCCCAATAACACATCCATGCCCCACAATCTTTCCACCCTTCTAACGTCATTTAGATGCTTTATTGAGCTCATTTTTGGTGGTGGCTGGTGCATTCTTGGTGAAACAGCATTAGAAAATAGCCTACAATAAAATAAACTAGTGGACAGAAAGCAAGAAGTAAAGTCTACAAGCCATCTACCAACACCCTCTATTGGTTAGCAACAAAAAGGGCTAATAGTTACATCCACTCAACCAAAGATATTCTCCTCTCTCTGCCCTTCCCTCCTATTCTCTCTCTCCTACCTGTCCTGCCTGGTTTAGAACAGTGATCCCCTTAACTACCCCTTTGCAGGTAGAAACACCCATAACAAGGATGCTAACTTGTGCTTGACACATCTTTTATGTCAGCTTCCTATGAAAACGACTGAAAAGTTGAGGAGTGTGTTATGGAAAGCGGCTGCATGCACCGTTGTGCATATTCAAATTATTCACTTTGAAATCTCCAACAGAATGAAACATCAAGCTATAAGGACTGGAAGATACAACAGCTTCTTGTGTTGAGTTGGCGGGGGAGGGGGGTGATCTCGGAGGAACAGATGTGTTGACAACTACTGGGGCAGCACTTTGGTACGAGCAAGGTGAGCAGAGCTCCCTGGTGATGCGTATCAACAGTCTGGCTGTCAAATGCCAAGGCTTCATGAGATACAGGCAATCACAGACAGTTTTCCAAAGCAAAGGGTCGAGTGCAGAGGTCAACAGCACATAGTCAAGCTGTGTGAGTACTGTGTGAAGTTAACGTGCATATACACATAATGTACAGACATCATGATCATCTACACAGCTTGGTCAGTGGTTTTCAAAAAGTCCTTGATAGTAAAGATGTTTCCTGTCTGTCTCAGTAAGCTCCATCCCTCTTTCATTCTGAGATACAGAGCTTTGAGCACTGAAGTGGGGCTGTGGGGCGAAGGGAGAATTCCTCCCAACTTTTGTTTGGCTGTCCTGTGTTCCAGCACAGTGTGTGTTAATGAAATGCAAATACAGCCTAGTGTGGCTGTCTAGTTGAGAGACAAGGGAATACTGAAAAATGGGTACAGAGGATGGTAGTCAGAGCGGACAGCAGTGGGAATGAAGTGATGGCAGGGAGAACCACCAGATCAATTGGAGGTGTCTGAGTGGACACTGCCAGGAGGACCGGGAGGGGAGGTGACCGAGGGGGGGTTGGTGGTGTCCTGCCAGCTGTTAGCCTGCAAACAGACATGAGGAGAGTATTCTAAATAACCAAAGTTATCCTGGTTCTCCAAAATGTGGAGAACACCTACTAATCATTTCCCCATTGAAATAAATGTGAAGATACATGTTTTTTTGTTCATTTGTTGATTTGTTTTCCCCCATGCAAAGCTGGTACTCACATCCAGGCGATGAGGGGTGTAGAGGCCACTACCCGACAGCTCCTCATAGCCGCCCGTCAGGTGTGTAGCACGGTGCAGGGTATCCACCTATCAGAGACAAAACACAACCACAAATGTAAGCAGAAATGTCAGTATAACAATCAGGCAACTAAACAAATCCTTTTGCTACCAGGTACTGTTTTTTTTTAACTATACAACCACATGCAGAACAGGGGAGTATAGCATCCACAAACCTCTACCGCAAGCATCAGAACCAGTGTGTGTTACTAATGACTGCACTCAACATTGTGCTCACCCATCAATTTCATGACTCTCCATTAAACCACTTCTGCTCTAAACGAAATGAAAGAATGCAACTGAAACCAAAAGGCATCTTCATATGTTTTTGTTATAAAGTATGTATTGCTTAACAGCAGAAATCTGTGGATCCCTCCAGAACAACAAAACTGTTCATCTATTAACAAACAGGAATCACAACGACAGTTCCATTTAAGGAAATTTCTTCTTGGTCTACGCACATGAAGGGCTGAATACATGGAGATATGACATGGAGGGATGTTTCGAAGGGCAGGAAAAAGGGGACAATAAAAAAAGGAAGGAAGCTGATTAAGGGGAGGGGGTGTGGGATCTGATAGTAGAGCAACTGACCAGAGGTTTAGACTTAGACTTAATTCCCAGCCTTGATTTCATGAAATATTCCAGCTCTGTCTTGAGTGTACACGAGTACTGAGGGTGTCTTTGATGCCCCTAAAATGATTTAGAGGTTGTGCACTGAGGCTGACCATTGGTGGTTCTATGTGTACACGTAATTACAGAGGGAAATGTAATAACACAATTTCACTTCGCGTTTGCTTTGTGTGAGGCCATCTTCAGTATTCTCTGTACAGTGTAAACAAGTGCCAGTTTGTGTTGGGTGAGGATTTGATTGGGTCAAAGGTAAAGTCAGGACGGGATTTGAGGAGAGGTCAAGGTAAAAAGGTTCTAGACTAAAGGTAGGTATACAAGGACTCTGGATGGCTGGGTTAACAGCATTGAGACCAACTCTGCAGCTGCCCTCAGTGCATACCTGGGGCTGCAGAGAGGAGGTGATGTTGAGACCCTCCCCGTTGAGTGAACGCAGGCTGAGGTAGGCGTCGCCTGTGTGAGACAAACTGTATGACCCCGGTGACCCTGTAGGCCAATATCCAATCAGCCCCACCACAGTGCCATGGGGTCAAAAGGTCAACACTGATCAACAACAGTGACAAAATTATGTAAATTTTAATAGCCTTCTACATTGTGGTGGTCACTGCTTTAAGCTTCTGAACTGGTCATTTTAGAGGATCCTACGCAGCTTGCAAGCACAGATACAAGGCCACATAGTGACAGGAATCCATTTTCTGATAACAGGATTCCTTGCTTGCATTGTGATCCACTTAAACCACATCTTTAAGTGAAACATGAAATTCTTGTAGGAAATCTACATGTTTACTATACTTTCAGCATTCAGATCACATTGTGTATATTGCCTGCAATATTTTTTATATTCAATGTATAAAGTCAACACATGATGTGTGGTATACAATTGTATGTCTCTTGGTTTAAAGACTTTAAAGTGATTAAATCTGTTTTAATACTAGTACAAACAGTTTATTCAATAGTTCTAATTTTAAAAAATGTGGTCAGTAACTTATTTTGTACTCTTACATCAAACTATCTTCTTACAATTGTCCTTTTGCACCCTCATCCATCTCATACCTGCTGCAACAATACCACAGTTTTGTCTCTGGATTTCAGTAAAAAGTATTGAACCATCAAACCAGTCCAGTGTGTAAGCAATTATTTTGATATGGAACTGCCAAAATGAAGCCAAACTCAGTATGATAACATACCCAGTCTGCAAATTAGGGTTACTACATTATTATAAACCATAAATATAACATAAATACGAAATACGTCTATGTAAACTGCTTTTAAAAAATATTTGCCCTCCTCCTAATTTTTTTGTGTGCACATTTGACACACTGATTTGAATCAACAAAGTTTAATATTACACAAAGACAACAAAAGACAAAAAAGTAATTCCCCTTAAACCTAATAACCGTTTGTGCCCTACGCAGCAACAACTGCAATCAAATTTTTGCAATAACTTGCAATGGGTCTTTCATGTTGCTGTGGAGGAATTTTGGCCCACGAAAACAAAATTTTGTTTATTTGAGCCCTTCAGGGGTGGACTTGTCCTGCTGCATAACTTAAGCGGGTTGAACTTGAGGTCACAAACTGATGTCCGGATATTCTCCTTCAGGATTTTCAGGATAGGCTGCAGAATTCATTCATTCAAGGAAAATTGAACTGAGCTTTTCAAAAACTAGTGTTAATCACAGTTCATTTAAGATTTGGCAACTTATTTCCCTTAATAAAATCATCATTTAAAAACTGCACTTTGTACTTGGGCTATATTTTTATAATATTAAAACTTGTTGGTCTGAAGTGTAACAAATATGCCCCCAAAAAATAAATAAATAAATAAATAAATAAATCAATCAGGAAGTGGGCAAATACCTTTTCACAGCACTGTAAGTACATACAACATAATAAGCATTGCACAAGATTAAAATCTCTGTCAGACAAGCAAATACGAAGGGTGCAAACAGGTTTAACACCTTTAAGTGTTACATGTGTAAAAAAAATATTATTGATGTTATATGTAGTTTAGAAAAGTATGGTTGTGAAGTACAATAAAATTAATTATTCTTGTGAAATAATAGAAATTAGCTAGTAGTAAACAATATAGTCTAAAGTACTGCATTTTACTGTAAGTGCCTCATAGTTGGATTTAGAAACCAGTTATGGAAGTTACAGAACCAGTATGTAAAAGAGATGCAGCAGTGGAGGATAAAGACTGTATGTAGGTTTCACACAGCATATTTTTTTGGTTGAAAATGTTTTTCAATGTAAAACATTGAAGATGTTTTACAAAAGATGTTTTTTTTCCCCATGCAAAATAAACCCTATAATTTCACACTAAATTAAACACCCAGCAGTGAAGCTGGATGAGAACACATTTCTTGTACTGTGTGGTTCAGTCATGTTCAGCTGTGTTCGACAATGCATGTGTATATAGAGGAACTGAAGCCTATTAACGAGAAGTAGGAATGTGGGTAGATGAGATGGAGCACGTGGTACCTGAGTTGGGCGTTGCCGGAGAGTTAGCCTGGCTAGCCTGTGCCGACACATTGGCAGCATCCACCGCTGTTTTAACTGCGTACAGGTTTGCTTCCTCCTGGAACTTACCAATGTTCTTCTTGTAGCGTATTCTCTTGTTGCCAAACCAATTAGAGACCTTAGGGACAGATGGACGTCAAACATTTGAATGTAGTGTTTATTTTGCACATTTAGCCTCACTGTTGTAACTTTCTAAGCTAGGAAAATTCAATCTGTTATTTTTAGTTACATATTCTTTAATTTCACCAACATAGAAATAAACTAATTGAAGCCTTTTCAAAAAGGCTTCAAGTATTTACTGAAATGGACCTTGAAACAGACACCGTGAAACCTTGTTTTGGTAATGAAAATAACCTCAGCTTCCTCAAAAAGAGCTGTGTCCTTTTACTGTCTTGAATAATAGCAGTGTTAGCAATTCACCTGAGACACAGTGATCCCGCACTTTTTAGCCAGTTCCTCCTTGGCTTCCTCGCTAGGATAAGGGTTAGACAAGTGGGAGTAGAAATATTCGTTCAGCACCTCTGTAGCTTGCTTGTTGAAGTTACGCCGCTTACGTCTGACAGAGACAAGAGATAATGACAAACGTGTTTGGAATGTACATGTCTGACACAACAAAGTCAAGATGAACTCAAGAAAACAACCAGCCATCACACACACACACAGACCTGGCGTCAAGGAAGCGTGATCGCAGAATCATGACGGCCTCACAGGTGCTCTGTTTGAGCTGCATCTGAATGGAGCTGAATTTGCGGTGGATGATGGCCACCATGCGCTCAATCTCCTTGGGTGAGATGGGCCGTGTGCGAGACTGCTCTCTCAGCAGGTTCATTACATGGTTGGTGAATTCACTGCAGGCCTGGATCGAGGAGAGAGAAAGGAGTTTAATGCTACTGTAAAAACAGAGCTCAAGCACAAATTCTATCTAGTGCCATAGCGTGATGATGACACGTAGGCCTTAGCAATCTGTTGATTAGCTGCCTTTAGTAATATTAGCATATTTAGTTCTTAAACATTTATATATACACACATATGAGGAAAAGGTGGCCTGTAACACGAAGAGCCATGAATGTTTCTCATGTAGTCTTATATGTTGTCACCATGTAACGTTTTGTGAATATTTTTGTACTAAAATATGTTCCAAAACATATCTTGTGTCTGTCTGTCAAAGCCTCTTGTGATCCAGGCTCATTGAACAGAAATAATCATTTAATAATTCTTTTTTTGATCAAAGCTTTCCCTTCTACCCAATCAAAGAATTTAACCACTTCTGCTTGATTATTAAAGTTTAGAGCAGGAGTGGTTAAATTATGAAATTATCCCTGCTCTACCTACTGCTGGTTACCTGGATCAGGTATACCCTGATAGACTAACAGGAGCTGTAAATGCAGGGATGGATGGAGAACAAGCAGAGCTGTGGTTCTTGAGGACCAGGGTTAGCAACCCCTGTTGTAGAGCACTCATTTATTGAAATATCATAATAACAACTACTGGATCCACTGGTCAGAGTATGACAAAGTACAGCAGAGCAGGGAGAGGGAGGACCAGGTGGACTAGAGTGTATTGATTTAAGTTTCAAACTAGCACGAGCTTCAGTTGCATATTGTAGCTTTAACCAGTTGAATTTTAAGTTGCACAGTGTAAAGGACTGTCACAATAATGCACAAAGAACAGCACAAATTTTCATATTAACTACATTACTGCAGGAAATTCTAAATCTTATTGACTGACTGTGACCTGACTCTTTGTTTGAATAACACCTGCATACTCTGCCTGAGGCATGTGGTTACTCATCCCCACACAGGTTTTCATTCCAAAAACCACAACAGTTATACGTAAATAAAACGCCTCAAGACTTGGAAACTGAAATCTTACAGTGCTGCAGAGCTGTAAGTAAATGAGTCTTATTATAACAGTACAACAAGTTACAGTTTCTTCTTAGAAATGACATTTCTCACTCTAACTGAAAAGACTCACACCAGTATATTCAAACATTCAGGTCTGCTCAGTACACACCTGCTCATACTTCTCTAGCTCAGAATGATATATCTGGCGGATTTGGGCAAGCTTGGCTCTGTAGTCAGAGTGTTCAATGCTGCTGTCGGTAGGTGAGCCCCCTGCTGCTGCCGCTGCTGCAGCTGCTGCAGCTGATCCTCCACCCTTCTCTGGTCCTGACACACCCTCCGCTAGCAGCATGTTGTCCAAGCGCATGATCTGGGGATCTGGGGGGTCCTCCTCCTGCACGCCTCGTATACTCAGCACTGGACAGGAGGGAAAAAAAGGAAGTACAGTTAGGTTAGGCAGGAAGATTAGTAGTTCTGTTTATGTTTGTATGCCCAATTATTCTGGCTTTGTCAGACAAAAACAGGGGACAATACAGGGCTGAATATAGGTTAAAAGTTTTTGATAACTGACAGATGACACATTTCCCTTCAAGGAGAAGGCAAATAATGTGGGTTCTAGGGGTGCAAAAGAAAATGCTTTATCACTTCTAAAATTCAAAGAACTGCATCCCTGTCAAAACCTAGTCAGTTTCTCCCCTGAGTCATGGCTGTGTGTGCCTGGCTGAATTCTCAATGAGCCTGAACTTCCTCTTTATCAACACCAGAGGGCAGTGTGATCCCTCAGTGGCAAGCTGCCAGAGATAGGGCATGAGGCATGGGACCAGTAATGGGAGTGCATGTGCTGTCACTATGAGCCCCAGTGGCCATAAGTATAGTTATCAGTTGCAGCTCTCTGCCACTGTATTATACCAGGACCTCTGTCAGCCTGCAGCCATGCTCTCATCTCTCTCTTTCACACATACACACTCACTTACAAATACCACAGTTACTGAAAAGTTTTAAGTACTAGGAACCATCTTTTCTTCAGACCCTCAAGCTTTTAATACTTCAATAATTTTCCTTTCACCCCTTTAGTTTCTCAATAATTAAACTACACAGTTTCAACATTCTATTATTTAATAATAGTTCATGTATGTTGTAAATGGCAATAATATATGAAATCATATTAACAATAGATCGTTAGTGCAGTAATATCAATGGAAAATCCAATACAAAAACGCCCTACGTTACTTTTATTGTATTTATTATTTAAGGGATGTTTAGTGCCAATTAATATAAGGCAAAACTGCTACACATCAGAGTTGAATAATAAGATGTTTAATCAATAAGATCACAGATAAAGAGGAACTAATTTGATAATAGATAAAGCAATACATAAATGAACAAGCATTCACTGGATTCAGGTTTTCCACTAGTTTGCTATGCTCTAAAGGTCTCTAAACTGAAAATCTTTGGATTTTGTACTGGATTTTAATTTAGAAATATAATAGGCAAAGTAACTCAATAATTCAATGTCTTGTTAGTTGCAACCCTACAACATACCTTCACTTTTAGGTAAGAAAAATATCACTAAAATTACAAGTACAGTAGTAAAATGAATACATTTTTGAGTATATATGCATTGTGAAAAGTAGGATGATGTCCATGGAAAGATGTTTTCAAATAAAGGGCCAGGGTCACAAATACACACACTTTAAACAGTACTAAAATCAGATGGGATTCTCAAAGAGACAAATGTAAACAATAAGGATGAAAACATTATTCCCAGTGGAAATTAAGTAGCTTTAGGCATTTTCCTGCTTAAGGATTATGCTGTTTAGTCAAAGTTTGTCAAGAAAGGTTAGGGGGTGCATTAACTAAGAGTTTCTCTTGTTAGCACCACTTTAATAACTGTATGGGTTTTTATGTTGTTGTCAAAATGTGTCAAGCTGAAAAAGTCGTTTGCAGCCATGGAGCAGTCACAGCTAACAAATGAGTTGAACTATACTGTAGGGCTAACAGATGTGAAAGAAATGAGGACAAAAACAGTTTTGCTTAAAGTTTCCAAGTTCTACGGAGAAGATTAGTTTGTGCTTTTTTTTAGATTTCATTTGATAAATGAGTCTGTTCCACCATTTAAGGCCTCTTGTAGCAAAGTGTCCAACTTTCCCTCTTTCCTCCCATTTTCTTCTTGTTCATTCTTGCCTGTTTCTTTCCCTTTGCTTCATTCTCTTCTCTCTCCAAGGCACATTCCTGCTCTACTGCTCCCCCATCTCAGGGCTCAGGAATGCAGCAGACCCAGCCGCCTGAACTAATGACCCTGATTCGCCCATCTCTTTCCCTCCTTGTTTTCTTTCTCTTCTACTCTTTCACAAACAACCTCTGCACTTCTATTTTACTGACCAGGTTTGTCTTGTACCTGTTAAATCTACTTAATTTGACATAATAGGTGTTTAAACTATGGTGGTTGAAGTTGTGTGTACTGAAAAAAAAAAATTGGCTTTGATTTTTTTATTTTATGTAGCCACATGAACACCTTCACTATCTATTCACTGAGAAATACAACTGACCTACAGTAAAGAGGGCAACTGTGGCTCTTGAAGCTTCTCACCTCTCCCCCCTCTTTTTTGCCCCCACTACTCATTATGGCCCCCAGCTGTAGCCTAATGCCCTTACATTCCCCTAATTACTCCAATTAAGCTGTGATTACCCACAACTGCACTCATGCACAGTCTAGTGGCCTAGTAGTATTACAGCAGCTGTTGAGATGAGTTAAGATACTATATAGAAAAGAACCATATGACAGACATGTAAAAATTAATCTACAAGTCTTGCACTCACAAACCAACCATGATACTCCTAAAAAATATAATTACGCAATAACAGAAATTCCTACAAGTCTCAGAACTAGCACACTGTTTTGCTCTTAAATCTAAGGAAGATTTCCTTTTGATCAGTTAGCTCCTTAAATTGCTCCTGGGCTGGTTCTGTTACTGGGGAGCTATAGACTGCTTAAACTAATGATACTTAAATTCCCTTGTTTTAAAACAGGAAGACAGCCCAAGACCCACAGCCTGCATCCATGGCTCTTCGAAATCATACCATTATGCACACCATAGCTGGGCTGTGTGGCATTGAGAGACAGAGTGAGCAACACATACTATGAAATATTCAGGGTATCCAGCTGGGCCTTCACTGCATACATAATCATTCTCATTTCTGCACAGCCAATGTGGAAATGGTGTGCTGTACAGAGACACAACACACAATATATGAAGTGGTGCAGTTACGGGTGAAAAATGTAACCAGTAGTGTAGTGCTGTATATTAACTGTAATGCCTTCCACACATAGGGATAGATAAGACTTAAACGTAGTCACTATATCATTGCTCAGCTCAAAGCACAAGCTTTATCCTTGTCTGTCTTTTCCCTCGCTAGCATCCCCCTTTTCTCTCCGTCTCCCCCAACACACATCCCCTCCCCCTCCCTCTCAGAGCCCCCACCTTCTCCCTCCACCTCCCCCAGTGCCTCCCCCCCTCTGTTCTCCATTTCAGTCGAGTTCTCCATGTGAGCCGCAATCCCTCATGCTGTCAGCCCCCCCTCTCCCTCTCTCTGTAGACAGACAGGATTAGCATTTTAATTGCATCAGCTCCCTTGGGTATTCTCAGCCTTTCACTGGGAGAGAGCAAGGGAGCGGTAGAGAGAGAAGGATAGAGAAGGAAAAAAGGGGAAAAAAGGTAAGGAGAGAGAGAGCGAGAGAGAGAGGGTAGAAGGAGAACCAAGGAGAATTGAAAAAAGGAGTCACAGGAGAAGATGTGTATGTGAGAGAGCAAGAGACAGAGAGGGAGGCTACAGGAATATACGGAATCCAGAGTACAGACGTGCCAGAGAGTGCAAGCCAGAAAGAGAGAAAACATAGGGCTGTGAAAACATCAGTTTTTCCTTTCAGACAGAGACTTCAGATAAAGAGAATGGGCTATAGAAAGATGGTTTTCGCAATGAAAATACACTATATGAATATGCAAATTCACCTCACAGAAACTGCACAGATAAATCTCAGATGCAGCTTTAAAGAGGTAAAACTAGGTATAAAAAATAAAACCTTTTGCAGGATATAAAATAGCACCTGGGCGATACAAATGCAGCCAGGGAAAATAAGAACTGTAGCGAGTCTCTATATTAAACTACTTTTTCAAGATTTTCATCATTAACAGCAAATAAAACTGGTGAATAAACTTCTGAAACTCCTCAACAACACGACACAGAGGATGGCTGTGGAAAACGCACCAGGTTACATTTGGTTTCCAGCTTCCATAGAAAAAACATGTTAAGTGTGAAATTTTGACAAAAACCAAACCTGACCTTTTATTCTTCTTTATGGATCAGTTTGACTTCCATTTTGCAAAAAAACAGTGATAAGTAACATGAGAGAAGAGAGACAGCAGTTCAAAATCTGTGACCTTCATTATGTCCAGTTAGTCCTGAGTAAAGTCTAAATTCAAAAATCACACATGCTCATATAACAACTAGCTGCCTTTAGCAATCAGTGTAGACAGAGCCTTATTGACACTTTTTTTAAATAAAATATATTTTGTAACAATTGATTAATATCAGCTTTTACAAACATTCTCCGGCAGATATAGCATTTACCAGGCCATTATAGTAAAATATTGGTCAGTGGGTGAATAAATTGCTGCCATTGGCAACTGAATATCTTCCCTGTTGCTGATGTTTTTTCCCCAAATGTAAATGGTATTTCTACTGCAAATTCAACAGAAAAATGACATACAATAGTCTTCTAAAGGGGTATTTTTTGTGGAGTACAGTCAACTTAATGAACCCAATCCATATGTCCATTCCTACTTTAAGCAGCTCACGCTAATCAGCATCTGTTTGGGTAGTTCACTGGAGTCCTGTTGCACGCAGCCCCCCACTCTAACAGAAACTGAGAGGTATGTATTCAGAGTAAACACAGTGTGGTCTGATTAAGGTGTGAATTGGAGAACTCACACCTTGGGCAAACAACATTTCAGCGCAACACATCATTAATCAACCCTTAATTAACTAAAGAGCGAGGCTCAAGCGATGACTACGTGTATCCTCTTTGATGGGTCATACACAAGCACACTGTCACACACTGTCACACACACACACACAGACGAGAACACTAATGGGGGAGAGATCATTTTGACTTGTCACTTAATCTGTACCAATATAAGATGATAAAGGCGCTACAACATCATTGCCCTCTGCTGCTTATTTATAGTTTTGGCACATTAAAAATACTTCCCTGGTTCCAATAGTATTTTCATGTTAAAAGTAAAACTAGATTGAAAATTAATATAATCAGCAAATCAAAGCTATGTCGAAGTTAAAAAATAAAGGCAATGCTAAAACAAAAATATACATAACACACAAGTAAGAAAATTAAAATGAACCAAGACTGTACAATTTATTATCCACCTCCCCAAGGAATAAGGTGATGCACAGGCAATTATGATCACTGCATGTTACATTCCAAAAAAAAGAGTGATTTTGTACTTTTAAATGTAAAACTAAATATCAAGCAGACATATACAGGAATCCAGATTCATATATTTCTCAAATAAACCACAACCCCCCCCCAGGAAAAAACAGAGCCCATAAAATGTGACAAAAGAAATCCATAGTAAACCAAATTTCCAAATAAAAGAAATTGATATCCTCTGAAATAAAACAAGACTATTTTCAAAACTGCTACTTTATGCATTTTCATGGGTAACATGATACACTTTTGGTCACAGCATTTAGGTTCAGTCTCTTAAACATAGGCAGGCTACTGGCAACATAATAATCCTCTGTATGGTTTTGAGGAATCTGTTCTTTATCTCCATTTGCAATTTGAGTTGCAGGGTCATCAAGATAGCATGGACAACACTAAACAAACAAACCTCAATTTAAAATGAGTACACTGTTATTTGCTCACAACTTGTGTCCAGGCGCCATCTGACAAAACATTAATCTATTTGGACCTTACTGCCAGCATAACTAGTAAAGGACTACATATCGTTATGTTAAGGATAAGAAAAAGGATAAGGCACGAGTGCTGAAAAAAGTGATGCTTAAAAACGATATATAAAAAACTGCGGTACACCTGTGATTAAATCTCTAACATAAAGTCCCTATTCTAGTACAGTTCTGCACAAAGAGCAAAATGGAGAGACATCGAATAAAGAATTTGAAATGTCACAGCAGGAAGAGGAGAATGACGAAGAGCACCTAAGCAGGAGGCTTGTTAGAGCACTGCTAGGATCTTCCCCCAGTCAACTCTCATCAGGCCAGCTGCCTCCTGTGCTCATTAGCACAGACTCTTAAGGAGCTCCTAAAGACTTTGTGAAAAATGAACGCTCATTTGAGAGGTCGTTAATTTGCACTGTTATGCAAATTATGTGGCAATTAAGCGATAGATCAGAAGAGCAGTGCCCATTTATAACAAGTGAACAAGCATTATGACACAGTCAGATGGTGCCAGAGAGAGCTAAGGCTACATGGTTTGTCTGCATGGTCTGATGTACCATCTTAGTAATAAAAAATCACTGTACCTATTATATGTATGACTGGTCAGGATAACAATTTGCCAGTAGTTTTGCCAAAGGATATCCTTAACTACCTATACACATACAACATATATAGACATTTATGAGTACACGTTACAAAGTTTCATTATGTCCTTAATCAAGATTAGCCAACAAAGCAACGTCAATCCATCCATCTGGACTGCTGAAGAGCATACAAGCTTTAAAAAGGACCATCGGCTTCCCAGTATCTGTAATAACCCATTACATACTACTAACCTTGGAGTGTGTAGTACACCCCCACCACTCCCTCCTTCCACAACCCCTGATGTTTCCATCTCTCCCTTGCATTTATGACATGGTGTGAAATATACAAACATACTGTCTAGGACAGCAATGTGTACTACTCCAGAGAGGTGGAAGGCTCCCATCAATTGTAATTAATCTTTAATTAGTCAGGATTAGGTGCTAGGCTCCGACACTCTCCCACCCCACCACCAAACTAACGCAATCCAGCTGAGACCACATTTACATATCTTTAATTAAAAAGACGCTGCCTTCTTTTAAGAGCAAAGCTTAAAAGCTGCGTGAAAGACACAGACATGCTGAGAGGGAGGGCAGATGAGATGAAGAGATAGGAGTCCAACCTGTGGGTGATCATCAACCAGGACTGATGGGTCACTCAGTGTTTCCTTGATGCTTGTTGTTGGACATAAATTGAGAATTTTTGGGTATTGGGTAAATAGTATTTGGCAAAATTAATCGGACAAATAAAACAGAGTGGGCATAATCTAACCACGCAAACAAGTAACCATGTTGTTAATGATTATCAACTATTAAAAACTTTTAAAACCAGTCTTCCATATCCAGCCACTGTGATGTTTCTGACATACTGAGTGATGAAAAAAAACCACTGTCCTTGGTGAATCCGGGCCAAATTCATATTGCAGCAGGCTTAAAGGTGAGCAGTCCCACTGAGCTCTTACCAAGTCACACCAGGCAGTGATTTCCCCTGTCAATATACAGAAACCTAGTTCCTAGAGGAATAATACCACATGGGGATATCAGTTGGCCCACACACCATTAGGTCTGGGCTTAAGGTTGGAGTTCTCTGGTTCCCCAGTTTGAGTTGGGAGTGGGAGGTGGTGGTGTGTCTGTCAGGGCCAGGGGTCTGTGTGATATTAGCCGTCTGCCAATCTGGCTTGGGGAATGGACACCAAGTAATTACTCCTGCTCTTACTGCCTCATCAATCTCCCTGTATCGCTCTTGCACCTCCCTCCCCCCCAACACTCACTATCTTTTTTTTATTCTTCTCTACAAAGGAGCTGGGAAGAGAAAAAGTGATTGAGTGGCAGGGCACCACAAACACAACAGATTCCCCTGAAAAAAAAGATGAAAAAAATTCTGCACTCCTGCATAGTGTAAATGAAACAAACGCTTTTAATATAAAATTCAGGGATTTGATCAAGTGAGAGGTTGACGTCACTGTGAAAGGTCGAGGTTGTTGTACTGTTGTTGTAGACCCCATTGATATTATAACTGAAAATGCAGATTTGTCAGCTTCAGAGACAGCAATTCTGCCACAAACTATTTTTATCTTGTTACTGCTTTTGGCTTGAAATGTACTCATAAAATATAATAAAAACCTCCCACAGGTTCCTAACAACTCATAAAATTTTATGGTTCTGTTCCAAATTGGCCTCTTTGAAACCTAATAATAATTAAGTTGCTTTAATGAGGCATGTTATTCACTAGACTTCATGTACTGTACTCAGATTGGTGGAATACAAACACAAACATCTAAACCAATCACTGGATGCTCAAAGTGTTTTTCCTGACCTCTGCTGTGTTATGTTCTGTTGTCAACTTTCATGCGCCACCTCTAAAATATAAAAGGTTAAAATGAGATTTCTAAAAGACTAAAAAAGTCAAGTGTTTGTTCTGGCTGTAAATAAACACACACCAACTATGCGTGACTTAATTGTGTTGCTTTGACTTTGTTTTTATGAGTACAATCACACCGTTATTCATATAACACATAATTGAGGCCATTCGGTTGCTCAAACAGAATTAAAATCCACACTGATAACTTCAATACAGGTGAGGTGATAAACAAATTTGATTAAGGAACTTACATTACAACACCAACTGTTTAATAGCTTGGTCATTGTTTAAAGGTTTGTCAGGTTAAAAGTAAATATAATCAATTCAAGTAAATGTTGCACGATTAAAAAACACAAAATGTGTTGCTATAGGTAACAGGATAGATGATAGCTGAACCACTGAAGGCTTATTAAAAGCCAAGATCCTGCAATGTGGTTTACTGACCTTTGACATAAAACTGAACTATGGGAAGTCAATACATTCATACAATACTTTTTCTTCATTGTATAGCTAAATATGATCTAAACATTTTATTTTGACAAAAATAAGAAAATATACTTTTTCTAATTGTGTGACAACATTGTCAAGATGTGTTTTGTATACATTAGTTATGATGGCTTATTCATCATATATCATCATTATTACTAAAAAGGGAGAAACTTTTGTATTAAATGTAACCAGAAGTAACACTGGAGGAACAAATCACAGTGGGAATTCATTGAGTTTGCGAAATCTCAACATTCATCCATCTTGTCAAAACATTAATAGGATGTGATGATGGGTTGTCACCTAAATGCTTTGCCAACATACTAGCTGCTGCTGGCTCTGCTGGCAGGCACCGACTGAGATTTTTTGTGGTTAGAAGAATAACACACTGACATCCAGCATAGATTATTATCACAGTCAAATTAAACAAACATTATAGAACTGTGCTTAATTTTCAACCTATTAGTTTACTCATTACTTAACGAATCAGGCAATTTATCTGCTCTAAAGAACTCTGCAATCAACTCAAAATGCAGAGAGAGTGGTGTAGGCCTGTCGCAGAGGCAGACAGCAAATAACCCGTGCCTCAGACACACTGCTAGGATACCGGCATAAGTGGGCACCCAACAGTGCAATCAGCTGGCTCAAGTTAACATCACACTGGCTACAGGCCATTAGGATGTCCTTGTTGTTAAAGGTTCGCTGTTGGGATACATGGTCCATATGAATGGTAGTGTACAGATACATGCATATCTTAAGAAAATTGCTAACAATAAGAGGCAACACAGAGTCAGCCAGTCTCAAATATGATGCTAGCCAGCTTGCCACTATTCCTACTCAGCCAACCACCAGCATTATCCCACAGAGCTGTTTATCAGACAGCTTATCAAGATGAGTTACAAGTGTTGGGGTGTGAACTTGTCCAACTGAGGAAGGAGAGTCTCATGGTACTCTATGCTCTCTTCAAGCTGGAAAATAAACTATATTCATGCATATATACATACAACTAAAGGGAAATGCCTCAGACATGCCCAAACTAAATGAAAAACTTCTGAGAGTAACTGCAGTGGCTTGTGAGAGATTTTGGCATAAGCTGTCCCATTGCACCAAGAGCTATTTTTACAGCAAATACCCATGAGAGCGAGGGAGAACAGAACTGAGTTGAAGCAAAGCCACTGACTCCTAACTTTGATCATTTTCTGTGTCTTTTCAAGTGCTTTCATTTATTTTTTTGGAGTGTATCTTTAATAAAGTATTAACAAGAATCACATTTCATGCAGATGGAGATCATGTTTAATGTGAGAGCTCGGGACAACACAGGCACTGTTGTAAAATGGGGGTGTCTTGGGGTGGAAACAGTGTGTGTGTGTGTGTGTGTTGGTGGGGTTACTGGCATTTGCGCAGAACATTTCCTTTACAATGAAAACAATCTAACCAACTGCAGCACTCAAAGGAATTCACCTCCCATCCCCCACATCCCACCTCCCCTCCTCCACCACAACCATTACATTACCATATCAAAGCCCCGAGTTCAGAGCAAGTCTTCTCTTTCAAGAATGGGAATGAGGCATAGGGAAAGCGGGGGGAGAGGACAAGACTGAGGCAGCAGGAGTAGACCCAAGACCGAGTTTGCTTTTCTTCCTGTTCAGTGTGTGTACGCGAGACAGAAAGTATATGTGGGTGTGCCAACATAAGTGCATGTTTGTTAGTAAAAAAAAGACTGCAGAAAATCTGAGGAGATGTTAGAGGACTACTGATTGGGTCTTCCACAAGCTGCACTGAAGAGAAGTCAATTCACATTCCAGAGGCACATAATGGGGCCTGCAGGGGGTCTGATGGAGTAGCACAGAAATGCCAAAGCAGGTACACAGCGCTGTTAGGAGTGCAGTGCATGGCAGATGACCAGCAGAGTACAAGCAAAGGCAAAAACCTCTGTATTTCATGGTTGGCATGTTTGCCTCAGACATGAGTCTATTGTTAACCTATCTCCATGTTTTATCTGTTTTTCTGCTCAGCTTACTGTACGAGTACTCCCAGGCACTCTCCCTAGTTTGCTGAGAGACTAAACGTGAAAATCAAAGTGAATGGCATTAGGGTAAATAAGACCACTGGTTGCCTGGGAAACAGTGTACCCTGCCCCACTCACTCAAGCCTAGCCTTTACTTTTCTCCAATCACTGGAGAGCAATAATACATTATTGACAGAGGGCCACAACAGGCAGCAGTGCAGCATTTTCAAATTGTATTTGAACAAGCAAGATTTGCTGTTAGAAGATTCATAATGCAAGTGAAGGAGAAAAAACACAGAAAGACAAGAATAGAGAATGACTGGCTGAGGGTGAGGATTCAAAAACCTAGTCCATTCACACTACCATAACCATCAATCTGCCATCCATCCCATGGAACCCACTACAATCTACCACACAGCTGACTTGAATACCTAACAAGATGAGAATAAGCCGTGTTAACTTTGAGAAATTTAATGAGTAAGAACAAATTCACATAGGTAATTATTTTAATCTGAATACATGTATATAAAATGTATTTGTTACTATTTGTTAGGACAGCAGATTACTTTCTTGCTGCTTTGCATGTTGTGTTTGGATTAATATATTGCAGTGACAAGAATAACTATTCATTTTCAACGCACAACCAACTGACAATGTGTGGCGTAGCAGTTTTAACAGTATCAGAGTAAAGAACATCCCTTTGTACTGAAAGAGCATCTTTATAATAACCCCTGCAGAGTGTTCATATTTGCCCACTGTTACCTAGCTGTGCCTGAAATATCTGTTTGGATCAAGTTTGATGTTTTAATCTGGATAATTTGGATATCATTGTATTTATTGTGTTTGTATTAGCAAAACTTTATATCTATGCTTTAATGGACGACTTGATAGATTTTCAACTTTTATTTCTGCATTCATGTACAATATGTCATAAAGGAAATAAAAAAGCAATATGATGAATAAGACTGAACATTTGATAAGTTGTTATTGCTCAAGTTTAAAGGCACCAATCCACCATGATTAGTTTAAGCTAGTCACTGTAAAATCTGGAGAGTGGCCAACATAGGATAAGTTTCTACATTATATAAGCCAAAACAAGAAATAGCAAAGCATTGTTAGAGTGACTGAATACAAAATGTATGCAGCTAAATCAGTTCTACAACAAATACAATCAATAATCAATCAAAAGAGTTGTGAGAGACAAAGAAAAAAGTAACTTGGTGCCAGGTAAACTGGAGCAACGGTTGAGTATATTTCAACTTGTGCAGACTGGAGAACAGAAAGAAGTAGAAACTCACCGGTCTTTTCTTTGATCTCACAGAGAACGCTGAAGAGGGCTGGCTTCATTCTGTGACAGTTCAGGGCATGCTTCCTGTAAGAGAGGAGAAGGAATAAGAGAGGAAGAGAGCAAGTAGGATTATGATAAACAGACCTCAATCTCAAGTCATTTCATGTCCTCCCCCATATGCAAGTTGGAGATGTATGTATTTTGCATAGAGCATTTCAAGAGTATACTGCAACACAGCAGGACATAGCAACATTGTTTGGCATTTTCAATAGCTAAATGCCTTTGCCAGTGCAGAAACATCCCTGATGTGTCAATCTGAACTAACAAGAGTAATGTTGTCATTTGGATGCTTTGCGCTGTGGGACAGGTAATGATGCCAAACCTCAAGGTCATCATTACCAAACACAAGATTCCAGAGATAATGCACAATAATCTAATTTCTCCCTCTTGCAGAAAGACTTGTTTTGTGAAAGTGGATGGTGTTTTGATAGAGAGGATTAGGATAAAGTTGCAATTTTAATTTAATCAGATACATACTCTTTATTGCCAAACAGCCTAATAGCAATTAAAATGAGAAAAGGCAAAACTTCTACAGTTCACCGTAATCAAATCAGAACACCATGGTGACAAAATTTTCTGCTAATACACATCCATACACCCATACACACTCACATATAACTAATTAAAACATCCAAGACTGGAATGTTGTAGCAAAGCATTGTTAGCTAAACCTAATATGCCCCTGAATAACTTGACACTATTCCCTCTGATGTTAACTACTGGCAGTGAACAATATTTACATCAGAGCAGAGTGCATTAGTAGCTATGAATATATGGAACATTTTGTAAAGTCTGTATTTTTTTTTACATTCAAAAACCACCAAATGTAACAAAAACACGTACGTTTTTTTTGTAGCTCATAATATTCCATAAATGTTCAGATTGCCAGAGATGTGCTGCTAAATTCTTTAGCAACTCTGTGGTCATAGTTTGCTGGGCTGTAATTCTGCATCATCTTCTAAAAATGTTTCTGTAATTCCATGCAGTTTTAATGACTAGTTCTACCAATGAAACAAACGTAAACATGTTAATGTGTACGATTGAAACCTTTTAAAAAAAAAAGTCACAAGGCATAATTTACAGCAAAAACAGGTTTCAGTTGCAACAATTTAGCTATGCATTTGAAAAAATACAATATACAGTTAAAATGTAGGTGAAAAATAAAAGAAATAGAGTATGAAGTCTCTATTCTCATGAGGATGAACTGGAAATGATGAAATAACAAAAAAACAAAAAACTCAAGACCAACCATATATTTTGCATTTCGTTTCTAAATAACATCACCAACAACACAATAAAACAACCAGAAATGAATATGATGTGGCTACACCTGACCTCAACACCAATTTCAGTTTTGAATGTCAACTGCTGTATTAATGAGGGGACTATAGCGACTAGCAAATCATACACCTACTGAAAGATTGCCTTTCTGGTGTAGAGTTTTAACATCAAATGTGTTATGTTGTCCACCAATTCTGTCACTGTTGGATTTGAGGGGAGGGCTGCCTTCAACATGGAGGGTATGAGCAGGAGGGGGAGAAGGAAGTGCTCATGCGGTCCTGTACTGACCTGTGCTGGAAGTTGAGAGGCAGGCCACCCCCTGCCATGCCCCCCCCTGCTCTCCCACCCTCTGTGGGGTCGTCTGATCCACCCCAACGCGCCGGCGATTCCTCTGGCCAGCATCTGAACATATGGCGACAGGGTGAGAGGATGAGGGCGGCTGGTGCGCAGGAAGTGTACTTTGCAACACCGAATTGTTGCGCTGCCCTGACCACTTCCCATCCCAACACACTGCCACCCTGTAAAGGGCGTCATGCTAATGTGAGCCACTTCATACATTAATCTTTGAATTATGACTAAGAATAAGATTAATATACGGTTGACAAGCTTATTGGAATCAAGTACGTCATTGAAGACTTTACATTTCAAGTTGCTACTCCTGCGTATGACCAGAATCTGATAACGTTTTGGCCTTTTACCTAAAGTAAACCTGAGAAGCAAATAAGCAAACAGCCAATCAATTGCACACTTAGTGCAAACTAATCTGTCAGCTAACGCAAAACACACTGTTCAGAACCTGAATATATTATGCTGAAAATTATTGACTATATACAAAGTATGAACATGGCAACAACTAGGAGTGGAGCAGAGCATGTGACGCAATTTGTATAAAGCCGGGTAGACTACCATAATCTTCATTCTTTTTAGTATTAATACTGCACACATCAAGCATTGAGAGGACATGCTCTGAGTGGGGGATAAGATCAATATAAGCATACAACAAGGACACCTCTGCCAACCACACCTAATTAGTCTTTCAGAATAGCCCGCTAACTTCTAATATCAGTTCTCCTACTTGCAAACCAATATAATTGTATTTTACATTATTTGATTAACCTATGAAGAAGCTTTTGTAAATAGTCTCCACAAATCATAAGTTAAAGAAAAACAATAAGAAGCACAAAAATAATAGACTACAAGAAATATTCCAAACCAAAAATATTTATCCTGAATAGAGGCCTGATTAAGTCCTCAAACTTGTACTGAATATAAAGGTAATATCCCAGTGTTCATAGGCTGCTAGTGTAGCATCATCCCCCCCTCACCACCATCTCATTAATAGAAACTCGATTTGCAGACAGCTGCACTCGCTTACACATTATAGGAGAATTGATTGCACCCAGCACACAATGAAAAGGATGAACACCAGGGAGGGAGGGAGTGAAAGAGGAGTGAATTAATTAAGAGAACCAGGTGGTCAAATGTTGGGTGGAAAATCACTAGCTAATGACACATCACACTGTGGCCACAGTCTTGCAGTGGAGGGTTGTCTATTGTTGAAATAGTGACGCTTCATCTGAATCTGACCTTATGCTCCTTGAGCCACATGGTAAATGAGTGCAGGTCAGTAGCTCACTACAGTGCGTACTCGCTACAATAATGACACCCAAAAAAAACCCTCAACAGAAACATTAGAAACAGAGGAGTGATATGAATGAACGATTGCTGTCATCACTGATAGCACTGGGCTGGTATTTTAGGACAATTGAGTAATCCTCACCCTTACCTTAATTTGACTCATTTGCATTTCAATGCCTAATCGACATTTATATGATACAGAGTGACAGTCCAGATACATACATGTTGTTATAATTAGGCAAATCTAATTTGAGATAGTTTGATTAGTAATATGAAAGCTTTGGCAACATGAGAAGATGATGTGATTTCACTCACACAGTTCTGGATCTGGCAACTTACATGCACTATCTTGAAAAAGTATTTTGTATGCAATTTTGGGTGCTTCTTGATAGTTTTCATAATTGGTGTGAAAGAAAAATTGGCGTCACCAACTTCACGATATCTTATCAACCAATGGAAAACCACCAGAAACTGTCTTGAAATATGTATGATTAGTTTTCTTTATGCATCAGTTATTAAACGATTACTTTATCATACCATATACATTTCACTCGGTCACGACGATAATAATTTCTCTAAAAAGAGGGACTTGAAAGTTTGTGAGGTGACACTTCACTGGAAAAAAAACAAGAGCAGTTTTGTTGCCGTATTTAAAACAAGTAATCATGTTTACAATAACAATGTACAATAAAGCACGATCTTTAAAACGTTTTTCAAACTACAACAGCACTCCATTATGGGTGTTCAAGTTATTCTGCAAGTAAATACAGCGTTTTTTGATTTAACGGCGAATTACAACATAACGTGAAATCCCCAATTACTAATTACCTTACATGAACATTTCACAAAAACGCTTGAGCCCTACAGCAAAAATAAGGATCACACAACCCACGTTAGCTTAGCTATCGTGAGTGGAAAATGGCTCTTTGCCTGTCTTACCTGGCCTGTGCTTCGTCCAGGCTTTCGTCGGTGATGGCCATTATTTGCTGTAGGATATCCCCTATGTCTTGCTGTGGCTGGCCGAGAGACTGCTGCTTTCTAACCGAGTCTGGGTCACCGACATCGGCTTGTGGTAGTCCACCGAGTCCAGTGAGACCCGTCATCATCCTGGTCTGGTCATCCATACTTTCAAAGAAAACTCGCCGTTTTCCTCAGTCGAAGAATACACACAAATAGCTAGCCTGTTAGCTAGCCAGTAAAGTATTTTCTACGACAAATCATACAATACTTCTCACCGTACCCGACAGCGACGATTAGCAGACGACTGAGAGCGGGTATCATAAAACAAACAACCACGTTTTACATTCGCTTCTGTTTCCCCCCAAAGTCAATAAACGCGGCCAGGCTAACGTTAGCTACCCACCGAGTAAAAAAGCAGCTAGGTTAGTAGCTGTAGCCCAGCAGAAAAGCAGCAGGGACACACATGCACAGACTGTGTGAGCTCGCCAACTGCGCCTGGCACATTTTCGAAAAAAATAAAAAAAAATAAAAAACGAAAAATACAACAATACACGCCTTTTCTTTTTTTAAAAAAATTTTAAAAAATAGCAATTTTAAAAAAGGAGATGTAACCCGAACGCAGCGACTAAGCTTTCAGACCGTCTTGCTCCAATCAGAGATCTCCTACCAAAACAGACTACGGTTTGCCATTGTTGTTGACGTCGCGCGAGTATGTGGGATGTTCTGGGCTGCGCGAGCGCCGTGCGTCGCGTTGACCATTGAACTCACCACAGCGCGAGAACTTGCGGGTGGGTTGATCAATACGACATTTAAATGCAGCCACTAAGGTTGATGCATTTCTATAACAGCTGGTGTAACGGTGTCGACAGTCTACGGAATGTTAATTTTAACACGGTGGACCGAACCCTATAACGGCATCATCCCTCTAGGTGAAGATCCTCCTCGTGTACGGCCTTTACAAATGGATAGCCCCTTACGTCATCAGCATTGCTTGTCCTGTTATAATTGGTTAAAGCAATCATTCACATTGATATAAAAGATCACCTGCGTAACACGATGCCTTTCTGAGCAAAACTTTGAAGTGGAAGCTTTCAGGCAGTTAAAAGACCGTCTGTGTTCTACTTGAGCTTAGATGAAGCTGCAGACATAGACATTGTGTAGAGTCATTAGAAAAGGTCACTGAACATTTATTTTGAAGACTTCTTTGAGAAGGTGAGGTGCATTAAGCTAAAATGCCACAACATGTGCCTATACAAACAAGTAATTGTTTTAAATAAAAAATAGTTTTAAAACCTGACTTGGTGTCTAATATTAAGTTGTAAGTAACAGTCAAAACAGTGATATCCATCTGTGTGTGCAGAAAGTAAAATTCAATCTCAAGCAACAGCCCAACCTAACAGTATCATTCTGTCCTAAACCCCCATGAATGAAACATCCCATCAGTTTTCAGTATGAAAATGTTGACAGCAAAGATTGAAAACAAGTGTCCTTGTTTTTTTGCAAACCGGGCAATTCTGGTGTAGTTTATCACTCAGATCAGAGCGACAGCTTTCCAAGACGAATGGCTGCCTGAATGGATGTAGAGGAGAGCTGCAGCTGCCTCACTGTACTGAGAAGAGATGATGGGTGTGCATGAGGGAGTAGGACCAAACTGGCAGTGGTTTATGCTGACTCTCCACACATCCATCTACTACAATCTGTAGCTAATCAATCTAAAGTTAGAGACAACAAGAATAGAGAATACACTCAACCTGAACAGTAATTGTTCTTTGCATGTGGAAACTGTTTAGTACATGTCACAGTTCAGACATCTTGGTGGTTATGTCAAACAGTGGATTTCAATCCCTTTAAAAGTTACAACAAGCCCCCACTATCTTATATGCTTCAGAGTTTAAACTGAAAAACAAGATTTCTTTCTAATTATAGTCTACAAACAAGAAACCTGAAAAGCCTGGTCACACCCAAGGAACCTTTATCCAAATTAAACACTTAAAGAATAAGTTGGAAAATGTCCTTTACCTGGGTCACTTGTTTAAAGCAACATCACACAATTTTAAGTGAGTAGCTGCAGGGGTTTCCATCTAACCCCAAAGTTGATCACTGTCAAGAGACACCTTCCTCAAAAGTAAAAAAAAAAAAGACTGTCAGTAGCTTTGTAAACTTCTTTATTTATTTTATTGTTGGTGATTCACTTAAGGATCATTTCTGTGAAACCTCTATTCATTTAGATGCTAAAGCTGCCCTCCTCTCACCCCACAAGCATCAAGCCTCATTTTCATCTAAATAAGAATCGATCTCTCCCACTGTGCACCATCCTTCCTCTCTCACAACTCTCACGGTCACAACCCCACTTGTCTTCTCTTTGCCTGTTCCTGTGCTCTCTCGTCACTCCCTTGAATACAATCACAGGGAAATTTCACAACACTCCATGCTCGAGATCATAACTGCAGCGCACAAAAGCCATTCACTCTTATTTACCGTTGGGCAAGGGGGGGGGGAAGAGAATTTGAACATTAATGACTGAATGGGTCCAAGAGATAGGAGTGATAGCGAACAAAGCTTTGACTGACTGGTACAATGTCAAAGCTTCGTTCTGCATCAGTGACCCAGCCAAATGCAAGAGATGGGGGTGAGTCACTGTGGGGGAGGGGCCTCCTCTTGAATGGTCAGGGGACACTGATGAAGTGAAATAGATGCTGCACCAAACAGAGTAAATGTGACTGAGGATGAGCATGTAAAAAGGACTGTATATAAACAAAGACTTCAGGCAAACTACAAAGCAGAAACCTTTAATTTTATTGCACCCCTAGTGTTTAAGTCAAATCCAATTGAAACATTTTGTCAAATACTGTAATTTATTTATAGATATAGATATATTTATTGTTTATAAAAAAGTACACACTGTACATGCTAACAGGATTTTGTTATTCTCTGCATAATCACGTTGAGGGATAATCATAAAATAGTAGTAATTAAACAACTTAAAAAATGTCACACCAAAGGCATACATTGCCTTAGACAATTTAAACAGTTCTATTTTTAAAAATAAAATCAGTTTTATTTTACAGTAAGGATGTTATAGTTTAACATATCAATACAAACTATCATTTTTAACATGTTATGTTCAAGAAGTTGGGAGATTTCTTTCTCACCATTTATTTTGGGAAGAATGACACATTTGTTGATTCCTAACAAATGTGTAACAGCTGGAAGTCTGCAATTTCAGGTTTTACAGGTGAGAAGCTATCTAATTAAGCTTAACAGAAAAATCTTCTCTCACCCAACCAAGCTTGTAGCAATTTTGTACAGCCAGCCACTGCCACCTGCTGGTCAGTCACATGGATTACCTGAACATGTCCCACTTGCTAACTGAAATTCATTTATTTGACAGAACATAAAATTAGTATGTGATATGTAAAAAGCACAAAAAGAGATAAAAGAATATAGCAAAGAAATGATGTTCCCACATCACATAACAGAAAATTACACATACAAACTCCACAAGTCATAAAGACTACTGACTGCCTGAGCTTGGCTCCTGCTACAGTCACTATGTGGTTGCAGAGGATAAAGGTGCTGCCATGAGGTTCCTGATAAGATCAGATGAAAGTTCCTGGAATCCTGTCTCTGCCACTGAAAGGACAAAGTAACCAGTTTAAATTTTAAATTGTCAGATTATTAGTGAAAGTACAAAAATGATGGAAAAGCAAATTAAATCATTACCCAGTCGGCCACTGGTCTCTTTCACCACCAACTGTGACTGCTCCTTGATGGACACAAACCCTCTAACCAACTTACACTGAGTGTCCATCTAGTGATATTAAAAGGAAAAACTTATTAAATAACATGACAAAGCAAATAAAAGTTAATTCAATAAGGATGATAAATGTTATTCAATAGGTCTGAAGCCTTCATGCTTCAAAAGTAAAGGTCAGTATAGTCATTACAGCTATTAAAAGCTTTATGGTGTAGTTTATTACATTACACATTTTAGAGTTTGGTCAAATAGACAATAATTCCTAGAACTGATAAGAGCATTTGTGTTTTTTTTAAAAGCGACAAAAATCTCATTTCAAAACTTACAATCATTTCTACAGTGTGAAGCATAGGCTGCTGTCTACAAAGAAGACTGTGGTAGTCAGGTTTACTCTGTATGAAAAAGTACTGCGCTGACTGGGCCAGAAATGCCGAGTCTAATGGTACACCAGTCTGCTGGCCCTGCTCCACTTTCCTGAAACAAATGAAGAAAACATTACTAACAAACTGTAACGCAGTACTACTACAGTATTCTTAAGTGACAGTACACATCGTCACCTTTCCAATTCCTCTGCTTTCCTCCGGTGTTTGTTCAATAGCGCCTCCCAAGATTCATTTTCAGCCTGGAGTCTAAAACAAAACACAGTACAGTCAACCCTCACGTAGAAGTATGTACCACCTGTGTTCTTAACTTTAAATGTACACTCACAACTCTACTATTAATTCTACTTTTAATTATAATAATTCTACTACATGTTTATAATTGAACTCATAGTGGGTAGTGGATGGATACTGGAGTGAATTATATGAAGCACCGTTTCTAATGTTTTGTCCACCCTATTCACATAAGTGAGAGGGTTAAAGCTTAATACACAAAGTAGAATGATCAAATTTCTGACCATTTCAACAAAATCCAAGAAATGATAACCTTGTAAGTAGAATTTATGGCATTGTTGCTGTTTTGGATTGAAGCAGGCTGTACACGTGTATCTCATAAAGTGGTCAGTGAGTCTGTAGTTTGTATGAAAGCTCTGCGCAAGGTAATGAAGTACATGCCTGTTGATGGCCTTCTGAACATTCTCCATGGCTTTCTGCAAAGCAGGATTACTAGAAATGAAAGCAAATGACACAGGCATAAAAGTACTTTAAACATCTATTTGTATGCAAAAACAAAACATAATCAATATAAAACATAGTAGGAATTGAATAAATGAGAAACAGCTACAATACCTGGCTGCACTGGCAGTGAGTTTATGTCCCTGTGGTTGATTGTTTATGCTTTTAGCAAGACAACCCCATTCTTTCTGCATATGCTTAACTAGACCATGGAAGACACAGAACACAGAAAGCAATAACAAACTATATATTCTCATGACAACTAGATCTCCATGAGATATGTGCTAAGTGAAGAAGTGTAAGGACTAACCTTGTTTTTGAAAAGACTCCAGTGAGGTGTTTGGCACAGACTGGAGTGAATTTTGAGTTCTTTCTATTGCCAGCTAGAAAAAAAGTGGAGATGAATGTACTATTAGGAATTTTCAATATGGCTAATTTAAAACTGTGTGCATGCACCCCTCTAGCCCTGCAGCCTACTAATTATAGCCTAAGCATTGTCCTCCTGAGTACTTCACCAGGAACTGTTCAGTAGGTGTTACTAAAACCAAAACATTTGATATGGCTCTAAAGTTCTTAATTTAAATTTCTGTGAATACTTTGTTTTTACAAATTCTCCCCAAGGGAGAGAAATAATAGTATGTCATTATTATTGATGCAATTCAATAGGTGTTTCCCTTTCTCAGTCTTTTCAGTACCATGCATGCTTATCTAGTTAGGCCATATAATTATATTATAGGTAAACATTATAGTATTATAGTAATACTATACAGTATATAGTATTATATACTTTTGTTCCCTTTTCAAAATTCAAAATTTTTATTTTCAGTCAAGAGACAAAAATCGTCAGAACAAAATGGCAATACAAGTGGTTTGAAAAGTAGTATATTCTGGCTGTTTATTTTTTCCCCACATTGCATCGTTTCTTTAATTTGTCATAATTCATTTCCTACTAAACTTATGAATATAGGATACTCACCTTCATTGAAGCCGCCATCAATTTCTCGAGCCTCTCTTGCTGAGACAGAGATGTACTAATGCTCCTGGACAAAGCTACAATAAACACATAAGTGGTTATTTATACCGTAAAAAACATGTACTCTGTGATTGTTATGTACTGATTACAACACAGACATCTCACCGTGATACGGGTTGGGAAGAGCTGGGAGAGAGCGTCGGGTTATGGTGGCTCTCCTCCAGGATTTCCTGCGTTCAGTGGGACTGCCAGGTGGATGTAAAGGCTCCTCGGTGCTTTCTCTGTGAATTTCTTGTGCGTCTGTGTTTGGATGTTTTTCTCCTTCATGTGTCTGCATGGTGGATATTACGAGGCTGGTACGGGGAGATTTGTGTACGGGAGCTGTGGTAGGGCTCGAGGAAGCGCGTCTTTTCGATGTATGCGAGTTCACCTGGGCACACACAGATTGAACAAAGCGCAAACTAAAAATTAATCTCATACCCATAGGTCATTATAATTTGTGATTAACGCGAGGTCATAGATTAGCGGAGGCTGTTAACGTTAATTAACTGTCCTACCTCATTCTGGTGATCAGCAACGGCGACACTCCCGCAACTAGAAGAAAAACTTTGTCAAGTTATAAGTCACAGTGAACGGTGAAATTGATGTACAGAATATTAGTAAAGTAGCGTCAGTGCACTGATCCAGTAATGTTTACGCCGACATATTCAACATTAACTGTTAGCAACGTTATGCACTGCAGACCACAACAATAATTTGCTTTAAGCAAAACTCAGTCCGAAATAACAATTCATCTCATGTTTTGTCGTATGTTCTCGATACCACGAAAACTCTAAAATGTTACATTAATTGTAGTAATATTAACAAAAAGATACAAACCCCTCTTGTCCGGCTACCAAATGTTTTTCCGCCATTTTTCTTTCAAATTCTTCACCGCGCGCCCAACAAGCGTCTCTACGGAACTAAGCACCATGGGAAATGTAGTGTGATGGTAACAGAAGAGAAAGCAAACGACTATAAACCCAAACAAGGTACAAAGATAGGCGTCCATATTTGTTGAATATTTAAAATTTTATTTAAAATTAAAATGCTATGTTTTACTGTTTTTACTTTACAAATTTTGCTTGGAGTAGGTTCTTCAGCTATTAAAAATCTACCTACATGCTTTCCAGAAACACAAATGACACACTCAATGACAGGCAGTCATAAAACTCTCTGTCTCTGTGTTATTTTTGTTGTCAACCATCAGGAGTAGCAGGATTTGCCACATATTTGCTGACTGACTCATTAGTCTGAATTATAGAGCATGTGTATGACAGCATGTTAGAAAAATAAACATTTTACAAACGAAAGGTCACAAAGTGTGAAATATGCTCTGGAAGATGAACACATAACAATTTAGTAATTTCCATGTAAAAGTAAAATGCATGAAAATGACAGTTTCTTTAGGAGGGATCCAACAGCCTACTTTCAATTCCACTGGATCAAGTTAAGACTTAACCTACTGGTTCAAACGGTTTTTGACAGCCACTGAGGAGTTCCTTCATGAACAGTAAACACTGCTTCTCATTCATAGTTCCTTGATCATAGTGAATCATACCAACAGCTACGGAGGCCTTTAAGAGAACTGTGCACATGATACATGACAATTCCCATCAATTTAGTTAACAGTTTTAGTTGATGTGCAACTCTTCACACTCCTTATTTACTCCAGCGTTCCTCCGAGCGTGCTCCTGATTGATGGTCCCCAGCACCTGTCCCAAGTTACTTTGCAAGTCTTTGCTCTGCAAGTGCACACACCTGATTGGTGGATCATACCAGCTCCTGTCTCAAGCCAGACATTGGTTTTCTAGTTGGTGTCAGTTGTGTAGCACTTTGTAAGTACTTTGAAATTTTGCTGTGCCTGTGTCAAACATGCATCCATACTCCCATCGCTTTTATATACATGCATCATCATCCACACTGACACTAAGGCCTAGTATATTTTGTATAGATTACGTTATGTCTATCAGGGGTGGCCAATCCTGGTCCTCAAGGGCCAAAGCCCTCTAACTAGCCCTGCCCTACCTACTGCTGATTACCTGGATCAGAAGCTGTAAGTGCAGAGACGATTGGAAAACAAGCTGGGCCCTGGCCCTTGAGGACCAGGATGTTTGGGTAGTTAGACCAGGTTTTTTTTTCATGTCTTCTTTACTTAACCTTTCCTAGCCAGTAGGATAATCACCAGTTTTTAGACTTGTTTATGTTATTTATTGCCTGGAAACAGTTTAAAACTTTAAACCTTAAAGCCTACGTTTGCTTATACAATGGTTGTTATTCTTATGTCATTTTATTAACATGCCTGGGGTAGAAAGACAAGACCTTGTGGGCCATAGCCACAAAGTAAGTATTCAAGTATACATTTTCTGATTTTCTTTAAAATGACTCTTGGAAAATGAGGCTTTTTATTGTTTTGTATAAAACACAACAGAAATTTGATAAATTAGTAAATAAACTCTTATGGTTGTTACAAAATGAGGCTCCCTAAAGAGTAATGTTTTTATTACATTACTTACTGTATTATAAGGGCAATATAAAATTACCACACACACTACATTGTTGTCTAGAATGTATAAGCATTTCTATTTTAAAAATAGCCCCAAAAGTTGGTGATGAGGCTAGAGCTGATTTTTAAGAAACAGTCTCATGACTGTATATATAGCAAATTATTATTATTTCAAAGCTATTTAACAGTATTTGACTGTGGATTTTTGGGTCTACGTTGTTCACATCAAATGTAAATAGTAAATGGTTATCCATGACTGATCTCCTGACATCAGCATTTTTGGCAGTACAGATCAGTCAGTAAGTAAAACTAATTTCACAAGCTTCCAGTCTTTTTAACAGCCTGATGATTAATGAGAGAAATGTTTCAACCAGTGTTGTGTCCCATGAGATGAAAGCTTTCATAAGATGATTGTCTTTCCTTGTACCTGTGCTCTTATACATTATGTAAAATAGTTCACTATCAGCTGGATAACCTCATTCTTTCCATGCATAGACACATCTGTATTTATATTTGACAAAACACTTGACAAACATCATAATTTGTCTTATAAGTCTTTATAAGTCTGTTAGAGATGTTTTTTCACTTTTTACAAAACCAAGGCGAGGAATCAAACAAAATCAAAAACACTTTTGCAATTCTCTTAGAGAATGCCCCTTATGTGTGCCTGTATGTCTCACTCCCGGTGGCATAGTCTCACACTCCACTCAATACTGCTGTCTCCATGGCCTTTTGAAGCAGCGGGGTGGGACAGATGAAGAGAGAAGAAAATGTAGGGAAAAAAAAGAAAGTTATTAGGAAAACGGAAAGAGACTTAAAACACAGATGATGAAAATACAGAAACACAGATGGTTAGAGGCGCCCACACAGGGGCAGAGGAGGACAAAGGAGTGTACAGTACTGCACGCCATGACTGTCTGTCTCAGCTGTCTTGTGTCACAACAGCTTTATTTGTCTTCCTCCAATGTCTTCTCTCCATTTACAGTTTGGTTGGTAACGGCAGCGGTTGCTGTTGGCACTGAGTTCAAGAAGGCAGCCTGAGAGTTCCTTTGCCCAGCAGGAACTGCAGGACACGGTCCACGAGCAGAGCGGTGACAAAGTCCACCACCAATACCTGGGCAATGATCAGTTTGAACTGCAAGCAAATAAACAGACATCATTTTACCTCATGAGATACATTATTATTGCATATCTTTCAAAACAAGATAGTATGATAATGTTAGCTTACCTCAGTTGGAATATCTACAAGAGCAAACTGTTCATTAAATTCTGGTGAAGAACCGGTAAGAAGTCCCACAATCGCTAAACCTGACAGAGCGATACTCCATAGTAGTGGTCGATTTTCGCTGAGAGACTCCATGAAGGGGTGGCCCTATTGGACACAACAAAAATGCTGTAGGTCTATTATACTGTAAAGAATGTAGAGATGTCAAAATTATTATGGCATATAAGACATATAAGATATTTATATAAGTATAAATACCTTGTAGTTAATGGCAAAGGTAGCCATCTGCATGGCCATGGACATTATATACACAGTACTGTTAATCAGACTGGGCTCAAACTCTTTATAGAGATCTACAAACTGCTCCGCTCTGCAAGAGACAAAAGACAAGTGAAAGGTTAGTATAATGTGTCAATGTAATGTTATTTGCTGTTTATTTTCTTGTTCTCTGTCTTACCTGGGAGGACTTCTGCTTTGTGCCTCTCTGTAAAGGAAAACCAGACTACAGAAGTGAACAGCAAACTGAAGCAGCACAGTCAACACTGTGTAAAGATTGAAGATGTTTGGTAAAGGCCGCTCTCGAGACAGAGTTTTTAGTGGCTGTGGGGATGAGAGAAAAAAAAGATTCTTTATTTGGTTATCAAAAACTGTATGTGTTTCACGGTTGAAGAAAGCAGACAACTTTACATAGCTAAAATATCTTTCTAGAAGAATAATCAGAGACATGAAGAGCCTCTTCTTATATAAATTCTCACCTTTGATCTAGAGATGAAGAGGAAGCACCCAGCCAACAGAAGGCCCTGCAGGGTTGCCTGGAAATCGCTGAACTTTACACCCTCGAGGTAGAGGACAGACTGGCTATAGGCCAGTACCAGAGCGTTGAGAGCGAGAATCTTGAACATTTGAAGCGTTGTCACTAATGTGCAACGGCCTTGCTTTATAACATGGCAGACTGGGGGCAAAGACGAAGCAACATGTTTCTGGAGTGGAGAGCGGCTTTATGTTTGGATCTTTGACAATTTTGTCAAGTGCTGAAATTAGAAAAATGCAATACTCACTGCACTGTATGGAGGAAAGTTTGGAGGTGAAAGGAGCTGCAATGGAAGCATCACCCAGTTTCACTACTTGTACCTGATCCTCTTCAAGTTCACGTAAGACTTGACTGATCCTCTCCTGTTTTAAATTAAACCCTGACAGTTAGTCAAGTGCACTGCAACTTGAGGAGAGGAAAATTGTTAACTATTCCCTCAAGAATCAGGAAAGAGGTACTGCAAAAACACCTTTTGTGCTGCAAGCTGCTCTTCTCTCTGGGCCATCACTCTTTGTCTGGCTGCCCTGGAGCTCAATTTGCCTCCCGAACCAACAGGTGGTAAAGGTCTGGATTCTGTTGCTGATGCCTCCTTCTCTCTCCCCCTTTTCTTCTTTTCAGGCATGCGCTCAGGGGCATTGGCTAACAGAGCAACACCTGAGGAAGAACACAAATAGAAGCACTGCACAATGTTGTGGTCATACAAAGAGACAGAAGCTGTAAAACTTGTGGTTGGTGATCCTTACCTATGTGGGCGTGCTTGAGAGCTCCAACATCATTTGTACCATCACCACACATTAGTGTGACATAACCCAGCCCCTTTAGACTGGTGATCACAAATTCCTGAAAAGCAATAGGCAGCAAACTTACAGCTTATCACTTTCAAAACCAAAATATAATAAATAACAATAGTTGCTTTTTTAGTACAGTTTTACAGAAGGCACTTCCTTCAAGAGTACAAAGCACATACTGCAACATTTAAGGGACGTACAGCTGCTGTTTCAGGACCCACCTTTTGTTTTGGACTGACACGGGCGAACACTCGTATGTGAGGCAAGAGGGCATGGAGTAGCCGCAGGTCACAGTTTAGTCTGGCCAGCCCCTCCCCTGTTACACACAAGTCAAACTGATGCACAAATGAAGAAACAGAGGGAGGGAGCTGTGGTACAAGCACACTTCCATCTATGGATTCCCACTGCCATTCACCTGGAAAAGAAAATCAGAAACATGCTTCTGTCCTTGGCCAAAACGTCTACCGCAAATTAATTACTACAAGAACTTTTAGGCACTATAGTTACAACCTTTATTTGTGTTCATTATTGGCTTGCATCCATAATTAATGTTGTTAAGTGATCACTCTTCTTACCCTGATCTGCGCTTGGTTGCAATATAAGTGTGTGTTCTTTCTGGATGAAGTGGAGCTCTCTTGCTACATGGCACGCTGTGAGAGGGTTGTCGCCTGTGATCATCACCACCTGAAATCAGAGGGCGATGTATTATTCATTTTAAAGCTATTCTATTTGAATACATGGACACAAGTATGTCAACTTATTTACATGATGAGATGCTTCCTGGATCTCTCTGATGACAGCTTTGCTGTCACTCTTGAGGGGGCAGGACACAACCATGAATCCAGCAAAATGCAAGTCACACTCCAGAGCATCACGACTCATCTCACGGACCTATGTGAACCAAAAATATCCACGTTAGTTTCAAACTTAATCAATTTTTTTGTGACAACTTAGACACAGACGATCTCTGACAGTTATGAGTAAAATTAAACAGGAACCTGCTGATGACTGAGGTGTCCCATCTCTTTGTAACCCAAAGCCAGAACTCTAGCCCCTTCTCGAGACATTTCCTTATGGACTTCGTCATAACTTGCTGGACATTCTGCAAACTACAATCACAGCCACATTAAAACAGTGGTAGGAATGTGTGGTTAGGCTAGAACATAACAGAGAAAGTACATAATAAGTATGGTATCTATATGTACCATTCCTCTGAGTGTCTCTGGAGCTCCTTTCACAGTTGAGACATAGCAGAGTTCAGTGGAGCCCATTTTCTCATAGGAGGCGAGGACTGACATCCTCTTCAGAGCGCTGGCAAAGTGGAAACGCTGGTGTATCTTGAGTCCCTGGGTTTTGATGCCTCGTGGGAACACCTTTTCATCTGGTCAGAACGGCAAGGGTCAAAGGTGAGAAAAGGTGTCCAAATGCATAATAATTTCAAATTGAGGTCACTAATACATCATTTACAGGGAAAATGCATCACCCACTGGTAAAATGCAAATATATTTCACTGCCTTTCAAGAACAGTATTACTTTAAGATGTACTGTCACACTACATCACCAGTCTGAACAAGACATGTGTGGTTGAATCTGCAATAAATTGTACTGCAAGACAAAAACACATGCACATGTGAGAGGGATGCATTTGTCCAACATAAACACGTGAATTCACATTCTGTCCCACACACCTACCACTGCCATGTGCACCTAGTGGAGATCACATCCCTGTACCTTTAGTGAGGGTCCAGTCAGCAGCAGTCAGCATAGCCTTTTCCAGTGGATCTCCAACCAGCTGTCCATCATCCAGAGTTACCAGTGAGTGACAGGTGGCTACAACTCGATGTGTCTCAACTGGAATCTCAGATACGGGCATAACCTCCTTTCCTTCTCTGTCATGCACACAAACATCACTCAATACACTCCATACAAATGTATAAAAAGCCTAAATCACATCATAATATGCTTTATGTTTACGATTTACAAGTTACGTTGTTGAAAGCAAAACTGTGAGGATGGTAGGCAGGATTTACCTCAGGCCTGCTACTCCTCGTACCACCAGACTATCACTAGTCAGTGTTCCCGTTTTGTCAAAACAGCAAACCTCCACTTTTCCTGCAAATGGTATCCTGAAAGGCTCTGTACAGAATACATCTAGATAGGAATATTAAAAAAAAAGACTCAAATGAACCATTTCTGTTATACGCTTTGCATTACAAGCTGCTTTTCCCCAGGTCTGTTGTAGATACTACACACGTGCATGATAGTAGCACACAGACTTACAAAGTTTAGCCAGGGCGATGAGAGAAGTGTTAACTGCCAGAGAAAGCTCTATGGGAAGTTCTGGTGGAACCACTGAAGTGAGGATAAGTGTGCACTCCAGAAACAGCTTGTAGCGGTTCCTGCTGACATCCTTGGTACCTTACAGAGTAAAGCATAGCATATACTTTAGGTTACTTATGCCCCAACCTGACAATGTTTGTGTTAAATAGGAATTACATCGTAACAAGGCAGTTTTGTGGAACTCACCTTCTACCCACACATAAACAGCTGCAGCAATGGCAAACACAAGGAGGAAGAGGATGAAGATGAAAGTCTCCAGGTTGTTTGCAGTCACTCTCTTCACACCAAAGAGGATGGTGCGTAACAGTTTACCCTGGATGCAAGTTTATATGCACAGTCAGCACACATTCACAGTCTTACCCTAACATGCTGTCAAAACAAGAATTAAAATGCATGATGGGAAAAAGAAGGTGTTATAACATAAGCATACTAAGCAACTTCCTCACCTGAGATGTATAGAATCCTGTTCTCAATACATATGCCACACAGCCATTGTCAACAGCTACATGTAAAGGAAAAGATTAATGAGCTTGGACTTTGTTTGGATGATGAAGATTGAAAACATATACACAACTGAATTCAACAGTCAGTAAGTTGTTAGTAACATGTTAATACAAAAAGAAATTTACACTTACGTTTGAGTCCAGCACTGGCCTTTAAAGGAGGACTATGTTGGACCACTTTTGTCCCCCCAGAAATGACGTGGAGTCGAGAGTCTGTCTGAAGGTCCAGGATTCGATCTGGGTCCAAGTCCTCTATTGGCTCCTGTGCACCCCATATTGTGAGCAGTTATGATGATATCCCACAATCCATGCTGTTTACAATAACTGAGGCTTATATTCCAATGTCTAAGCCCTTACCTACCTGTAGAGTGGTATCATGTATACATTAGTTTGCCTCTAACCTTCATCTGGGGCACGGACTCTCCAGTCAGCATGGCCTCATCGACAATACAACGTCCCCTGAGTAGCAGCACATCACACGGTACCAGGTTGTCCTGTGGCGAACGTCCTGTGAAGGAGAGGGTATATAGAGTATGTGAAACACACAAACAGCATAAATCAGATGTCTGTGTATGCAATAAAAATGTTGACACTGCAATTACCTATTGAGACAATGTCACCAGGGACAAGCTCATCACTTGAAATAAATCTCCACTTCCTGTTGCGATATACCTGCGACAAAATATTTTGTTTTGTGATACAAGACAACATCTGTATTTATACCTTTAACATTGAACGTAGAATATTTTTAATTTAATCAAGTCTACCTGGATCATGTAGGGCTTGTTCCCCATGCGGCGGATCTCAGACATATTCCTCATTTGTTGCTGGACCAGAGAGGCCTCAAAAGCCACCAGCATGAACAGTGTAAATACGCTGTAGTACCAGTACTCGTCCAGACACCACAGCCCTACGCAAAACACCTGATGGATGGCAGAGGTTAGATAACTTCACATGGATATATATACACACACCATTATCAGGTCGACAATTTTTACATTTAAAATATTTAAATTCCACAGAAACAAGCACACATGCACATACCTGAAAAACAAAAAACGGAGCTGTGGCCCTCTCTCTGAAGAGCTCCAGGAAATCTGGCACCACCATCTCAGCCCGATTGGTGCCGTAGCGCTTTTCTGAAGCTCGAAGTTCGGCCTCCTCCTGATAGCCACGCCAGGACTGAAAGTATCCCATTGGATTGCTGACTGGAAATGCTATCGGAAGGAAACGCTTCTTCTCTTTATGGTCAAAAATGTAGCGAATCTTTTGAAACTCAAAAGATAGAATAGCCTCCCCATTCTCATCCTGTTAATCAGAACAAGAGAAAGAATATTTAACATTAGTAATTTCTTTGTCCACGGTGAAAGAAATCTGTTAATATCCTTCACATTTTTTATGACAATTCGCATTATTGCTTACTACAACTGCAGTAAAATGTCCCAGTGTGGATGTCAAAAAACTTGCTCACCAGAGAGAGTGAGATCTGGGACATGTTCCCAGGTAAGACAACTTGGAGCATCCTGTGAATAAATATGTGAACTGACCTGATCCCTCTGTAGTGCCACGAGCTCAGCAGAACCATTGTTGGGGGTAGGTATGACCTTTGCTAGTGTAGCCTTGTTTGGGTCTGGTTCCTGTGGATACAAATGAACAGGTGACAAATTCACACATTGTGGAAAGTTATTTGTAGTACAGCTGTGCATCTCTGCAGCTATGTCCCTTTCAAATGAGACATGGCCTTATATACAGCTACTTGACAGTTATTAAGTTCAGACACATTCTTAACAAATCATCAACATCTGCCTGCAAAATCTATCCTTGATTACAGTGCTGATATAAATCTGTGGTACAGTAATATTTTGTGTGTCTACAGTACAAATGCTTAAAGAGATAAACACATAAATGCAACATTAACTATAATCTGAACTATTGTGGGGATAGGGCCAAATAAGTGTATACTTCTGCCTACTCCTTTTCAAACAAAAGAATGGAATGGTGATATGTAATGATGGTGAACGTACACATTTGAAATAAATTTCACTAAACTAAACTAAACTAATTATTTTAATGCTG
>JAUBNQ010000027.1:11361861-11384067 GCA_032353495.1 Ctenopoma kingsleyae
ACACACATAGGCTTATACAGTAAGTGAATATAAAGTACAATATATAAATTGTAAAACATGGCATGATGGGAGTTAAGGAGTGGAGGAAAGGTGAGGTAATTAAAGATAGAGGCTCAGACAATGGAGCTGAGACACACTTACCCTCAGCTCCAGTGGTTATAGAGATTAGCATAGTCTCTTAATTAAAGGTCGTATAAACATTACCCAATTCACACATCGACAAGGAGAACATCTGCTGCGAGCACTTGCGGTAGTTGGCATTTTTATGTTGTATTTTGTTTCTCTTTCACGACAGTAGATGGCAGTAGTTAGCTTGTCATGAGAGAGCTGCCTGTTGGGAATCTTTCTCTTATGATTCCTCAAATGTGGAGATCTGTTTGATGTGACAAACTTCATCCTATCCATATATCACCCACAATCTTATTAACTGATTTAACATTGTGAATAAAGCTTAAAACAGAGTCTTTCTCGGGTTCATTGCTTTTCTCCATGACCACTTTTTTTCTTTTATCCCTACGTCTCTCCTCCTGTGAGATGTTAAAGTCCTTCACTTACTGTCCTGCCCCACCATCTCTTCACATCCTTATTTCCATTCACAGTGCCTAAGTCTCTGCCATTAAATTCCTCTCAAATCCCTGCTCTTGCACTTGGTTTCCTCCCCCTCCCTCCCTAGTATTTTCTGCCAGCATTCCCAGTTCTCCCTCATGTCCTCCCAGCCTGCCTCCCCAGTTCACTGAAACTAATAAAGACAGGATTAATTAGATTGTTGTTTAAACAGTGCGATGGCCAGACAGACGCTGTAAACTCATAACCAGGGATTGGGGATAGCATGGGGTTAATCTCTCTCCTCTCACTTATGCACACTAAAACACACATACACACTTAAACATGGACTCACACACACATACATGCACTCTTGCAGGCACGCACACAGACATTTGCAAACATCAACATTTCAGTCTACCTAGCCCATATTGGCTAGTAACCCACATTCACTGGACCATCAGTCATCACCATGCTGGTAGTGCAACACACCTGTAATTAGAAAATGTGTAGATACATTGGATCTCAAGAATATAACTTCATCGGGAAGATTTACCAATCAGAGCATAGGTATAAAAAGAAGAAAGATCAGCAGATGAAGGAATAGCACCAGGGAAAAATACAAAGCTGGATAAGAAGAAAGGGAAGACAGGAGGGAACAGGAGGAGGAAGGGACAAAGGCAGAAGTGTTGAAGCTCCCTGACTGAGTGATAGGAAGGTGTTGCTGCCCAAATCTGGAGTGTAAAGAAGGAGCCAGGTCTGCACATTAGAGCTCCTAATCTGTGATTCTGTCCCAAACGCAGCTGCTATGGCTAATCTTTCTCAATCCATCTGCCAAACACTCCCAAATTCCCCAAATGACAGTGTCGCTAACTTAACATCATAACGCAAACACAAGTGTCCCTATTAGCTGCCCTACACAGATCTATTGTGACAGGATTTTGTGTTTAACTCAGTGTTGCTTATAACTTGTATAATTGTCTTATAGAAACACTGCATATAGTGAGATGCTTCTACTGTGGAATATCTACAAGAAGCTATATTGTTAGTCATTATATCTATCATCTAATACAGTCCCAAAGAGAACAATTGCCACCATGCTCCTTGCTTTCACTCAAAAGAGACTTCAACAACTTAAATGCTTTCTTTCACTGTGAACAAAATACAACAACAAAAAAAAAAATTGTCACAGGATCGCTTGATTGCTTGAAGACTGATGATGTTGCTGGTTAAGTCCCACACTCCCTAATCGGGGTGTACACAGCACGGTAGGAATTTACTCAACATGGCAAATGAAGGCAACTTGGGGCAACTGCCACAGAGGGGGGCCTGTAAGTAGATCAGTCTAATCCCCCTAATAGAAGTATCATTCACACTGGCTTTGACCACAGCATAGCTTCCAATAACTCACTATGAACACTGTAGTTAAAGAGCAGCCACATGAAGGAGGTCAATTTAACTTCCACACCAAATTTATCAACTTGTCAAATATGTACACGTCAGTTTTTCATGTTTTGATATTATGTATTATAATTTTCCCAGTGTAAATGAAAACTTATAATATTTAATTATTTCTTACTTTTACTGGACTTTTGCTTATGAAACTTACATCTACAAATGCCAGTGGTCTTATAAATCAAAGAGGCTTATGTTTTTGATTATGACTATCATAAAATAGACTTATGATAAAATAAAAAATAGTAATATTGATTATAATATGGAACAACAATGTATGCAGTATTAATAATATAGCAGGTATGTTTTTGCTATATTCAGGGGAAACAAGAATGTTTGCAGAAAACCCACAAACACATTTTAAAACAGTTAAACAGTTAAACAGTTAAGATATAATAAAAACCAGCTGTACACAAATCTATTAAAAAGATGTTTTCAGCAGGACTTTGCTTTGGCTTTCTTTTAATGAAATGATGTCATACTTTTGATATATACAGGATTACAAAGAATAGCGAAGTAAGTGCAGCTTGAAGACTATACAGAACAGTCAACACTGAGAGCTTGTAATGTACAAAACCTCAGGAACCTTGGCTACAGGCAATTTCATGTTGAGTACCATGGATTTCGGAGGGGTTAGGGGGCATGACTAATTACAAGCTCACTGATTATGAGATCAAATGTAGCAGAGGCAGAAAAAGGTGATGTATTGTGAAGTACTGGGTGGGTATAATCAGCTCTTTCCTTCTTGAGTTATTGTAGATCCTAGGCATACAAACAGAATAACAGAATTGTTGTCATTTCCCTAAGCTGTGTCATGTGGCATTGTTTTGCCTGTGAGCTCTGACAAGCACAACAATGTCTGGACAGCAACACAATCATTCCATAAATATGTATGTGTGTCTGAGCGATTAAAGTTGTTGTGCTTGCTTTCATAATTGATGAATATTTATACAGGTATGAGTTTTCTTATATTGACTCTAAGTTTGGATCAGTTGTATGTAAGTGAGCCCAGAAAAATGCAGCTTGGACAGATCTAAGCTTTACCTTGGCTCATTAAGGATGTACCATTGTATTTCATTTTGATTCATTTCATTTAACAATAGAAGATGCACTCCTATACGTATGCTGAAGTATTCCCATACAAACTTCTGGTTCAACCATTCATTATGTGTTTAGAATGACCATAGTGTCTGACACACAAATGGGTGTTTACACGTTCCCGGGAAATAAGGTACAACTAAGGATTCATATAAGAGTTGCAAAAAGAACAAATGATATACAACAATCTTACTTTTAAGTTGTATTCTGTTTAGTATCTATTTCTCTGAAGTGTGTGTGTAGATGTGTGTGCGCACTTTTGGCGGATATTGCTCTGTGAAGCAAAATGGCTCAGAGCCAGGGTTCAGTAATCACATCATCTCCTTTTATTAAATCTCCCTGCACTGCTTCTGTGTTATTAAAATCTCCCAGCATTCCCCACGATGCTCGCTATCCCTGCCACCACTCACTCACACTCACACAAATACACACGTATACATATATATATATATATATATATATATATATAGTACATTCACACATGCACACACAATGGTGTATATATACAGTCACATGCACACATAAACACAAATATGCACCGTTTGTGTAAACACAGATAAGGTTTCTAGGTACAAACATCAATAAAACACAGACAGATGCTGTCATTTATACACATTTCCATCCATGCATCAATAAAGTAACATCATATCCAGTCCTCTTGCTCAAAGATCATTCTCCAAAATTTGAAAAAGCGAAGTAGCCTAATAGTGATTCTCTAATGGCTACGAGGACCTGCTGTGTGTGGAATACGTAGAGATATTTCGCACTAACACTCAGACGATCTCACAGTTATACAGTTGCATGTCATAGCTCTCACTATAAATCATTCACGTTGGTAATAAGACCAGTTCTCAATGAGAGCAGCTCTGAAGGCCATAATATTCAAGTCCTAATGTAATGTTACCTGTGTAATGGCACAACTAAAAAACTGCATGACGTGCATGGTCTGCATGGTATGAGTCTCTGGGTGTGTGCGATCTACACCTGATGCTACCAAGAATGAATGCTATGTGTGAGAATATGGATGTGTGTTTGTGTGTGTGTGGGTTGGTGTGAGTGTGTTAGTTTAGATAAAACAGTTAATCCCCAGGCCACCAGAACGCAATATCCTGTCTGCCCGTTTCTCATTTCCTGTCTGTCTCTGGCGGAGCGGGAAACAGCAGGGAGGGGGTGGCGGGGGACAGCGGGACCCGTTGCCCCAGAAACAGGAGATACAGCCGGTCGATTTGAGAAAAGTCTATGTCGATCTCCCTCTCTCTCTCTCTCTAGTGCGACCCCCTATCCTCTCTCTCTTCTTCCCTCTCCCTCTCTGCTTTTATTATCTCAGATTTAATAAAGCCGAGGCGAGCAGCTTGTTCTGCCATGAAACATTTATTAGCTGTCTGTTATAAAATTGTTGTGGGGGAGGAAAGATGATGGGGTCTCATCTCACATTATTCAAAAACAGTGGCAATATCACCCCCACCCCCTCTGCCCCACCACCACACACCTTCCTCACATGCATACACATACCCAGACAAAAGTCGGACCCTCCCTGTGGCAGTTCCCATTCTGAAACTCTCTGACACCTTGTCTTCACCCTCCGTATCCCATTTGAACCCTTTCACCATCACAGAGATTTCAACCTCACATTCTTCATTCATTTATATAATAAAAGCTGACCATCAAACACAAGAACTCCCCTCTTTCCTTTCCTCTGGCACACATTCAACCATCATCTGTTGAACTACACCCGCTGGGATTTATATTGTACAGTCCTGGGTCATGTTAAACCACACCACAGACCAAACATGTTTCTTTCACTTGCACATGTATCATGTACAATTGAGATTAATTTTTCTGAAAAGACACATTGCTGTTGATTTTAAAAAAATTTAATTTCATTTTAAAATGTAAATTATCATTGCTGCGAGCATCAAAAACTAACTTTGAAACCTTCATCTTCTCTCCAATGTCAGGGTAAACATCTCAAAACAAATAAAATCAAAACTATCTGCATGGTTACAGACCACTAGAGATCCGCGAGAAATTAGTTTTTTTGTAATATGATTGAACACATCTTTTAAAATGGGAATAGTTCCAGTATTCTGATTTCTTTTATTAAAAGTAATTCAATATTAATATGCCAGTGAAGTGTTAAAGTGTTAACTGATGGCAATAATGGTTTTTGGTCTCACTGATATGTCATTACATAATTCTCTCTAGTATTTCCCTGCAGCCCAGCATCAGACCTGTCATCATAGGACAACCATAGAATCCTGGGTAATTAGCACTGTACCCAATCAGCCTCTCCAACACCTCCTCCCATTCTGATCCCGAGACACAAAGAGGCGCTGGGGGGGCGATTAAGAGAAAACAAGGGATAAACGGGGAGATAAACTGTTTGGTGTCATCGCTGCTATCAATCTCAGTGGAAGGAAATGAGGTTTGGGATAGAGAAATATTATTACAAAGCAGACAGTGATGAATGAGGAAAAGGATAGAGAGGCAGGGGAGAGAAATGGGTGGGTGGGGTGGGGGTATAGAGGGGAGAAGAGGGGTAGAAGCAGATATATCCTCAGTTTTAAAGCAACAAGATTCAGACGTTCGCTCTCATAAATGCCCTGTAAACTGAGAGGATACTCTGCTGAGCTGTACCTGGTCAGCGGAAGGAGATTCCATAACTTTGGCTGTGGGGTCTCCCTCTGTCTGTCAGCAGTGAGAAGGTTTGTAGTCTCAGTGACCTCCACCCCACAGAGTCAGGTATTAAACCTAAGGTTTAGTGTATATAAACCCCGGTGACTTGTTTTTCACAGGACTGAAGCTGCCTTTATGGGCTTACAAGGGAGCTTGCTGGCTCCTCACAGCCAGACTACCCTCCATCCTGTCTGGGCTCACCACTATTGACCAGAGAACACTGGACTTACACTGCTTGGTTGGCAAGGAACCGCAATGTCAAGCTGCTGTGTAAAACACAATGACCATGTAAGAAGAGGATGCATTGTTTGTACATGTCTGTATGCTAATCAGCTTTTATTGTCTCACTATTAGAATATATAATGTTCCTTCTATTCAAAATAACAAATTTTAAATTATAAAATGAATTAATATATAGTTGTAGACTTCTCCTGACTGTTTTACTTTTGAAAAGAAAAGAAAAATCCCAAATTCCTATCATATCTCTTATCTAATTAAAATTTGCGTATTACTACTTAGACTTCTGTTTCTGGTGTATTTAGCTTTCCCATCTAAATTTGTTATTATTCCAACCACCTCTGCAGTTAAAATAATGCCTAAATACATCCCAATGGCAATTTAGTGTGGAAGAATGTATTGCCTCAGATTTATTCTAAAGCCTCATGCTGATCATCTGGTCCATAGCAGGATGGAGTTCCAGAGACTTTTTTTGAGGTTTCAACACAAAAAAATATATCCTCCAGAAAAATCCACAAGATGCACTTGAGTTTATTGTGTCTAAATCCCCTCATTTCCATAACAGATTGAGACCAGGAAAACTCAAAACTGAAGGCATACCACCTGTTTTTTTTTTTAAAACACAGATAGTAAGATGCAGTAAAGTGACTGCTAATTTATTACCTGAAACGTCAGGAGTCAGGTAATAAATAGCTTGGTCACAACTCAGAAAATGGACCTACAGTATAGTGCGTACAGTTATTGATTGAATATAAAGGTTAGTATTAGGTAGTAGTTTACTGATATGATGAAAACTGACCCCAAGTTATCCAGTGAAGCAAAGTAAGCTTTGAAAACATTAAACATGTGAATTAAAAATTAATTTTTGCCTCAAATTTAGTTTTATCAAAATGAATTCAGTTGGTGGTGGTGGTGGTGGTGGTGGTGGGGGGGTTCATTTCAAGATTTCATCTGTTTTCTCCTTTGATGTCTAGATTAATAGTAAAAATGTTTAAAAAACCCAAAAACAAACACCTTTGCATTTATTTTATTTTCACTATTGTCTTACAGAAAACAAGCACATGAGCACAGATGAGCAGAGTAACAGCTCTGTTTGGCTCACTGATTAAACTGAAAACCAGTCAGGGAGTAGAAGTCTGTCTGTCTGTCTGTCTGTCTATGTGTGTGTGTGTGCTGAGTGATGTAATCAAAGCAAAGGATGAATTAAAAAACATTTGGACAAGGCAGAGATATTGTATGAGGGAGACATGGAAAATAGCCCAGTATGAGCTGAAAAGCCTGCAAGATGCCGTCTTACCATGTATCTATTTCGTCCACACATCCTCCAGCAGTAATGTGTATAGACAGTACAGTCAGGTAACAGATCTGTCTGCCCCTTTGAATCATCGGGCCCAAAAATGCATCTTCTAATAAAAAAATCTGAAATTCTTATGCACTTTCCAAATTCTTGGACATGACTGTATTACAATCCACACACCTGCTCTAGATGGGAGTAAAGAGTGTGTAGTGTGAGGCGCTGATGGACAGACTGCAGGGAAAACAAGGAGACATTGTTGCTGATCTGCTGAAGGTCACAGGCAGTACTGTGTGCCAAGTCTGGCACCGACTCACACAATAAGGCAATCCATATGCAATGTATAGGGTCTAAATCAACACCATAGTGAATGAGATACTGATTATTAATTTGGATCTGCAATTACAATCATTACACGAGAAGAGCAAATCTGCTTTTTCATTCCATCACTGAAAATGAACCCAGAGTTTCATTTATGATAAGCTATTGCCTCCTCGTTTCCCACTCATTTTTTCAGATAAACGTCACACAATGGGACTTTCATCAAGCAGTTCCTCTCACTCACTCTCTCGTGTTCTCCCCTCGCTCTCTGGTTTTCACTCTTTCACTCTCTCTGTCCTCCAGATGTCAGGTACAGTGGGAGAGTCTGTCCTGCTGGATGTCGTCTGACACTTTTCAAAACAACGATAATAAGCTGCAGGCTTGTCCTTCAGCTATCTACCCCTGAAGATCCCACTGCACACACTGGCCGCAGCACACACCGAAACAAAAAGAACAACACACACACAAATATATCTCTTAAAACACACACTTTCTTGCCCAAAAACGTAGTCTAAATCTCCAATGGTCAATTAAATAACTGTCATAAAAAAATCTTATCAGGTGAATAGGAGCTCTGTTCACATAAAAACTGTTAAAGTAGACTGCTGAATATGCAACCACGAACCGAAATTAATGATGTCAATCTTTGATAGTCATTTAAATCCTCTTAAGTGGTTTCCCAGATGCATGAAACGCTGTCTGACGACACCATATATTGTGCGTTATTATGTGTTACGTTACACTGCAGCTGCATTTGTATGTGTACCACACTTAGATTCAGTCAAAATTTCACATTTAATTCTGTTTGAGTAATGATGTTTGTCACTGAAAACTTGTGGTCAATTTTTCAATATGAAGCGTGTAATGTGCAAGGGTCAGGAAGACTAATTGTTCTTGTCAAGCCATATATTTCATCATATATTTCTTATCATTTTTTTGTTATGTGTTTAAAGTATTTTAACTTTCTTTTTATTTTACAGTGTTTCACATTGTACTTTAAGTACTTTCAGTTCCTTTGTGTATTACTAACACGAGACCACATGTGAGCTTCCATCCAAATACCAGAGGAGGATAAATAGTCCATTATGAGACATACCTCGAGGAACAATATTATCTTTAAAATCAGCATACTGGATTAGGTTTATATGGGGAGACTGAGTAATAAAATGTATCACTTGTGAGGTTAGATTTTTTCTATCTTCTGATATAACTTTTACTTTCTGCATGGGGTAAACCCAGAAACTTGATAGTTAGCAGAAAATTATGCATTTCCAGAATGAAGCCTTGTTTCGGTGTGATGGAGAGAACATGCATGTTTTAATCACTGGGATTTTCCCCTGAACCTTAACCATGTTGCATGTCATAAACATGTCACATCTGACGTGGGAGTATGAGTTACTCTCTTCTTATTGTGGAGGGTTGAGTGAGCTGTTTCTTCCATTGCTGCCTACAACAAACAGTGTATTCCACTTTAGTGAGTGTATACGTGTGTGTGTCTGGTCGTACTTTTCATAGTCGTGCTTGCAGTAGAGCAGGCGGTCCCTGCAGTAACAGGTCCCGGTGAGCGCGCTCAAACACACGGCACATTTGACGCAGGTCTCGTGCCAGGAGCGCTCGTTCACGCGTAGCAGGAAGCGGTCGGCGATGGGAGACTCGCAGCCTGCACACAGCTCTCCTCCTCCCCTGTACTCCGGACCTGAAGAATAGAGACACAACAGAAACGGGCCGAAGCCAGGATATGTAAAACACTGAAGTCAAAGTGTCAAACAAATAAAAAAGACTCCTTCCAAATTTCCCTCCAAGGTCAGCTGGAAAAGGCTGAGGTTATTTGGAGAAACTTAAACTGTTTCACTAATATTTTTGGTTATAAAAATGACTGAGATTTATGCCTATTTGCATCATCTGCAGAACAAGTGCTGATGAAAAGTTGTCTAAAAGATTAATTTATTGTATTCCTAAATTAACTTTTTGTCTACTATAGGTTTATTGTATCCTTAAAAATCCTGACGCTCTTGCTACTACTAAAATAGCATTATTGTTGTTTCTATTCCTTGAAATTTATAGACGTATAACCTACACGTTACAGTCAGCATAAACGGAACATTTGTTGTTGTTTTTTAATACCTTGTCGCTTTTGCGCGGGCTGTGAATGGGTCGCTAAAAACTACCAAAAAGCTTCATTTAGAGATATTTTCTTCTAATACACACAAAACATACCTGTAGGAATTTAGATCACACCAGTACTCAGTAACGAGACTACAGTGATGTTTACCAGTTTGTGTTATGATTTATCTTCCTTGTTACATACATTAAGTTTAGGACCTGCCTTGTTGTCTTGATAATATTTTATTCTGGTTATTCGTTGTTTCATAATGAGTTTGTTTTGTCTGGGCCTCGTGCAACGAATTATCACTAAAACTCACCAAAAGGCGTCGAGGATGGAGGCTGCTGCAGACAGGACTGCTGGCTCTCCTCTGTTTTCATCCCTTCTCTCCTTCCCTCAGTGTGATCGCTACAGAAAGACAAAATATACAGCGTTCATCTAAGATATCATCTGATCATTGAAAAAAAAAAAGTCAATTAGTAAGGCAAAGTAGCAAATAGGCGGATGCCCGCACAGAACCACTTAAAAATCTGTATATAGTGTATAGTTTTTGGCGACATTTTAATTTTAATTTAAAAACGAAAAATTGGTCTGAATTTGTACACACGTGAACACACGCACCTTGGATTTAATTACAACAAACAATAACAATGAAAAATACCAAATACAAAAACGACACCCACACATCTGTTAATTTAATAAAGATCTAAATGAAAAAAAAAATTTAATATAAGCATCAAAGCTTTGTTTGTCCATTATGTAAACTATATATTGGTTTAAATTAGATTTCGGTTTAAAATCCAAAATATACATACTGACATTTTAAAATTGCATTTCACACTTTAAATTAGTAAAAACACACACAGTTTAAAATAAAATGAAAACGTCAAACAACGTCAATTACGTACGTTTTCTTATGCAAAGAACTTAATAGAATGAATTTATGTAACATTTAAAATAAATTCCTGTATAATTAGATTTTTTGCGTTTAAAACATTATGGAAATATAGACTACTTTAAAAGCATTTAAACGTTGATTTACAGCTTATTCACTACAATGATTCTAATTTTTTAGAAGCAATGAAAAACGCGGACGGCATTTTGTATCTTACAAAATTCTGTCGAAATTTTAAAAATCGACAGATCTACCAAGAAATGTAATCTGAGGATAAATTGACCAAAAATATCTTTAATATTTATACAGGCACATAAACATTGTAGACAGTTTGAAGTGGCCTTATCAGACTTCTTAGTGTTGTCTCGTGATGTTCAGACTATAATAGTTTATATTCCAATTGGATAACAGACTAATAGACAGTTTTATTTAGCAGTTTTGTGTGATGTTTGTAAGCAGTCCTTCTGTTTTTTTTTTTGTTTTTTTTTGTTTTTTACTACAACACGTTTTACAACCAACGTTTGGGAGGCTTATAGTTTGAGCTTGTAAAATCCAAAAAACATAAGACGGACTACTGAATTTTACGTTATTGCAGCGCTGCCACAGAAAATTATGGATTCGAATAAAGCAAATGAATTATGTAAATACAACTAATCTGATTTGGCATTTTCCCTAACTGCAGGTTGAATACATTACTGACATATTTGTGCAATGCACCGATAATTACGTGTTGAGGACAGCCTGAAACCCTGATTACCGGAATAAAAATATTCAAAAAGATTTAATTATCTTTCCTGTAGAATACCTGGAGCTACAAATGAAGGAATTATAATTGTCATTGTATTGGATCATCAATAGGATCAATAATTTGTTCTATCACGTTGACGTCAAAGACAGTAAAGACTGACAGCGGGAAGACTTCAGTAGCTGTTTGAGCGTAATGACAAACTCTGTTCTCATGAATTTAGATTTTAACAAGTTTGTGATAGTTACTTTAAAACCAAAGTCTCGCTTTACTCTCGTCCCATAAAAAAGGTATAAAGTAGGTAAAAGCAAGTAGTACAAGTAAAACATGACGAAATTCATGACGATCCAACAATTGGGTGTTATTACTGCACCCAAAACAGCTGTAAACTGATAATGAAGTAGACCGATTATTCACGATAAGCACCAGTGTCCAAAGTAACGTGTCTGATACTAAGCCACCAACCTGCATTAAAACTGCTTCTCATTATTCTAGGCTATTTGTTTGGATTAACAGACCCATTCAAAGCTCGTAACGTATCAGATAGTAAGGTCACTCTGAGCCAATCTTTTGTTTTACCTGAGTATCTCTTTTTAAAACGCGCCAAATAGCGTTAGACATAAGCAAGCGCTGCTGAGATAGTGAGAAACACACTGAAATCACGCGTCTGCCTTCACTGACAACCTGTTCTCGAGTTGCGGAGTCCTACCTTGAGGTGAAACACACTCCTCCTGAAATCTCGGTTGGCAACATTAAAACGTGGATAAACTTTAGGCCACTAAACGAACAGATGCGTTTACAGATCGTTCACCTTTATCTCACAGTCCGGCGCGCATGTTGCCTACGGTAAAAATCCAAATACCATGATGACCCAAACTATTGTCTATTGTCTCTCCTGTTTTCTCCGCCAGCTATGTGTGCGCTCTGACTTGTTTTGTGCGTAAAAAGGCGCAGAGGGAGGAGATGGATAGACAAGGAGGGAGGGAGAAGGTGCGGAAGATGATGAGGGAAGATGAGCGATGATGCAGCCTATTGATAACTCAGATGAGGATGATCTCTCGCATTTGTGTTTAAGGCAAGACGGAGACTTTAAAGGGCGCAGATGATATGTGGGAAGACTTGCAGTGAGACATGAATCCCCCCTTCACATAGAAAACAGTTTATAATATTTTATCACAGCCTATAGATCCAAAAGGATTGATTCAGGTGAAATGTTATCAGAAGAACAAAGGCAAAAGATGATAACAAAAATTAGAAAGATAATTCCTTCCAGTCATCAGAAAATGTTTCACTTTATGTTATTATTATACCGAAACAGGTCCAGCGGTGGTGAGACAGATGTAGGAAGAATGATCTGATAAGAAAAGTGACATCTCAAAACTCCATACTTGTCATTAGAAAATACATTGTTTATTGCCTTTCAACTATTGTCTGGCATGCCACCCCCGACACTGGGTGTCGATCTCCCCCTTGTGTTAAAACAGGAAAATTACATCGAACTGAGAATACAGCAGTGTTAAAATGCCTGTAACACCAATAAGGAAATATTTTCGTTTATGCAAAGTCTTTAAAACATTAAGAAAGCACAACAAATAGATAATAAAATAAACTTAAAAATACAATACTTGAAAACTTGATGGCATTTGTATTTTGCAGATTTTCTAAATAGTTTGTTTGGGATAAAACCTTCTCGAACTTGATACAAAAATTGAGTTAGTTTGCATCTTTGAATTGCAGTCTCATCTGTGTGCTACATTTCACTAGAAATCTTATCTTTGCAGATATCAGACAGTTACAATCGTAAGGTTGATTAGTGGTTATAAGGCTGTTACAACTTTCAAATATGTTTCTTAAAAGTAATTTGAATGTGAATTTGAAACATTTAACTCTTTGATAAGGGAACAATCATCTGAGTAATCTTGAAGCTGGATAAATCTTATATCAAAGGGGAGACATTTCTGTGTAAAATACAGATGCATTTTAGTCTTGAAGTACACACAATAATAGTGATATTAAGGTTTTCCAGTTTGTGTCTATCATTCCTCAAACAAATAACTGCTCATCCTTGCCTGAATGGCTGCGTCTGAGCTTCAGACCAGACAAGATCTTCTGGGCTGGAGAGATCAGGTTGTGCTCAGCAGTAACTGTCTTAGGTGACTGACTCAGTGTCCGACTCTGTCCATCATTCTGCCTGTTAACCTGACATCCAGCTGCCTCATCCTGAGAGGACTTTTGTCTTATTCCAGATGTTGTTGCAGTTGCAGGTGATGTAAATGTTGAGTCCAGCCCCAACATGTACTGCACAACCTCGCGGGGGCTCAGTGGAACATCTGCTTTACTCTCAGTGGCAACAGTGGCCTGGAGAGCATTCTCACAACAGCCATCTAAGTTTTGGGAATGTCTCTGTGTCTTTGGTTCTGGAGAGGAGCTGTGACTACTATCAGCACTCCCTGGACACCCCCTCACTGGAGCTACAGACTCCCTGGCTGAACATCCTGGGTCGGAGAGTTGGGTACCTGGGTGATGATGCCGGTGATACTTCACAGGTTGTCTAGTGAAGCGATAGTTTGGCTGGGTCTCCAAATAAGGGTCGAGTTCTCCTAACGGTACACCCAGAGGATTGCTTGTTGCCCCTCTCATAACCAAGCCTGGGACAGAAGAGGGAGAACAAATGTAATTCATAAAGATAGCACAAACATAGGTGAGTGATTTAAATAAACTTGGCTTTTTCTTCATACGATTTTCATACAATTTAAACCAACACATAACCTGAATGCTGCAATAATTTGCAGAGCCTTAATTGAAAGCTTAGATTTAAACATTTACAGAGCTCTTCTGGAAGATCTAGAGAGCAGAATGCAACTTCCACTGATTCTAATGCAGTTAATAGAAGTGAGGTTGGATTTGAGGTTGGTACATTCATATGTGTAGTTGTGATTAGAAGCCTTGAAGCTGCATGCAGCTGTTGCCATAAAGAAGAGAACACCTCAGAACTTCAGCCAGAGTTAAGCAAGCAAAGAAGTGATCAGAATTCAGGGCAGCAAAGTGAAAATTGTCCCTTTCTTATTTTTTGTCAAAATTAAACCAGCAATACCAACAATCAACACCAAGAATCCTACACCAATTGCCTAATTCCATTAACAAAGTCTCTAGGGATAGCCGAGAAACTAGATTGACACAGTTTTACAGATGAATGCAACAAGATGATGTCAGGAAAAAGAACATGGAAGGAAGTCTTATATCTTAAAATAGCCAGAGGAAATGTAAAGTGAGAAAAAAGGAACTGCAACAGACTCTTTATGTACTACATAGAAGTCTATATAAATATAAGTCAAACAAACCTTAAGTTAGGTATAGTAAGGTATAAAACTTGGGAGTTGTATGTGTAATACCTCCTAGATCGCCAATAGCAAATGTCCTCAAGCAACAAAGGTACATGCTGAAACAATGACCCCTAACTCATAGCAACAACTAAAAACCCTAACATATATAAACTACATAAGATGTACTGTACATCATTAACTCATTCACCTACTCCAGTGAGGTTTAACTGTGCTATCGCTTCGCCCGCCTACCTGCTCTCTCAGTGGCTTCAGGGCTGAGCTGGTCCACTGCCTCATTTGATGAAGACTTGTCAGATATATAACCCTCGCTTGACTCTCTCTTGATTGTTCGACTCTGTTGGAATGACACAAATCGAGTGGTGGATTTTTGGAAGTATTTAAAAACCCTAACTAGTTCTGAAATACTGCAATGTAGTATGTGATAGTGACGGTTGTGGGGGAAGGCCATGAATGGCTATTTGAGTTTGAGTCTCGTCATTTTATGTCAGTTATAAATTTAAAACCAGTCCGATACATTTGAACTGTTCGGTTACATTGTTCTAAGTATCAATGCCATTTTAGGCCTCCTGAGAAAAAAGTAAATTTACATATGTTCCTCTGAGTCATCTGTTACAGTCACTATACTGTAAGTGTCTTCTTCTTCATCATCTATTTAAGCAATAGCCATGAAATGCCCACGTAGTAAAACTTGAAAGAAGACCATGCAGATCAGGGTCCATGCAGGCAGAGCAGTAGAAAAGCAGCAACTGTCCAGCATGTTAATTCTAACAGAATAAACATGAGGTTAAGGTACCAGGTGCTGAGGTTCTTACAACAGGTAAATTAATCAGGAGAAGCTGCTCAAGTGCAAACTCTCTCTGTTCTATGTGTATTCTAAGCAAGTAATACTGATCCTTTTCAACTGAAGTAGCTGTCACATGAGTGCAGACCTGTAGTAGCCCTGAATGTTTGGTCACTGCAGTACTTACTTCAAGTGAGCGGGGACGCTCTCTGGAGGCATTGTCATGTTCTGGGCTGGCATAAACACCCCCATCCAGAGGATAGGAAGCTCTCGGAGGGGTGTCTGGAAGAGGTGCAGTGGGGACTGGGGGAGGGGGAGTACTGGATCTTTGCTGAACACCAAAAACCTTGTCATGGTGTGTGATGAGGAACTCAACAAATACAGCTTGGTAACTGGTCTCCAGGAGGGCAAGCATTGACATGTCTGCAGACACCAGAGGGCGCAATAGTGTTGGCCCAAACACAATACCCAAGTTACTAGGGGACATCTTGTTCTCGGAGTTCTCTGAAACTCTGGGAAGACAGAGAGCACATAAATTCAAGCAAAGCTTAGGAAAGGTTTGATATCAAAATTAAAGGGTGTGGTGGTCAGTTAAGTTTAAAGGAATGTATTTTCTTGTGTAAATTAAATGTCTGTCACCCAGCTGTATCCTCACTTTTGAAGGTGAGACATCACGTGCTGCAAAGTGCAGTAGCAATAGGAGGGAAGTTTCTGTAGTAGCTTTCGGATGTTTTGAACAATGTCCATCTCATCATTAGTGTTTGGTTTTGGCTCCCTTTCACTCAGATGCTGAATATTCTTTCCCACCGTAAGGAAATCATTGTACAGGTCATAGGTTAGTAAGGGCTCTGGGAGCTGGAAGAGATAACAGCGAGATTTTCATTGAGATTGGAGAGAAGTCTGCGAACACTAACTCCTCGTGTAATCAGTCTATTCAGTTCAGTGATGTTAATTTAGCAGTGACTTCTGTACCTCCTTGAAGAAGTGCTTAAGGATCGATGTGATATCATGTGGTGAAAGGTCAGAGAGGTCCACTTGCTCCTTTTGTATCTCAAAGGCCTGACAGATCTTCTGGATGCGAGGTTTGGATCCACTCACACGATACACCCCCTCATTACAACACAAAAGCAAAAGACAGTTATTAGACCATGGCTAACACTTGACAATCTCTACATTTTTTTCACTATATTTAACAATACCTGGACTGACAGAGCGCGACTCTCAATCTCAGACGTGCAGAGTTGTACCACAAAGGGCACCTCGTCTGGTCTTTCACGTGGTAGCAGAGAGAGGTCCACTCCGAACACGGTCCCCTTCCTGTGCTCACACTCCAACTGACACACCTCCATGCACTTCCTGTGCAAGGCCAGCCCACACTGAAGTTGGGACAGGATTAGCACAGGTCACTTTAGCAACATCATCCCAAACCTTCTGGTTACTTTGCATGTGTACGCCTATCTCTTACATTTGGCCTCATACCTCCTCACATTCGATCCCAGTGACAACAATAAAGTTGTCACACTGCTTGCATTTCATCATCTTACTCTTCATCTTCCTGAGTCGATGTGTCAGTGCAGCTCGTGAAACTGTGCGCACTTTCAGTGGCTGGCCATCAGGGTACTCTGTAGTGAGAGGGAGGAGATAGATCTATGAAGTTTAATCTCACTGGTGAATTAGGTGGCAGGTTGAAGAATAGAACGGGAGTAACAAACCTGTTTCTGATGCCAGATCCTTTTCGTCCAGATCGTCGGATGACACTGTCAAAGTTGATGCAGTTTTAGGCAGCCTGGGATAAGCTTCAATTGTGCATTCCCATAGAGCAGAGAAACAACAGAAGAGAAATATGTGTCTGTGCGAGGTTTTCATATGCATGTGAAACTAAAGTTACATAAATAAATGCAGGCGTGAGTTTACCAGGGCTGGACAGAGACTCCAAACTGCCTCCAATACTCTCACTGTCACTGTACCCTATTTTCCCTAAAGTGAATCAAAATATACAAGAAAAATTAAATTAAGTTTACGAGGAGAGTTTGTCTGTAAATATAACCACATCATATGTAATTGTGGGGAATCCTTACTGCCATCACTGGATCTCCTGAAAGGGCTGTCATCTGTCATAGGTGAATAGTCGTGTAGAGAGCTGACAGCATTGCTGGTTTTTCTTTGTTTGTTTCTGTCAAATAAAAAGGATTGTAACAAAAAATGTATTGAATTAAGTGTTATTAGAAGTACATAAAACATATCTAAGTCACAGTCAGAGTAACAGTAGCAAAAGACAATGTTTGGTTTATTGTACCCTTTGCCATGAGGAACATACTCCTGGAAGGTGAAGACTTGTAGAGTTTGCTCGGGGCGGCGTTTGCTGAGGATATAGAGTAGGTAAGGCTCTCCAGGCTCCAGGGTCCTGCATGTCATCTCCAGATTGTTATAGCCAAGAGGAACAGGCTCTGTCTGCTGTCGCTGGTAGTAAAACATGTTGACTGTGGCCTGATGGAGAGAGCATATGTGATGTGGAGACAAAGAAGTTATTTTCCTGTGTTAATTTATCAACAAACACATGATAGAAACATATAATATCAGACTTCTAATTGATTTCATTGCTGTCAGCTTTAATCTCATAACAAAAGGCATCATGAAAATGCAGTTTTTAATGTACTAAAAACATGGCTGATCCTTTGTTTTATTTCATTATACAGACAATGTTGCAGATAATAAAGCACTGCCCATGAAGGTTATTATATTCAACCAGAGAATTGCATTTACTGCACAGAAATGGCGATGAAGATGGTTTACATTCATCTAATCACAACTGTGCATAAATGTGTCATCTTACCCTCAAGCAGAGCTAAAACTGAGACAGATACATCTTAGTTGATAGTACTATAAATATATGTGTAGACACCCAAGAAATTTATTTGGTAACAATAATAACTGCATTAAATTATCACCACATGTCCTATATTTATACCATAACCATTTTGAGATGCTGCAATGAAAACCTTTTTTGAACCCCTTGAAGCCACAAATCGTAGTGCACATTGCATGTAGCAGCTGTCCACAACAATATCCCCACAGGATCAATAAAGTATTTTAAAAAGCGTTTAGCTTCGATTTCATACCAACCTCCTTGAGCACAGTATCTCCCTGACAGATGAGCTTGCGAATGTGAGAAATAATTCTCTCTTTGACTCTGACTAGCTCATCTTGGTGGATCTTGGCATCACTCACACACTGTTTGTACAGTAGTTCTGCCTCCATCACCTTCAGGAGAGAGAGAGAAGACCTGAGAGCTGCTATACAATCACAAATCTGTATCATTTTTCACATTATAAACACATTATGACCTACACTGTAGAACTGGACTCTAAAGATTATATCTACGTAGAACATTAAAGGGTTATTCACCTTAGTCTGGGCTTCATCCTTGGACTTCCTCCTCTTATCCAGTGTTTTGGATCCAGCTGTATCATCCACAGCTTTAGCAGAGATAGCTTTAGCCTTTTCTAGCTCATCACATCGCTGGAAGTATTGCTGCCGAGCCTTTTTAAGAGCTGTTACAGCTTCATTCTGAAAACACACAAGGGAAAAATTATTATTATGATTTTTCTCTGTGTTCTAGGTGCACTCTAATTTGACTTTTATAGGGATCAACAAGGTCATGTCAGACCGATCATTCTTTTACAGAAACCAACATTTTGCTTTAGATGCTTGTTCAGACATCCAGTCAGCAGGAATATCTTAAAATTGAGAAAATTAGTTTTGACAGTGCAATAAACTGAACTCCACTTCGGTCATAAACAAGATTCCTAATTCATTTACCATCCTTCTTTGTTCTCTTGCCCACTGCTCCTTAAACTCTCTGCGCCACTTGTCAATCTCATTCCTCTTGGCAGCCAAGGCCTGTGGGACGAAGACACAGGATTAAACAGAAAGGAATAGCTGCACACATGCCTCTAAACGACAGAGAGTTTTAAAATGTGTGTATGGACTTCTATACTTGGTAACAGCGGGTATGTATAAGTTCAGAAGTCTTCTTGGAGCTCAAACTGTTCTTGATGTCTTGCTCTAGCGCCATGGTGTAGATATACTGCAGCGGCATCATTTCCTACACAAGCGAGAGTCATTTTAGACAGCTTTTTTTTTATAGCGAAGAGTAGCGAAATGTTACACAACTAGACTGTACGAATCATTCCTGGTAACAGGATATTTTGAAAATCAATGGAGATCAATTTTCTTTGGTGCATATTCAAAAAACAAAGTCATACCTGCTGTGTCACATTGGCTTTTGCTCCTTCTGATGTTTTCATCACATTTTTTGCAAATTCTTGTTCTGTCAAAAAAAAAGGATTTAGAATAAATTCTAAATATTGCTAATGAGGTACTAATGTGTAGCTTCCATGTGATGAGTTACATTTTGGATGAACTTGGCGATATCACCTAGCCTCTTCGGGTAACCCTGGCCTTTATCAAAAAGCTCATTAAAACTCCCAGGGGTCAGACAGGTCTTTACTGTGCATCTGTTTTCTATCCATTATCGGTGGAAGTAATTTGCTGTTCTTTGGTCTGCATTTTGCAGTGATAGGAAGAACTACAATAGGAACTAAATTATAAGTCATCTAATTTCAATATTCATGTTGGGAACTGTTAAATGGTCTGTAGATAATCTGATGGTGTTTAGGGATTACATATCTTACCCTGATTCTAGCACTACTCTCACATTGGTTCTTGAGCTAACTTTTTTTTTAAAGAGCTCACAATGAGGTGAAGGCCTCAGACATAACTTATCTTCAACCTACCATGCTGCCTTTCCATCCATCCCCAGGAAAAACAGGCCTAATTCACACGTCCACCAGGTTGGCCACATTTAACGACCCACTTAATGGGGGCAGGAGAAGTTGCCAGGGGCATGACTGTTACATCTATCTACACCCCTCCCCTGCCTTTATTTCACTTAACAAGCATATTCAGGGCAGGAGTGAGGTGAAACCAACCTGGAGGATAAATTTGTCACTAGCCAACTTCCCTCAGATCGACCAAGCTCTGTGGATGCAGAGCGAAACGTCTCTACCTTACAAGAAAGATGTCCAGTTGCCATGACTCAACTTTCAGACAACTTCATCTGGATGACTGAGAATCTTCACAGAGCTCACAATGTTGTCCTGCAGTGTTTAATCCAAAGTAGTTTGAGGCTGAGCTCCAAACCATTGTTACTAATGCCTGACTTTGCTTTACAGGGCTGAGCCGATATATTTTGATTACCACCAATAAACAAGCATGCATGACATCCCAGGCTGAACACTGAGCAACTGTGTAGGTCTGGACCTAGGTTCACCATTTAGACACACCATTTAGACATTTAGACACACCAAAAGCACCATCTCCCTTTTTTACCCCCTTATAGTCTGCTAATCTTCCCCCTAATCCTTTCTATCTCTGTGTGTCTGTGCGCTGTATGTAGCACAGTGGAGTGACCGCACCACCCACAGATGTCCTTGCTGAGTACAATAATACAGACAGACCATGTTACAGCTGGTTACAGCATCTAACATCATAATTAACCCTTAAACATGTTCTTTGATAGACGATTTGCTGCACTCAGATCTGATGACTAAAGTTCTAGAAATGTGTATGCGACTTGTGGCCATGTTGAACATGTCAAGTATTCTTACTATGAAAAAGACTTTGCTCTGGACTCACTGTAATGCAGGGACAACAGATTTGCATTTTGTTTGCATTTGTGCTGTTTTTCAAATGGATTGACATGGCACTACAGATATGGCAGGACAATCATTTTCATGTTATGCTACTATGTAATTTACTTAACTGCATGTGCACTTACCTAGACTGATTCTCTTCTCCATCCAAGCAAGAAGGTCTTTCGCATAGCGGCACCACATCTTGGCATATTGCAGTGCTGTCTCAACTCCATCCTCACAGCGACAGAGGGCTAGGTCTGCTTCCTGGGCTGAGATGGAGTACATCAGCATCACTGCAGGCTCCACACACTTGGAGCCGTACTCAGAAATCACACTGTGTCCATTAGTCTACACTCCACAGCTTGTGTCTCCTGACGGACTCCGCCAGCCCCCAGCCCCCAGTCCCCAGCCCCCAGCTCCAAAGAAACAACTGCCAGGTCCAAATCAGAAAGCAATGACTGCATGTGACATAACTGCTTCTCAGAATAAAGGTCCTGTGGTTTTCCAGTAGATCTCAGGCCATTGTACACATCCCATGCGTGAAAGCACAATGGATGTATACTGTTATTGGTTGTTATCAGTCCTAATTGTCCCAGCTGACACAAATGGGGATGTGACTTGAGGGAGCAGGACCAAAGACAAACAGCTTTAGTTAAATAACTTCTCCTCTCCTCTCTTCCTCTCTCTGGCTGACCCCTCCCTTTCACACCTGTTCACTTCTAGTTAGCCACAAAGAGAAATGCTGCACTGCGAGAGCAGAATCACCTACACCACTGAGTGTGCACACTCAGAGACCGCCATGTCACAGCTCCACTGTGGTCAGGCGGGTGTTGATATGACAACAACTCTGGTTCTTCCTCTGTGACTGACACCAACACAGGGCAGATGATATATGCTTGACAATCACGTGACCTCCCAAACTTCACACCACTCTCTTTTTTCCTCTCTTTGTGCCCTACTTTCAAAACAGACTTTGCAAAAAATATCATAATAACTTTTAGAACATATCTTAATTTT
>JAUBNQ010000027.1:11392313-11424767 GCA_032353495.1 Ctenopoma kingsleyae
ATTTCTTCCAAGGCTGTCATTCAGTTCCTCTCATAGCTCATCCCGCGCTGTACTATCCAAAGGGGACTGGAGCACATCTGAGTTCTGGGCCTCTGTGCTAATCTCAGCCTGCTCCCGAGTTTTTCCTGAGCGTGCCCTGTCCCAGTCTGTACGGACCTTGTCATTGTCCCACACTGTGGAGGTCTCAGTGTCACTGATGTACCCTGGGTCACCTGTGTAGTGTGTTGGATACACCAGAAGAGGCTCTGCAGAAAAGGTCTTCAGGTCTCTGGTTTCAAACTGGTCCATATAATCAGACCTGTGGAGGAAAACATAATGTGGAGAAAAACGAAAAAGGTAAAACTTCTGAGCAGAAGTACTGCATGAGTTATGTGTGTATACTTGTACTAGGCAGGGTACAAACACTTACACTGGGTGTTTATTGTACATAATTGGAAGAAACTCGTCTACTGGCAAAATCTTCTTTAGTGGTTCTGCTTTCAAAAGCTTATTGGCACCTTGTAATGACATCATATACCCTAGTGTCCAATATGAATAGTCTGCTTCTACTAAGTTGTGTACATTAGGCACTGCTTTCTCTGGATGATCTACTTGCATTCTCTTCCGACCAATATAACTGGAAGAAAGAAATACAAAAGAACGAGTAAGACTCAATTACAAAGAGAATCAAAGTTAAATTAAAGATGGTCAAGGAAGCGTGAGCTCACATGAGATCCCAGTCCAGTCCCTCATCCTCTACTTCACTCATCAAATTCATCAAGCGACGTTTGAAGAACACCTCAAAACGCAGGTCATCTTCAATCACTAGAGAGGTGCGCAGGCCTCGCGCCACAATCTAAAGCCATAAACAGAATGATTCAGTAAAACACACATTTGTCTGGTTCACAAATGTTGAAATGTTTGGCTTTTGGAGTTGACCTCTTTCCAGATATTATAGTGTGAAAGGAAGCAGCCCAGCTCTCCTTTTGTAATTGGACGGCCGTGATAAGGGTCACTGTATCCAGGGAGCATGTGGATGCCCATACTATGGACTTCACTGACATTCATCGCTCTGAAACACCAAATATGACAAAAAGGTCATGAGACAGTGTAGACAAGAGTGGTTACCAAGTACTGAAAAGATGTATAGCGAACTTACTTTCCATCTACAGCTGCAATGATCTTACAAGCAATTTTTTGCTCATACAGTGCCGTCAGCATACGTTCTCGGCGGTCAGTCCGCCTCTCCAGGTTTATCATGAACACCTGCACATGGGGCAACAGTGCAATCAGCTGGTGTACTTACAGATTTCTAACAGGAGGGGAGTCATTCAGCACAGAAGTGGATAGAAGGCCATTTTTGCAGATTCCATCTTCGCATCATTTCTTACTCACCTCATCAAAGCCCATTTTGTCAGGTTGTTTTCTAGGAACACGTATGTGTTTGGAAGGCTTCACTGGGGAATTTCGCACTACACATTGAGAGGGAAGATGTATGCAGAAATGGTAAAAATGATATATAGAAACCCAGGTTGTTACTTTTCTGGTGAAAGCGCTGAACTTTGTTGTTAGACAAAGCAGCAGAAAATAGAAAACAGATAGAAAAGATGGTGGGAAAAAAAGAGACTTGGATGTAAAAGTAAAGTCAATCTTAACCTTAATGTAGGATACTCACCATTAACCTCCAGCAGGGAGTGCAAGAAGCTGTCAGCTTCGTCTTGCAAAGTATTGTGGGATCGCAGTGGAACAGGCAAGTAACCATAGGTCTCTTTGTTACATACAAACATTTGTACATCTGTAGAGAGCAAAGGATTGAAAGATTTCTTAAATATGAAGTTACACCAATCAGGGTATTATTTTGTGATTTAAGCACTGAATTGTATTTTACCTGCCATCCGAGCTGAGAAGGCAAACACAATGATGTCATCAAAAGCCCAGCTGTATTCTGGGTGTGGCGGATGAAAAGCCAGCTGCCTGGATGCCTCTTTTCTTAGGTCTATCAGGAATGTGGAGTGAACCATGGGTACTGCAAAACAGCCCTTTCGCACCTGCTTCCTCATGGGTATGTAGGCAGGGGTGCGCTTATAGTAACCCTGAAGAAGCACATGTAATTAGCTAAGTTCAGGAAGTATCTGATGGTATTCCATAAAGCAACCAAACACTGTAATATACACAGTCATCTACATCCAATCATCAGCACAGTACCTGTGAGGTCATTCCACACCAAAAGTTTGAATAGGCTGCACGGGATTCAAGCATTGGTGCGATAATGGTCTTGTTCTCTTTCATAAGCTTCCAGAGCACATCTGGATTGGTGAGGAGGTTATCACAGTCCACCAACTGCACAAGTAGGAGAAGATAAACTGTAAAATATGTCTGTGAAGACACCTTCAGAAGGAATGCTGAACAAGTTATGAAATTTAAAACTGAGATGGTACAATGCTGCAGAATATTAATTTCCATTTGGTTTTCAAGGAAGCTGGCTTTGAGAATTTCCTAAAATTTGTAGCACAAAATTATTGTAATTCTGAATGTACTTTGCTTCATAATTATACCCCACTGAGGCTAAACAATGTGGGCTGGGCTGAGGAATACAAATAGAAATGCACACAGAACAGCATTTTAAAATATGGTTCATGTTCAGTCAGACTTTGTGTCAGTGTGAGGATCCAGATGAACTGGACCAGTTAAACTAAAGACATAAAAAATGTAACTTGGACAATTTTAAATGTCCTTCCCGGTGCTTAAATTACAATTCTAGTTGTTCTTGACTCTGTACTTATGCTTCTGCTGCTATTATTGAACAATATAAAGATAGTCTTGGTAGAAGCACCAGCTCAGTGCTTAAAAGGGAAAGGTTTTCAGTGTTACTGTGCTTTGATTTGTGCCTGTAAAGAGTAGTTTTGTGGACCTACCATGAAGTAGTCTGCCCACATCTCACGAGCTGACTCTAGTGCTACTTGCCGAAGCTTCATAACATGCTCATAACGAGCATCCGGCCAGTGCTTTGGACCATCATCTCCTGCGTACCGTCTGCAACAGACATTTCGATTTATTGGCTTTACGAAAGTCTTCAGCAGCACAGATTTTGACCAGAAAATTACTGACCTGGGTTCTTCTTTCGGCCTCCAACCCACATAATGATACAGATTCTGCACCTTGACCAGCCAGTCACGCAGAATGGTTGTGGTGTTGTCCTCGTTATGATCAGTAGTTACCCTGTGAAACAAAATGTAAATGATTAGATTAAACTGTGATAACTACCAGATGGGTTGCATTTAATGAACAACTGAGGCCAGTAAATGTGGAACAGTAACAATGGTTGAAAGTAGCACAAGTGCGAGACTGGATTCAAGCTGAATCAATAGCTGAAAGACGATACCATGACTCAAATAACAATAGTCCTGTGTGTCCTTTTTGTAAGCTCATTGTCTGCAGCTGTGGGAACTAACATATGTGTTAGTAATGATACCCACATTACACAACAAAAACACTATACTATACATCTACCTGATTATATTAGGGTAGCTTATCACATTTAAGCAATGTAATAATAAGGTAGTCGTATTATGGTGATCCTAAAGCCATTTATGTCTGCAGCAGCTTAGGGCAGAAGGAAATGATTCACACTGAAGGTATGTGTGAGGCAAAGAGACCCCAGTTAGCTTTCATGTTTGATCTAATTCTGCAGAAGAGGCAACTCAAGCTCCAAGTTATTCTCAGGGATATCTATCTGTTAATATGTGCCAGATCATACAATAAACAAAAACTGCCTTCTTTTATTTAGTTGTGCAGTGTATTCTACTGCATAAAGGACCTGTGCACTAAAGCCAGCTGGGGTTGTATTTTTTTCAGGTGGGTGACAGCCAAGCTTGACAGATTTTTTTCTTGACAGAATTTGTGGGAAAACTGCAGCTCCTTGGTATATCATTTCCCACACTGCTGCTGTCCAGTTTTCCAAATCCTTAAGGTTTGAATTACAGTGACTCTTCCATGTCATGTTCAGCACAAATAAATATCTGTCAGAAGCACAATTTTGAACCATATACCCCTGGTGCTCTATATGTGTAGTGTTTAACTTACATCTGGTGCTCTATTGTTGCTCTGGATGGTAAAAATGCAAGACTAATTGCAGACACCAAAGATTTAAATGGGAATTTTGATTCTGGAGCTGTGACATGCTCGCTTGCAGCTGCAAATGCTTCAATAAAAAAACATAAATCATGCAGCGTTTACAACATCATGTTTGCATTTCGCAGATTTAGGTTCGGGTGTTTGGGGAACATAACAAAACAAAACTAACTTCAGAAATGTTTGCAGAAGAGTTCTATCACAAAACTAAAAGGGGAATATTTAACCATTCCACTCACATAAAATGCCTCACTATAGTGAAAGGAACTCAGCAAGTTGATGAGTGAAGAGCATGACTCTCTGAGCTCTCCAGGCTGTCATGGTAATTGCTCTCAGCTCAGAAGGTATAAGCATGTGTGGGATGCTGCAGACGTTTAAATGGTCTATAATCCATTTGCGTAACCACTAGATAATTATCTTGGAAAGTTCGTCACAAATGACAGATAGGATGCAATTGTGTTAGGTCTGGAGAATGACCTGAAAACTCCACGTTAAGTGAGCCTAAAACAGCTAGGTTTTACTTTCCATAATCACTCAAGGTTGCCATGTCACTAGACAAAGCTCAACAGGAAAAATGTCTTGTGAAATGCTTTTCATGCTCCTTTACAAAGGATGAATATGAAGCATTTGTCCTTCAGTATTTACACGGGCTGAATCAGAACATAACTAACTTAACTGATTAGTTTCTCATTCATTATACTAAGTGGTGAGAAAGTATACTTCAATTATTTTCCCAGACTACATGCTCTACAATTTCCACTTCCATCCACACTAATGAAAACACAACGCTCCACAAATGAGGGTTCTCTGGGGTGAAAGTTTGTCTATAGATGTATCTGGCCTCTAACCCCATCCTACCAATAAATCACACAGTACAACTTACTACATTAGAAGCCTGACTACCAGAGTCAATACGTGTTATGGGTTGGGGGATATGATGACTGGGGGTGTGCAATAGATAAAACAGTATTTCACTTATGTAAAATCATACGCTGCTCCCCGTGGCCAAATCACTCCTGTCCCCTCCCCTCCACGTCCGCAGATCAATGCATGGCTACACTGATGATCAGAGAGCAGACGTGCTCATCTCTGTCCAAGAGTTATTTATATATTGTATGATCGTCGTCTGAAGCATTGGTTCGTGGTTGTTCTCCTGCTTGATGAGATTTGTGGGACATTTTTTTTAAATGTGGGGTGTATCCTGTGCAACACAACTTGTCTACAAGAAACTAACAGTTCCCAGTAACAACTTACCACAGAGCCATGCGGTCCTTAGGATAGTTGAGACGCTCAATAGTACCGAGGAAATATGGCAAAGAGTGCTCGGAGTTTCTGCAGATGAGGGCGACGAGAACCCGCGGAGCGAGGAGCGGAGACTCCGGGTTCCAGCGCTCCTCTGCAAAATATCCCCGGGCAGGACAGCAGCAGGACAGGAGCCAGAGGAGCAGGGCAGCGCGGAAGCAGGACAGCCCGTGCATTGCCACAATAAATAAACAAGTAGAAAAAACATCAAATTGAAGTGGATGGTGGTTGCGGATCGTGTTATTTAAAAGTTGCCTCTCTACTGTGCGCAGTCATCCCAAGAAAAGCTAAATCTCTGCAACAACAGCTCCTGATGTGACGACACTGCGAAGTTGAGCTTTAAAGGTATGGGGGTGCGCTACGGTCTTAAAGGGGATGGACTGGAGAACATGCAGTTTATGTGCAGGCGACACAAAAGGAAGATGATCATCGTTTTATTATCATAAGGTTTTTTAAATCTGCTCATGATATGTTAGTGTTGTGGATGGTTGTAACAAACATCAATGTACAAATGAGTTTTTTTTTTTTGCATCCGACACTTTATTCAATATTTTACAAAAGACATGGAGACAACTGAGAGCTGAGAAGAACAAACAGCACTTTCATTGTATTGATAGTGTAAATTTGAAACAAAATTTTATATGAATATTCCATTTTCTAAACTTATCAGACTTTTATTTTGCCAAAAGTGGATGTATGATAATGATCAGTTTACTGATCTGCATGTTCATTACATGCTTGTTGAACATATGGACTATATTTGCCTTCTAGTGTCAAACTCTATGCAAAGCACATTACAGAAGGGGTCTTTAGATGTTACTTTAATAAAGCTAATTCTCTGACACACACACACACACACACATCCAAAAAAGTGCAAAATCCTTTGCTGAAACAGTGTCCTCAATTTTGTTCACCTCTATTTTCTGACCATTGTAAACCATTTACACTTCAAAGTGAAAGTAGGAATGTTCTGCACCGTTTTCCAGTTTCTTCAGGTTTTCACACCAGTGTTCACTGCCTACACTTCTACAGTTTGTCCCCTGAGTTGAGCCTCTCTACCTGGATGGTTAAGGAGGCTGCTGCAGGGTCATCAACAAGCCAAAACAGCTCGCCATGGGTTGGGACAACACGGGCTGCCGGGAATGCTGGACCCTCTCTACCCTCCAGCACTTCCTAGAAGATAATGGTCACAGTAATGCAACAGAAATTTAACATAACTCAGTAGTACTAACAACTGTCTGTTGGGCTGGTGGGACATAAAACAGTTAGATTTAGTCAGCTTTAATGGAAGTGAAACATGCATGTGTGCATATGTTCATGTTATTTAAAATGTTATTGGTATATTTTATACCCAGTATGGTTTCATATTCGTATTCTAGGCCATTTGTCGGCTTTCAATTGAACCCGAGGAGCCTATTTTTATTTCAGGTTCTTGGTGAATTGCTTTTCTCTTTATCATATTCAGTGGGTTTTGTGTCTGGTCCTAGTCTGAGGTGATTTACGATGTAACGTTACCTTCAAAACAGTTGCTTTGCTTCCCCCTGTTGATACAAAAGCCACGCAACGTGCAGAATTCACCACTGGCAAAGTCATAGTTACACGTTGTGGCGGTGGTTTGGGAGAGTCACTGATGGGGGCCACAATCTTCTTTGCTTCCTGAATATGTGGTACACCCAAAAGCAATCATATATCATTTGTAATGTACACAACTGTCAAAGAAGAGCCGATATGAACACCACAACCTAAGACTATAACATCTCTCACAGATATGTAACAAGAGATGACAGTGCGGTTCACAAGATCTAAGTTGAGCCTAAATCAAAATTACAAATAATCAAGGAGTGTCTTGAAAAGTAGAGGGAAGTGCGATATTTTAGGTTCAGCAAATGAGCAATGCGGTGGTACAGTACGCTACAAGAACATTTCTGTGGATTTGGGTGTGTGAACTTGTAAGAGAAGAACACAGAGACAATTACAGAAAAGCCCCAAACCCAACAATTTCATGACTTCAAAAAATACAGTAATGCTGTCCAGCATCATGCTGCACAGGTGTTTTTAGGAACAAAAAGTGGGTGCAAAATATAAGAAAGGCTTTTTGAAGTATGAAAATGTATTCCAGATGAAGCTCTAACCCTTAATTTAATCCTTATGTGAATATCATGTGAACCACAGCAAGAGAATTTTTCTAAACTCATTCAGACATTTCAGATTTTGCCCATATGTCAGGCAGATTCACTCAAGTATGGTCCTCACCTCCAGGAGAGGGTGGTCTGGGAAGAGGGAACAGGTGTGTCCATCAGGCCCCATACCCAGCAGCAACAAGTCAAACACAGGGAAGTCATCATCTGGGAAGGCCTGTATGTTTTTCAAAGTAGCAAACAAAAAGTTTTTGCAAAAAAAACTGCAAAATAATGCCTGAAAAAATACGTCTGTGTAAATTTAGAGCTAGAACTAAACCATAAACAGTACAAATATTTGTAACAGATGTCTGTACCTCCTTCAGTTTGCGAGTATAATCTTCAGCACACTCATTCACTGGAAGTGAGGAGTTGATGGTTAAGATTCCACTGTCTGGGATGTTGATTTTAGAAAACAACTGACTCTGCAAGAGAAACACATTTGACCCCAAAAACAGAATAAAATAGTATACATTAACATAATTATGTAATTATGATGAATGCAAACAAATTCTCCTGAACACATACCTTGTACAGCCCATAGGTGCTTTCAGGATCGTCAAAGGAAACCAATCGCTCGTCACAGAAGCCAACCACCCACTTGCTGCAGTCCAAGTGTGACAGGGCCAGCAGCTCTTTGCTGAGCATGGAGACGAGGCTTCCTCCAGAGAGCCCCAGGGTGAACCTGCCATGACAGCTGATGGCCTTCTCAGCCCGAGAAGTCACCAGATGGGCCAGCACTGGACCAAGGTCTGCAGAGGAGGGGAAGACTACAACTCTTCTGGGAGCCATGAGAGCACCACTTGAATCAGAAGAAAAAGGGAGAAGAAAACTGGTTTTGAGCAACAGAGAAGGAAGTGAATTACAAAAGAGTTTTGCAAGTCATCATGTGTCCCAACAATCAACAACACTGCTTGGGCTGGTATGTTAAAGCCGTAGTTTGACTATTTGGACTAAAGTTGGTTTAATACCCTGTTAGGATGAGACTGTGGAAAGAGAGGACTGGAGACTATACTACTGATTTACACACATCATACTGCACTATTCACTGTCGGAAATATGAGGGAGAAGCGATGCTAATTCCTTGACGTTTAAACAAACCTGTCGTTTGAGAATTAAGACACTGCACATACCCGAAAAAGTAAGTTTCCTAACGTAGCGGGACTGTAAAGTGCAAGTTGTGAGGAGGATTTTCAGTCGGCAAAAGTAATTCGACGCACTACTTCCTGTTTCACGCTGTTTCATCCGCCAATCACGTTCTGCGTTACGGCCGCGATGCATTGTTGGAACTGGAGTTCAAGACTAAGTAGCTGTAGTGGCATTAATAACTAGCTAACGAGTTAAAACGGGGATCAACAAAACACGGGAGGGTTTAAAGAGAATTTCACACAACACAACTTCATGTTTGAAGCCAACAGCTGAACGTGTGTCAGTGTTACAGATCAATATTGTAGTTTGAGCTGTGATTGCACTTCTTCCTCCCATACGGCAGATGGAAACACTATTCATCCCAGACACTGGCGTTTTGGAGAGACAGTCACGCGTACCTTGTGGGCACGCACACGCAGCTCTCCCCGTGTTTTACACTATAACTACATATTCAGGCAACACTTACGGCTTCTTCAGCAACTCGTACGGGCGCATCTCGTGTGTCACGCAGGACAACAAATAAACATGTCGACTGTCTTCTCTTTCCAGACACAGCTTGCCTCCATCATGGACGCGTTATCCAAAACGGCTGTGATGGAAATAAGCAAACTGGTGGACATCGAGTCGAAGATGCTGAAGATAGAGATAACTCGAGGGCGGAATGAAATCGCCTCGCTCACAGAGAAACTGCAGCTGATGGAGAAATTGCTTTATATCGCACAGAGTGGAAGACAGGATGCAGCAGCAGCAGTGTGCTCAGTGGTAAGAGACGCTTCAGACAACGGAATAGTGGAGTACGACAGGACAAGACTTGCCATAAAAAGGTAGGCTTGTAGATTTCTCTGAGTACTCTGTAGGTGTTTGTCTTCTCTCCATTGTGGCCTTTAATGTCAACTCCACCCTGCTGCCTGATGTCTTAATCTAAGTTTATTGCATCACAGTGAGAGCACATGGGAAAGCATAAGTTCCTCCACTGAGATGAATGGTTTGCAAGGCGAAGAGCAAGCTGCAGCTTTAGTAAGTCTGCACTGCTCTATGTCACATTGTACTGTGTCATTCATTTGGAAGAGGTTGAGTTAATGTAGTTTTCTTTTCAGCTTCCAAATCCACCAAAGGAGCAGCCTGAATTTATAGTGGTGAAGGAAGAATTGTCTGAAGTGGACAACAGAGACAGTGAACAAGATAGGACAAGTGGGAACAGTGAGTAAAAATATATAACCTATGAGCAAAGTGTCACTTTTTGTACCGTAAATTGACCTTAAGCACCAATAAGTGAACTTAAGATTTTTTTGTCAAAATATTCCTGGAAGTACTTTTACAGTCCTCATAAAATGTGTTTTAGAAGCTGTGTTTTAAACTCCATATTTGAACATGTTTATTTGCTGTCAGCAGCAACAGACTCAGATGCCGAGAAGAGTCCAGCTGTGATGCAGTGTCCCAAATCCATCGCAGAAAATCAGCAGCCCATGTTCACTGAGAGCTTTGTGACCCTGAGCACCCAGTTGTCTGTAGCTGGACTAGGAAGGAGGGAAACACGGTGGAATCCTCAGCTTACACCTGAACACACAACCTTAGAGGCTGGCAAAAGCATGGCTCAAAATATTGCCTCCCAAAGCCAAAGTGTGCTAAGGAATATGAAGATCCACAATTTTAGGAACTCGGCTGCAAAGAGGTTTGGCTGCTTGCAGTGTGGCAAGAGCTTTAGATGTTTTAGTCAGCTTGAAATACACCAGAGAAGTCACACAGGAGAGAAACCATTCAGGTGCACACTGTGTGGAAAGAGATACGCACAAAAAGGGCATCTGTATACACACCAGCGCACACACACTGGGGAAAAGCCGTACCGCTGTCCAATTTGTGGAAAGGGCTTCATTCAGAAATGCACTCTTGATATGCATCAACGTACACACACCGGAGAAAAACCTTTTGTTTGTATCAAATGTGGCAAGGGTTTTACAAAAAACTGTAATTTAAAAAAACACCTGGCAGTACATCTCGATCCTAGTTTGAGCATGTATAGTAGTGAATCTAGTTCATCAGCATTTACTGGGACATTTGTGAATGGTACCACTTAAAATATCTGTGAAGGTTCTCAGTCAGCCAGGTCATGGTCACTTAAAACTCCAACCAGCCAGATGCAAGTTCTCCAGCTGTTTTATTGAAATACTTTCTGCATAATAAAGGCATATTTGCTCTTGTTTTGCATGGCAGATATTTGTACATCACTTGCTGTGTAATGTTGAAAGAAAACATGGTGTGTTTTTTTTACTTATTTTATCACCATTTTTTATTCCGTTCCCTCCAAAAACAAATCACCTTGTTTATTGATTGCTGTCAATGCTAAATACAGAAAAAGCAGCATATGTTGCAGTAACCTGGAGGCCAGTAAGTGGGCGAAAAACATCTTCCTCATTAATTACTGTTTTAATTAATTAAATGCCATTGAGCCATTACTCCAATGAAAGTACTCGGGAGTCAGCTTGTTTAGGAGCAGTCTGACAAATGTATTTATTTGGGAAGTGTAAGCATAGGTACTGCTGGACACGCTGTAGGTGGCACAAAGACTTGACCTCAAAGTATAGAACTTGGGACATGACCTTTTTTTTTTGGTTCTTGTCACTGCTACATTAATGTTTGAGACTTATGACCTGCAGCACAAAGTTGTTTAGCGTGAATACCTCTGATTGCTGAGACCATGGTATGACCACATGATATGGTTTATATCTACTTTTAAATAGATTTATTCATTTTAATTAAAAATGTAAATATTCTCCAGAGGTCCCATTATTGTGTTGCAGTTTACAAATGTGACCACTGCAGGGCAGTGACCATTATTATATTATTTCTAGCCTTTATTAAAAAGAACTATGTCGATTGTGAGTCAGCACCAGTTTTAGTGGATGGATGCAGTTCCTCGTTGTGACTCGTTTGCGGTAAACCCCTTCACCATAATGTTTATGTTTGTAATATTCTGTTCATTGTATGTAAATTCATAAAGGCAGTTGTCATTGCTTTGCTGTTTAATGAATGTACTATGCGGTGCAAGGGTTCATATGTCAAAGAAAAGATTATCACATTAGCACTAACATGAATATAAATATTACCAGTACATATAAAATAATAACAAAATAAAAAATAACTATATAATATTTAAATATAAATATATATTTAAATATCTGTATAATTAAGCTTGCAGATGTAGACAACGTTTTAAACCTTTTACTTGGTCAAAAATCACGTTTCAGCATTTATACGGTGCTGCCTTTAGGTGCTCATTGTAAATGTTGGTACGCAAACATACCATTTTCCCACAATCCCTAGCGGCACAGCTATACCACAAATTTGATCAAGGAGCGACGTTGCTACGCTGGGAATCCTGCCAAAATTTTGTAATACTGACCTTATCTGTCAAGATGATGTGCGAAACCACAAACCGAAGTTTTCGCACGCATTTGGCCGCTATCCTGGAAAAGCTAACGAAGGCGGCTTTAGTGGAAATAGGCAACCTGGCTGACGAATGCTCTTCCGTCCTTCACACGGAGATATCCCTGCACAAGACGGAGAACGAGGCGTTGAAGAAGAGGTGTTACTCACTTGAAGTCCAGCTGAGAGCGGCCAGGGAGGCGCAGACCTATCCTGCACATGTCAACAATGTCAGCCGCCGGCATCCTGCAGGTCAGCGTGGTCGAAACACACATCTGGACCTTAGTAGTCCTTAGTAGACTGTCACAACAGAGAGGATTGTACTGTGTACAAGCAGTTTATTTTTGTCAGTGTTGTAGCAGATTGGCTAACTTCGATGTAGTCCAGCTAACCTCAGAGTGCACGTCTGCTTTTAACTGTGTTTATTAAAACACACATTCATGCTGTTGTAAAGTTTTATTTGCTCTTCATGTGTATTTCCCTTTGATTATCAGTGGGACATAACAATTTCATATTTGTTTCTTCTTCCAGAGCAGCAGCAGCCTGCTCCAGCCATTGATGGAGTTTTTGGAAAGGACTGGTGCATGGACCTGTGGAGAGAAGACAAAGTCCCCTCTCAAAGGAAAAGCACAATGGAGCAAGCAGCCATGACAAGCATAGGAGCACAGGTCAGTGAATCACTTACCAGCTAGTTTTTGTTCTGTAGAGAGCTGAAATGACTGAATGGGGTATTTTTGGTAGGCAATAGACTTGATGGAGAGAGAACCTGATCTCATCTTTGTCAAAGAAGAGACATATGAGGAACAACATCCCATTGGCCAGCAGACGGGGCTCCCAGATAACAGAAAACGTAAGATTAAATTAAAAAAAAAATCTAATCATTACAACCCTATCAGTTTATGTGAGTTAATTGCAATTATTTTAATTTTGCAGTTGGGCTTTTTGAGGAGGACTGCATGATTCAGAGATCTGTCGATGAGCTGCAGCTTCACTCAGGGGCGTTAAACAACTTCCCCATGACATCAGACAGTCAAACACAACAGTGCACACAGCCAACAATTATGGACAAGTTAATAGACGATGCAACAATGAGCACTCTGGTTGACAATACAAATCCTCCTCCAGCTATTGCCGAATACTTGGACTATACGAACAATATCCACATGAACTCCACCAAAGAACTCACCATTCAACCAAAGCCCATGAAGCCAACAAAGAGGTTTGAGTGCTTATTCTGTGGGAAGATTTTCAACTATTTGAGCAGCTTAAAAGTCCACGTCAGGCGTCACTCCGGTGAGAAGCCATTCAGCTGCTCAGTTTGCGGGAAGCGGTTTGCTCAGAAAACGTACCTGAAACTGCACCAGCGTGTGCACTCGGGGGAGAAGCCGTACAGCTGTCCAGACTGTGGCAAAAGTTTTTCCCAGAAAAGTTCTCTAAACATACACCTGCGAACGCACACCGGTGAAAAGCCTTATAGCTGTGTGGATTGTGGGAAATGTTACGCATACAAGTACGGTTTAAACCACCACCAGTGTTTTAATTGACAAGTCAAACGAACACATGGAAAGTCTGGTTGTTGGTAAGACATCCAACTGTGACTGTAAATGATTTCAGTATTGCACAACGTGTGCTACTATGTATATATGAAACTCAAATGTGGCTGGAAATGTAGATTTAAAATATCTCATCTCTATCAAAGATGTAAAATCTTAAGTTTGTTTGGTGTGTTTTTAGCGTTAGTTATGAGAGTGCTGCAGCAGGCAAATGGGTACAGAGAATATCAATTCTTTATAATGTACCATTTGAGTGACTGAGGGTTGGTTTATTTGAAAGGTTTGAGGGTCAATGCCTCCTTTTTGTCATAGATGAAGGGAGACATTTGCTGACTGAAAGTATGACAAAATACTTTACTGACAAGTCATCCATGCATGATGTCATATCATTTGTGTAACATGTTACACAAACACACACACACACACACATATACCTCAGTGTCATGTCAGGCCAGAAATGGCCCGTGTCAAAAAATGCCAAAAGGATAACATGATAAGTGCTCCACTGTTTTGCACACATGTAACAAAAAAGCCTTTAAAACTACCTCTTCACAACAGTGTAGAAGTGCAACAATTCTGTTTGCTTCATTGCCCAAGTCTCGCCTCTGCTTTATGTTTCCATATGGCATACCTCATCTCTTGGCATTTAACTGTGCAGACAGTGGGCAGACCATTCTGACATGACTGTTATAAAGAAATGTTACTGCGAGTTGATCACATGTAATTCAAATACATTTGTGTGGCTGCATCTGTATTGGAGAAGGGCAAGATGTGTTGTCTTTGTGCAGTCAACCCAAATGTCTATTTTTTTCTAAATGTTCACCAGTTATGTTTAAGATTTTTTTATTCTGTACTTTTCTTCCTCATCAGAACTGTCATCACATAGACGGAGCAATCTACTAAGGGTTTATTCTGTCTGTATTAATTTTTCCCCTGGACAGGCTACACTGACCTCACAAAATCATGAAGCCTTACCTAAGAAGGAAGTGTTTCTTCCTTGTTTCTCTCATCTGCATGTCCCTTACAAAGCCCACTCAGATGTGCTTTATTCAGGTTCCTAACGTGATATGTAAAGAGTGATGCAAGGGTTTGAAATAGAAGGCTATTCTAATTGAATTTAGATTAGACAGGAAACAAATGATATTTTAAAATGACAGTTCTATCAAATAAAATTTAACAAAGTGAACATTTGTGAGTGTGTTTTATTGTAAAGACAGAAACAAGACAGTGAACTGTTAAATGCTAAAATAAAAACACTTTCCCATTTTTTAAACACTGTACTACAGATGACTAAAAGTCATTACAAACATAATGTTATACTCTGTTACACTAATGTGAAACGTAGAACATGATGCTTTCAGATAAACAAAGCTACTGATCCCAGAATCAGTCACTGACAAGTTTCAGCCTTCAGGTTCTTAAGATGTCTCTTAGCTATAGTCTTATCTCCCACAAACTCACGATTTCTGTGTGCCATTAAATGGTGGTTGAGGTTGACCTTTTGTGTGAAGGTCTTCCCACACTTAACACAGCGGAATGGTCTCTCTCCAGTGTGGATGCGTAGGTGACATTTTAGATTGCCTTTCTGTGTGAACCCCTTCCCACACAGGCTGCACCTGTAGGGTTTCTCTCCCGTGTGGACCACATAATGAATCCTGAGAGCCGACGGGTTTGCAAAGGTCTTCCCACACAGCTCGCATGACTTAGCGACTCTCTGAGAGGGAACTGGAGGCACACAGGTGTGTGAGTTTAACTTGTTCCTGTGAGGAAAATGCTGCTTACAAATGTTGCAGAAGTTTGTCTTATGTGACTTCATGTGGTGCGTTAGAGTGCCCTTGTGGAAAAATGTCCTGCTACATATTTGGCATGTAAATTTGTCTTTGTTTCGATCTCTGGTGGTTGCAACATTAGGCATTTTAAAGTTATTGTGTGAGTCTTTATCCAGAGCAGTGCCGTTTTCAGTGTTGTCTGCCAGTAATGTTTGCTGCTTGTTTTGGCTGGACTCACCTGCAGCATTGACTGTTGGCTTCTGTGAACTTTCTTGAACAAACTGTACGTCATCATCGTCATCCTCATTGTCGTCGTCATCTTCAATTGGAATGATATGAGTGCTGAAGGCCTCCTCTGTGTCATTGATGGATATCAGCTGTATGGATGGTTCTTCAACACCATCTACAGACGCACCCTGTTCAAATGGCAGACTGCAAGTGCTACCCCCAGCCAAGTAATCGATGGACAGCTGCTCTGGTTCCTCAGGCAAACTTTCTTCATGTTCTGTTGCATATAAACACACCAGCCCTCATTAAATGTATAAAGCAGCTTAATCAGCAGTGTGTACTCTTGCAAGCAAAAATTCATTTACCCTCTTACCTTCTGTGCTGAGGGTTTCCTGCTGGCAGCCATCTACAGCGTCCTCCATATAATGCTCCTCTTTGATCTCAGTTACAGTAATTTGGTCAGACAGTATTGCCACAGACTGCAAAATAGAAAAAGTTCAAATGTTAAACTGCAGTTCAGTACATCCACATTTTCAGTATTCTATTATTATTCCCAAGTGTTTTTGTTCAGCTTTTTCGTGCGCAAAAACAGTTTATCTTTAAACACATGGATCATTTTTATGTACACTAATATTTGTTTGCATTCAAACCTTTAAATTATCTGTCATGCTTCATGTTGTATGGATGCAAACACAGTTGTTTATTGCTTATATCCATAAAAAGTCAGACATTAAAGACCTCTGTAAATCTTCCTCTCACCTTATCAAAGTAATGTGGTGAGTCTGTGACACTATCCAGACTATATGGATCTCTGTCTTTCCACAGATTCATACACCAGTCTTTTCCAAATATCCCTTCTATGGTGGGAGGCCCAGGTACTGAAAAGTCAAACAATAAAAGATACAAGTAAACGTGGAAAGGATGTACAATATTTATTTTCAACTCTTCTACTGTTAGGCAAATAAGAAAAGTACCCTGGGGATCCTCGTCTTCGTAGCAGGCAGTTTGTACACCTACGGTGCGATAACTTTTACACAACTTGGGCGCGTCGCTTCTAACAATCGTTAGCTCACACTCCAGACTGTTAACTTTCTCTGCCAGGGCTGAATTGGCAAACAGAAGCCGAGACAACTCGAGCCGGAGTTCGGCTGAGTCGTCATCCACCAGTTTGCAGACCTGACTCAGGGCAGACCTGGCCATCGTCTCCATTATGGATGAAAGCTGGGAGTGAAAGGAGAGACGGCTCGCCATCGCTGTTGTTGTCTGTAACAACAACCCTCTTCACAAGCTAAAGAAAGACGTGTGACTCCGTGTTAGGAAGCAAAGCTGTTAGCACGTATAAACTGTAAACAAGCATTAGCTGAATACGTAGCTAATGAAGCTAATTAGAATTAACGGGACGCACAGAGCGGGACCCAAATATGTGTAGCACCCTTACGCATTTCCGGCGGAAGTAACCAGTCAGCTGCGCTGTATCACAAGACTTCCTGGTTAGCGATACCGATGTTAGCGGTACCGTTTTCTCTAACACTTTATTATAAATGCAGACTGCTTTGTTGCGTATCGACGTGTATCTCAACAGACAGGATCCGGTACGACCCCAGCTGCGAACATGAACACGGAAAAGGACTTTTCGCCTCTGACGCCCAACATTGTGAGGGCTCTGAATGATAAACTGTACGAGAAGAGGAAAGTCGCGGCTCTAGAAATTGAAAAACTGGTGCGGGAGTTTGTCGCTCAGAACAACTCTACTCAAATCAGGCATGTGATACAGATTCTGGCCTCGGAATTTGCCCTCTCCCAGCACCCCCACAGCCGCAAGGGGGGACTCATTGGACTGGCAGCCTGCTCCATCGCCCTCGGCAAGGACTCAGGTCTGTATCTGAAGGAGCTTATTGAGCCTGTGCTCACATGTTTTAATGATTCAGACAGTCGTTTGCGCTACTATGCATGTGAGGCTCTCTATAATATAGTTAAAGTGGCCAGAGGAGCTGTGCTGCCTCACTTCAACTTGCTCTTTGATGGCCTCAGCAAGCTTGCAGCAGATCCAGACCCCAATGTCAAAAGTGGATCTGAACTCCTGGACAGACTGCTGAAAGACATAGTGACAGAGAGTAACAAGTTTGACTTAGTGGCGTTTGTCCCCCTGTTGAGAGAGAGAATCTACTCCAATAATCAGTATGCTAGGCAGTTCATTATTTCTTGGATCCATGTTCTAGAGTCTGTGCCAGACATTAATCTGTTAGACTACCTCCCCGAGATCCTAGATGGGCTCTTCCAGATCCTGGGGGACAATAGCAAGGAGATCCGCAGGATGTGTGAGGTGGTGCTGGGAGAGTTTCTGAAGGAGATTAAGAAGATTCCCTCAAGTGTGAAATTTGCTGAGATGGCCAACATCCTGGTCATCCACTGCCAGGTCGCAGATGAGACCAAACTCACAAATGACCTGATCCAGCTGACGGCTATGACCTGGATGAGAGAGTTTATCCAGCTTGCAGGCAGAGTGGTGCTTCCTTACTCCTCTGGCATCCTGACTGCAGTACTGCCTTGCCTTTCTTATGACGACAGAAAGAAGAATACCAAGGAGGCGGCTAGTGCCTGTAATCACAGTCTAATGAAGCTGGTGACTCCCGAGGATGATGAGGATGAGGAGGAGGAAAAAACTGGCAGCACAGGGTCACTGTCTAAGGAAGATGGCCAGCCCAAGACAGAGGCGGACAGTAATGATATGCTGAATGCATCACAAGAATCTGTTGGTTTCAGTAATATCAGCTTCTTCACGCCAGCAAGTTCTGACAGGCCTCAGGTAACTCTGGACCTAGATGGTATTGTTCAGGTGCTGGATCGCCACCTTCACGACTCCTCCACTGGCATGATGACCCGCATAGCTGTGCTCAAATGGCTGTACCACCTCTACATCAAGACACCACGCAAGATGTTCCGCCACACAGACAGCCTGTTTCCCATGTTGCTGAAAACACTGTCTGATGAGTCTGACGAGGTGATACTGAAAGATCTGGAGGTGTTGGCTGAGATCGCATCGTCTCCTGCTGGCCAGACAGACCAAGCTGGCTCTTGTGACATCACTGACAACAAACTGGAGCTCATGGTCCCAGATGGTGTCAAGCCAGGGCAGCAGCACAGCTCTAAAGCAGCGGATTCATCCCCATCCACCCCCAGTATGAATTCTTATTTTTACAAATTCATGATCAACTTGCTGAAACGCTTCAGTCTGGAGAGGAAGCTTCTAGAGAATAGAGGAGCTTTCATCATTAGACAGCTGTGCTTGTTACTTCATGCAGAGAACATCTTCCACTCCATGGCTGACATCTTGCTGAAGGAGGAGGACCTCAAATTTGCCTCCACTATGGTTCAGACGCTGAACACCATCCTGCTCACCTCTGCTGAGCTGTTCCAGTTACGCAACCAGCTGAAAGACTTGTGCACACAGGAGAGCTGTGCTTTGTTTTGCTGCCTGTATCGTTCCTGGTGCCACAACCCTGTGGCCACTGTTTCGCTCTGCTTCCTCACACAGAACTACAAACACGCCTATGATCTCATCCAGAAGTTTGGAGATCTGGAGGTGACAGTAGACTTCCTGATGGAGGTTGATAAACTGGTACAGCTTATAGAAAGCCCCATTTTCACCTACTTGCGTCTGCAGCTCCTTGATGTGGAGAACAACCCTTATCTGATTAAGGCCCTGTATGGTCTACTGATGCTGCTGCCGCAGAGCCAGGCCTTCCAGCTGCTCTCCCACCGCTTGCGGTGTGTTCCTAATCCAGAGCTCATGAGAACTGTGGACGAGTCTAAGTACAAGGACTCAAAACAGCAAACGCCCTCAAAACGTGTCTCTCATACTCAGATGGATTACAACGAGCTGCTCCAACACTTTGACCGTGTTCAGAGCAAACACCTAGAGGTACGACACCAGCGCTCTGGACGTGCCTCTGATCACTCTGACAGGAAGTTATAGTGGCCTTTGGTCATTGAGGAGGGTGAGGTGAGGGTTAAGGACAAGAGCAAAATAGTTGTACTGGAAAAGATAATGGAGTGGATAGTGGATATTGAAGCCAAAAAGTTATTAGTGAGCATGAAAAAAATATATAGTATATATTATTTTCAGAAAAGCACTATTGTTAAGAACTAACTCATATGTTTAAATTTCATATGTAACGTGTTTGTTAATAATGAGGAAATGTCATGTAACACAAGAAACACAGACTGCACAATGTGAAGAAAATGTACATAAAATCTGTTACATTATAGTCAGTAGTGGTGGTCCAAGTTTCAGTAATGCTCTGTAAGGAACTGAGATTTTTGTGAAATGTTCAAAGGTTGCCTTAATCTCATATTAGCCAGAAAGAAATGTCATGTGTGGATTACTGGTGCAGCTCGACTGAGATGTTGGACTAGAAACTCTGCATGACTGAACTCTGATATAAATCCTAGGTAGGACCACATTACTCCTCATTCCATTTCTTTGTTAGTGCTGCTTATCAGATACTTCACCTATACACAACTCTAGCTTTTAATTCCATTTCTTTCTAATATGTTCTTCAGCTAATATGTATTTCGCTTCATTTGTACAGTGCCTGACTTGTCTTAAAAAGTCTTTTGTCATTCCTGTGTGAAAATGAATAAAGTGGACATTGTGATTAAAACATATGTTTCTCTGTATCTATGTATTCAACAGCTGTGTTTTAGAGAAGGAGAAACCAGCAGATACACTAGTGCTACTAATGACATTTTTCCTGTCATTTAAAGACATCATACAGTAAATGTACATGTTATACAGTGATATTACATAAATAGATATCAAAAGCAATTGTATTTTAGATTTACAGTTGATTGCAATTCAAAGAACTTTGTGTTCAGCCCGTTTTTGTATTTCATGTGCACCTATGTAAAGCTGATGTCTCTCATATTATATGCTGCAGAAAGTGTATCCTGTAGAGGAGGCATCAAGGTAAGCTGAATAAAAACAGATTAAATCGATGCCATAGAAGTAGCAGAATAGACAGACACAATAGACATGCTAAATGTATCTGTAGGATATATACAGTACTGTAGGATATACAGTACTTTCAATATCATTAGAGTGGACACCGGTTATTTTCATAGTCAGCCATTAAGGATCACAAAAAACACACACATTAAAGATGTGAATTTCACAGGGAATCATTAGCCTGCGCACTGTAGATGTTTGACTGACAGCCACCTCATTATCTTTTATTAATAACTGTTTCTCAGGAGATGCCAACTTGTGCACACACACGTGTAAACATACTTAAACCTACAGACCAAAGTAATCCATCTGTCTTTTCCCAAGCAATTTTATCTGAACCATTAAAACCAGTTTTCAGTTAAATAAACTGTGGTTCAACAGATGGTTAAACAGCTTAAACATTTTTATTAAATTAAAGTTGCCATTAAACTCTGTTCTGTCCATCTGAGTCAGAACAGGATTTCAAACATATCTTTAAATTACATTATTAAAATGGTTTATCAGATCTTTAAACCACATAAAACTGCCTTTGTTCACTGACTACACGCAGAACAACTTCTAGTGTTTGTAGTGTGTTTGTGTTTAGCAGTGTGTGCTCTGTTGGCTCCTGTAGCTGCCACTTTCTGTGGCTTTGAACTGCTGTCCTAGGAGTGATGCCAACACAAATGAAACTTCACATTGGCTTTTCAGAGAGGGATTGCATATGTATCTGTAAACATATTGTTTACAGATACAAGCCACTGTAATAACTGTCCTACCTGTATAGCTTAAAGCGGAGTATGTGTACAGACAATGTTATCAACGAGACGTGAAGCAGCACTGCCCTACATAGTGTTTTCTAAAGGTAGGATCATATTCCTTTGTTTATCTACAGTCTTCCCTATTTTGATGTGGCATTAAACTCTCAGAACAAAATACTGCATTACGGTGCTAATAAATCAGACTTTTAAATGAATAAGTTCATCTTCATAAACCTTTCAGTTGACCGTGCTACTCTTTAAACATTCTCCACTGAAGGACTTTGTTTGCTCTCTAAAAAAAAGAAGGTCTTTTTTGTAATGTGACACCAGTGTTGTCAAACCAGACGGGGGTTGACTCTGATATTTTAAAAATAACCAAGTGTCAGTTCTTTAAAGGCTGCTGCCCAAACTAAACTTGACTGTGGATAAATAACTGGCTACATTCAAGTAAAACTACAGTGCCAAAAAAAAACTCCAGTGCATCTCATAACACTAGTATATTAAGTATTTTAAACGCTATTGAACTTGTTTGACATGTGCCACAAATCTAAAATATTCAGACCTTGTTAAGTTTAGTACAGATTCAACGTGACAACATCTTTAAATCATTTGACATTAATTTGAATTGATGTGGGATGTTGGGGGGCTAAACGCTAGTGAAACTAAACATTTTAAAAGGAGAAAATATTTGTTGCAATGTTATTTCACGTATGTGCTAAGTGCAAACTAAAAACTAAACTACTAAAAAGAGTAAATGCAGTTGTTTTCCACTGCTGTCAGCTAGGATATATTTCTTTACTCATGACTTTAGTCCAAATTAGTTTGTTCTGTTTATAAACTCACTTCACACTTCACTTTGTTCTTTCAACAGACTTCTCAAATAACTTTGATGTGATCATATTATAACCTCGGTCCAAATGACCTTTTGAGTGCAAATTTTCCACCAGCGCTCTTCTGTCATGCTTGAGTCATTCAGGCAACTATCTGCTGTGATCTGCACAGATACAGCCTCTTAAATGTAAGCCCAATCCATTTTATTCTGAGATGGGGTGTTTATTTGAGAATGGGCAATGTGCATGCTCAACACAACACAGCGTAACACGGGATATGCCTTTGGGAGCTGAGGTATTAACACTTATTCCTGGGGTCAGGACGGGGTAGACTTCCATAGACGTGGGAGGGGCCTGGGATGCTTCCTTTTCATCAAAGCCCTGTGAAGAAGAATGGCCACCAGACGTGCTCATCTCGAAGATGACCTTTCATGTCCAATTTGTGCGAATATTCTCAGTCGGCCAGTGGTGCTAACTTGCAGACACAGATTCTGTCAAGCCTGTCTTAAAGACAGCTGGGAGACACAGGGCAGTGGGGATTCACACCACTGTCCTCTGTGCTGGCGGCGTTGCTCCATGGATCAAGTAGCAGTGAACACCGTGCTGGAAAAAGCCTGCGAATCATTCAAACAGGACAGAAGCAGGAATGACCCAGAGGCTTGTAAAGAACATGGAGAAAAGATCACAATCTTCTGTTTGGAGGACTTGGAACCGATCTGTAGTTTATGTGGCAAAGCAGCTGCACATACTGGTCACAGGCTCTATCCCATTGGGGAAGGTATTCATGACTGTAAGGTAGGCATGTTAAAGTCACAGGGTTGTAGCACGTTTTCAGTGTTTGAGCTGCAAACCTTACAGTCCCCAACATCTAGATTTAGAAATTGTTTATTGTGTTATTAGTGTTTTTCACTGACTTAGGTTTTTACTTACAACCCATGTGCTTCTCGAAGACTGATATGCTTATATGTATAAATATATACAGTATATATAAAGGTGTCTGGCAGAGTTCATTAACATTCTAATAATAGACTCATATTTTTGGTTTGCCAGTGCTGTTGGCATACCCGAGAGGACTGAAACTTGACTCTCACAAAGTTTCTCTGACACTGCATTCATTCTACTGCTGCCCTCTCTGGCCTTCTCTCAACATCAGGAAACCTTGAGTACCAATGTAAAATGAATCTACTGGTTGCCATGTTGTTTTCCTGCCTGGACTCAGCTGACTGCACTCACTTAGTTTATGTTACCACAGTATGAGAACCTTTTCTTTTGATGCTGCTGTATTGTGTGGCTTTGCATTAACAGGAAATGCTGCCATGGAGGGAATATGTGGCAGCTGAGGCCCCACATTATGTGCCAACAGCTTGACCTTGTGCCAGACTAACCTTGTTTTTAAGTGTTAATGTCCTCTCAATGACTTTGTAGGAGGAACTGAAAAGTGCACTGCTGCCTTTGAAAGAGAAGCTAGAGCTCTACAAGAAGGCAAAAATGGTTTGTGAGGAAATGGCAGAACATGTTAAGGTACTGTCAATCCCATCAGTACCAAATGATACCTTGCATAGTAGAGAGCCTGGTGTGGAGGCAATGATTACCTATCAGTCATGTGTCTTTCCAGAACCAAACTGAGCATACTGAAACACAGATCAAAGAAGAATTTGAAGCTCTTCACCATTTCTTGAAAGAGCAAGAAGCGGCCAGACTTTCTGATTTAAAGGCTGATGAGGAGCAGAAGAACCTGATGATTAACCAGAGGATTGAGGAGATGAACAGTGAAATGGCATCTCTTTCCAACACCATCAGATTAGTAGAACAGGAGATGAAATCTCAGGATATCCCATTTCTCAAGGTAGATGAGATAATCTGTATCAAACTTTTTAACCAGAAATAGCTTTTCTTTCACATGTCCATCACTTGGTCAAAATTGCTCTTCCACTTTTGTTTTCAGAATTACAAGGAAACAATAAGAAGGTAAGTATTATTTTCACATCTAGGATCCAGTTGGGCTTATTTTTAGGACACTATAGCTTCACAGACACAATTCTCAATAACTACAGAACCTGGCGAAGTTCCCTTGATCCACAAATGATTTCTGGTGGTCTAATTGATGTGGCCAAGCACTTGGGCTCTCTGAAGTATAACGTGTGGGAGAAGATGAAGAGTATCATTAAATATAGTGAGTAGTCATCTTTCATCAGTCAGTAGATTTCGTGCCACGTTAGTAACATTGACCTCCTTCCCTCTCTCAAGATCCTGTTATTCTGGATCCCAACACAGCAGCCAGCTGCTTCATCCTCTCAGAGGATCTCACAGTTGTGCAGAACTCTACGCAGATATTCAAGCTGCCAGACAACCCAGAACGCTTCGACATCAGTGCTGAGATGCTAGCTGCTGAGGGCTACTCCTGTGGACGCCACAGCTGGGATGTGGAGGTTAAGGAAAACACCTACTGGGTGGTGGGTGTAGCCAGCGAGTCTATCAACAGGAAGGGTAAGCATGTGCTGACACCAGCAGAGGGATTCTGGACTATTAGGTTCCGCAATGGAGAGCACAAGGCCTGCACTGCACCGTGGGAGCCGCTGAACATGACTAAGAAGCCACAAGTGATAAGAGTAGTTTTAGACATGGACAGAGGTAAGGTGACATTTTACGACCCTGGAGAGAGGGTGCCTCTCTATACCTTCACAGATGTCATCACACCCAGAGCCTTTCCCTACTTTTGCACTGCCTGCAAAGAGCATCCACTGAAAATTTTACCAGAAAGTATATCTTTGTCAACAGAGCGTTAATTGTCAACCATTGTATGAAGAGCTGCTTAAGCTTGTGTATATTTGTTAATTTAGTCTTTTTTTGTCTAAGAGATTATGGGAATGTGGGGTTAAGTTACAATACTACAATGCCACCAAATTTAATAGCTGTTTTAATGAATAACAAAACAAACACAAACATGTTTTAAAATATTTGAGTTGCAACAAAACAAATCTATTCTGGGAGATTTGAATTAGATTCACAACCTTCAACACCATTATATTACTACACGGATAAGATTTGTTACATAAAATCAGTCACTATGTGTGACTCAGCTTTGCATGACACAAAATCACTAGTGTGATTTCCACATTCTTCTGAGTTCCTTTCTACAAATAAAGCATAAAACAAATTAAACACAGATATGAACTTTCATATAAGGCACAAACAGTAACAACTTTTGCATATCTGTGCCAGCGTTGTTCAGAACTTCAAAAATGACAAGTGAGATTAGTTTTCCATTGCATCAAAAGGCTCTATGGTTAGTGTTTGATCTAGTAGCCACATATACTGTAGTCTGGTCTGTCACTTTCATCCAAACACGGCAGTAACTCCATAGCTTCACAGTCAAGTATTGCTTAGACCTACACAGAATCAATCTTGCAGCATATTTCACAAATGGGCATAAGCCCTGTAACAACTTCTGATTTAATACTACCCCTGCTGTCCTAACCACATTACTGTGACATGTTCCTGTTTCAAATGTGTTGTGAGACAAAGTCAACTCTCTGTGTGCTGATGCTGCTTTTTGAGGTGTTCATTTAATTTAATAATTAGAAATAAGTTGTTAAGGGGAATAAATGCCCTCACATTAAATCCTGATGAGTTACTCATACAGTGTTAAAACAGCATCTGTAACAGTACTCTGTTTATATTAGAAGTACTCTCATTACTGTTCTATGAACAGTTAAAACACCAACATATGAATGTTATCCTTTCTCTCTAAGGTATCTGTTACTGAGTTAACTGAGGCACCACGACTGTTCTGTTCTGGATGTTCTCCATGTCATAGAGACATTCTTCCCTCCACTATAGCACTGTACAGCTCCTCATCTACAGCCTCGTAACGTGCAGCTCTAGCATTTAGAAAGTAGATCTGGTCTGTTGTGAGACGTGGGTCATATCCCTCCCTCTGCAGCCTGGTTTTCTGGATTTTAAATGTACCTATGCAGAGAGATACATAATATAATATGATTTATTCATACAAGGTCATCAGTGACTGGTATTTTTGTGAATAAAATTTTCCAAGGGAAATTTTACCTGTGGTGTCTACATGTGTGGAGATCCGCAGGAACACGGGACGAGCATATGGAGGAAGAGCTCGCAGGACTTTCTGGAAGAAATCACTGCAGTCAAAACACCCTGCAGTATCTGCAATGGCAGCCATGCCTGCCTTACCTTCCACACCTGGTCAGAGACATGATACAGGAGAAATACTTATAATGAGCACAGTCAAAATCAATACGTATTAATGGGGAATGTCATTTATGTCTCCATGTGAATCAAAAAGCATTGTATAGTATACAAAGTGAACAATAACCTGGCACTGTCACACCATACACAGCCACATCTGTCTGACGCAGAAGATTGCTGAGTGTGCCCTCCACCTCGGTCGTAGAGACATTTTCTCCTCGCCATCGGAACGTGTCACCGCCACGGTCCCGAAAATACATGTAGCCCAGTTCATCCATCACCAGCACGTCACCTATGGTAGACATATGGAAAGCAAAATAAACACTGGGTGACAATACATCAACTGCAAGTGCTGTTAAACATTAAGATGCAATGTTTTACGTATTTATGGAATAAAGACATTGGAAACCTGATAGATATGCAGAATCATTTTTCTTGAAGACATTATTAGCTATCTTCTTCTTTGTAGCATCCTGGTTCGCATAACCATCAAAGCGTCGTAATGGGTCCTGCTGGTTGATGCGACCCACCAGAAGCCCTGGTTCCCCTGCAAGACATAGATGAGTATAATATAACTGATCTGTTTTTTTTTTTTTTTAGCACGTCAAGCACATTCAGCATTGTGGCACTGGTATTAGTTACCGGGGCGGCAAGGCACGCAGAGACCCCGGCTATCGCGAACCAACTCCATGGTGTCTTCGTCCACTCTCACCAGACGGATGGGATATACATTGGGGAGAATGCGACTGTTGAATCCACAGGCTCCCACCTGCCAGAACAGAACAAACTAAACTCTGGTCCAATTCACATTTTATGCACAAAAAAAAGCTGAAGCAGTACTCGCATTGTTTACCTTTCCATCCATGTTGGCAATGCTACAGTTGCATTCAGTTGCGCCATAGAACTCGCCGATCTGTGCCACTCTAAAACGTTCTGTGAAGGCCTCCCACACACTGGGGCGCAACCCGTTTCCCATTGCCAGACGAACTTTGTGGCCCTTTTCTGATGGTCGTACAGGCTGAGACAGCAAGTAGCGGCAGATTTCCCCGATATACTGCACCACCTAGAAACAAAAGTGGTCTTGTTAACTATGGTAGTATATGTTCAAAATGAACATTTTATATTTATCGATTTTACTAAATATGTTACTTCTCAGTTCTTTCCAAACGTAAGCTCTTACAGTGCAGTTGTACTTTATGCAATCTTCCCAGAAACGGCTGGCAGAGAATTTCTTCTTCACTACCACAGTGAGGCCATGGACCAGACACTGTCCAACTCCCATGATATTACCTGGCAAGAGGAGGAAGCTTAAACTTCAATTATGCAAACCTAGAGACTGTATTCATCAAGACTTGGAGGCTACCGTCACATACCTGCCGAGTGATAGAGAGGAAGGCAGTCATAGATGACATCATCAGGGCGCATGCGAAAGGCAAAATAACCAAAAGCAGCAATTCTGTAGTAACTGTTGTGCGAAAACACCAGAGATTCTCAGACATCTATCATTACAACTCTTGATAGTCACTATTTTTTTGAGTGGCTAATCAAGAAAACATACCGACTGTGAACCACAATGGCAGCCTTGGGCATTCCTGTTGTGCCCGAGGTGTAAATATAAAACAGACGGTCTGCAGAAGAGAATACAAATGAGAAATACAATTGCACACTGGAAATAGGCAACTTCACAGTTTTAAAAGGAAATTACTCATCAAGTCTAAAGTTGTGTTAAGATAAAGATAAAGCACTAACCGTTCATGCCTTTGGGGGGAACACAAGGTGAAGGGGAATGTCTCGATGCAGAGGCTAAAATTGGGTCCAGAGCTTGCGCACTTAGACGGGACAGATGTTCTGCACTGAGGTCTCCTGTAGAAAACCGTGCCATGGACTGGTTTATGGAGGAGTTCACTTCCAACATGGCTGACAATCATTAAGAGGAACAAGAGGGAGATGGGAAGAGACAATATGAGTCAGGTCAGTTCATGTGCTTTGGTTTGAATAAGAACATTTTATGAAAGCACAATCACTATTTTAAGTGAAATTAAATATATTTGTGTCATTAATGAAACATTATTAAGCTCAAACTAAGTATAAGGACTATAAGGAATTATATTTTCACTTCTAAAGCAATGCTGCAATGTCGATAAACAGATATATGAAAATATTACAGTATTAATATTATAGCGTCAAAGAAGTGAAATTTTTGTGTTGTCACAGGGAAACAAAGATAAGCTAATGTTAATTAACTTTACAAAAACATGGTGGTTTACAAACAGCATTTCCTGACCACATGATATGACAAAGTCATTATTAAATGTTACAAACACAAACTGAATATTCTATTGTGGATGTTGACCATTTCACAGTATGTTACAGACAATATGTGAAATCATTGTGAAATTTGTTGCTGAGGTGGTTGCTTGCAATAGTCATGTAATCATCTGCCTTTTAAATTAATCTGATATCAGGTAACACAATATCCTGTAATATAGCATTTTAGAATGAGTTCATCCACTGCTACTTTATTAAAACATACAGTATATACTAATTCCTCGAGCAGTGTTTCCTACTTTAACACAATCTTACCATCAGCAAGCTCAGCTCCAAACACAATAGCTTGCGACCCTGACACCCCAATACAGTGCAGGAGGGAATCATGGCGGAGGTTGAAGTTGATGAGTGCAGCTTCCACTCCAATTTTGGCAAAACCCAGCCAGAGTGCGACCTGTAATGGCCTGCTCTCCATGAAGAGGGCTACCACATCTCCAGAGACCCAGCCCTGACCTCTAGCCCAATGGGCCACGGCATTAGAGAGCTCATCCAGCTGGGTGAAGGTCCACGTTTCTCCCGTGGCCTCATAGATCAGTGCTGGTTTGTTTGGGTGGAGTTTTACTGTCTGGGCGAAGATGGAAGGAATGTTGCTTCCACTGTGCATGTAACGCCACAAAGCCAGCTTGACTCTCATCAGCACATACAGGCCACTGGATGGAGATGGAGAGAAATGAGGCAAATATAGACGTAGACACAAAAGCATCAGAACTGTATTTATACATATTCATCTTACTTGATATCTCTCTTGGCAGTACGAGCTGCAATGTAGAAGTATTTCCAGCTCCTTGTGCCCAGATATACGCCAAGGCCTGCTGCCAGACTCCAGGACCAGGACACCCCAAAGAAACGGAAGAGTCCCAAGGACCCCAGAGAGACTGAGACACTGGCTGCATTGTGCATTCTTGTGATGGAGGAAAAAGAGAAAGATGGGCTTTCAGCAAAGAATGGAAATGAAGCTGAAACTTATGTGGCTGGTATAAACAAGCACGCACAACTTATTTTGATATAAAGTTAGATGACAGTTATTTAAAAGGCCTTGATGTGGATTACGTTTTTACCAAAGTTGTTGCATACAAATCAGCTCACATTTAAGCGGCGCACACCAACAGATGTCACTCCAGCTTACATAAACTACCACCATGAACTTAGCGAACAAAACACATGAACATGCTTTATACACAACTTACCTATGAGTTGATGGACTGAAGCGATGTCACCTTTCACCCGCAAACCCCGCCGGGTCGGCACAACTTGCTACTTACTTTCTTTCGCGTTGAGTGTCGAGTATTGAAATCTCCACCGATGCTGACAGCGTCGACAACACAAACAGTGTAGCGTTGTTAGGCAAAAGTGTTTTTAAAGAGTAAGAACTAACGCAATACTTTACCGCTACTGGCGCGTTTGTTGTTAAGTAGTAAACTGTTTGTAATCAAATTGTGTCCGGAAATATATCAAGAGTGAGCAGTCTTGTAGGCTGGTATCTACGGGGGAGAGGTCATAATTTGTGGCCGAGTGGCAGGAGTGACGGAAATCTGAATAAGACCAGAGAAATGCGGGGTGAACCAGGCTATGTTCTGTACTCCATATTGAAAAGAGTCACTGCCAACGAAGCACCGCCCTCCGCGGGTGGGATCCTGACCCAGAAGCTCAGCCATTTGTTAAACCAGACGCCTGTTCAGCTTTTTTTCAATTTCGATTGGACAGTATTGAACCCACCCAAGTGACCAACCACTAGACTCGCAGGTGGTCGCTATTGATAGTAGCACTGACACAGACTACTAACTAAATGTTGTGAAATGTTGTGGAAATCTGTTTCCATCCCGTATTCACACTGCGTCCTTGTAGAGGCTTGTTGAATAGACCTAATCAGACCCTGTTTAATGGTGCAGAGTTGAAATTCACCCATTTTCACAACACACAGTAAAGAAATAATTTATTTCATTCCACAAGAGGCAAAGTTCAAAAGTAACATGGTCATCATTGCAAACTGAAGGCTTCCCTCTGTGTATCTGCCAACAAGTTATTTGCCTTTAGTTTGGGTTTCTGCATGTAGAAAGCACAACAAACTCTGAAAAGCACTGCTTTCCTCAGTAAGATGTAAACCCAGGGGTCCAAGATCTGATTCCAAGATGCCATACGTAAGCCCAGAATAATAAACTCATCTTCTTCATGAGTGGAGGCCCTTTGGTTAAACTGGATCACAAGAATCTGGATCTGTTGTGTAGAAGAGACACAGTGAATCAGCAGTGAGCTATTACATTGCAGTCTACCTTATTTTAAAAATATTTGACCTCTAGAGATTGATATGGTTCTAGAAACAAATAGGAGTTGTACTTAGAAGAAAAGGGCTCCAGCACACACTGGAAACCACAGTAATCACAGCCAGTTGCACCATCATCTCCACATCCAGTGAAAAAAACAAAGAGGAAGACGATGCAGATGATGCACGTTGGGGAGAGCAAGCTGCTGATCTTGAATGTGCACTGGGGAGCCTTATTCTTGCAGACAACAATGCCAGACTACTAAGGATGTTGCAGAAAAGGGAAAGAGCGAGTGCAGTGAGACCCAGACATGAAAAGGCCAGGATCAGATTGGTGTCAGCTGTAGAGTGTGGACGACTGATAGGAAAGAAACATCATGTGCTGGGAAACTGGGTGGTATAAGTTCTCACACCAAAAAAAGGTACAATTGCTAGGACAAACGCAATAGAAGACAGAAAAAACTCGTCGCACATGAACCACTGTAATAATAGCAGCATGGAGAAAGGGCTGAGTGATGGCCACACAGTGCTATACAGCCATTACGCACCTCAACAGCAAAGGGCATAAGTCAAAAAACACCATAATCTACACCCAAAGATCTGACAGATTTTATTGTTTGAAATCTCAGTCTGTGTTTTATACCTCGCCATGTGCAAATACAACGCAAAGGAACCTGGAATCACATGACTTCCCAGGTCAGCCAACAGAAGAGCCCCTGTTAGTAAAAAAAATGTTACTTTGGATCTGACCTGGGATTTAACCAGGATGCCAATCGCGGTGAGGTTGGAGATGGCACCAAATTTCATGTTCTGGTGAATGATTGGTGGCACTGAAGAGTTAGATAATGAAGTGATCAGTATAGATGGTGTCCCCATCTTCAGTGTCATCTACAAGGAATTACAGGCAAAGTAAAAAAAAACATAACACTTAGTTCAAAGCCACATTTTATCATGTCTTTATCTCAAATTGTTCATCTAAAACATAGGTGTCAAACTCTGGCCTGCAGGCCAAATTTGGCCCGCAGTGTAATTATTTTGGCCCGCAAGGCAATAGCAAATGACTATCAGAGCTGGGCCACCAGTATTAGCGCATGTACCACTAATACTACAAATCCCAGAATGCTCCGCTGGTGTTTTGGCGCGTCGATCAGGACAGGACCCGTAATCATGCTCTCCTCTGTCTCCTTTTTCTTGCTACTGCAACATATGGGCTTGAATGGTTGCACATTCATTGAAGAATATTAATATTGCTTAATTAGTTTATTATTGTTATTTTATTTTTAAATTTATCATTAGCCTGTGGAAAAGGTTATTGTTGAAATTTAAATCAGAAAGCTGCAAATAAAAAATGTGTGCATG
>JAUBNQ010000027.1:11442817-11535972 GCA_032353495.1 Ctenopoma kingsleyae
ACACATTTTAAAAAAATTTCAGACAGAGCAGAAACAGAAAAAGGTTTTTTTTTTTAAATTTCAAGTACTGTAAAAATGCAATGACAAAGTGACTCACCCACTATTAGGAGGTTCCACTTGGCCGCCATGGTGAGGAGGGAAACAATATTCAGATCAGTACAACGAAAGTTAAAACAACCAAAACATAAAACAAGGAACTCTCTAGTTATATTTTTTTTCTTTATTCTTGACTTTTTCAAAAGCTCATTGGATATTTAGTTATTGAAAAACTCTTTCTGTCACTGGTTCAGCCAAACAGCCAATCAGAACACAGTGGGGGTGGGGAAATATATAATGATATCTTTCATGATCAAAAGTTCCCCTTAGCTAATGGCAGTACCTACAGTAATTACAAACCACATGGCTAGATATGGCTAAAATTACAACAGCTGATAATGTGCTAACAGAACACTGTAATGTTATTTAAAGTGATTTAGCATATTAACTTTTATACAGATAAATATTTATACATATGTCTCTGGTGTAAGAACATTTGAATGTTTAGTCATATTTCTAGCAAACTACATGTAGGTGCACTGTCCTGTTGGTCATCTTGTCATTTTCAGTATCTCACTACAGTCTTCTGTCCTTCTGGCATATGCTGTACTAAAACTGCACTCTATAACTACAACATGCTACATCTAGAAGACCCATGCAAATTCCTGCTAGGTTTGTGTCTTTTAAAGTAAAAGAACTTACATTGAGTTGTGATATCATTCAGAAACTGTTACAATACAAAATACAACATAAGTACAACCTATACCTGTTTCTGTTTTAGATGCATTTTGATGTGTACTTCAATATGAATGTGATAGTGGCATTTAGTGAAACATGGTTCAACAACAAGTCTGTATCTTTGATGTTTCACTCAACATCAAATAATTTAAAATAAGTGATAAATATTCTTCCAGTACTTTATATTACTGCCCTACCAAGTGATTCAAAGACAACCCATAAAAGCACCACAAAATTCAACAGATTGAAAAGGCTGCATCTCTAATTGTATGTATGTATGTGCTTAGACAAGATGGCTTCCTCTGCCATGTGGTTACCAAGATGGAGTGGGTAACATAAAAGCATAAACAACAGTCACTAGCTGTTAGAAAAATGTAGTGATCTATGTGATTTATAGTAGTGATGTAGTAATTTATGTTAACCTTTTAATAATGTTAATCTATATTACCTTACAGCTATATGTTCACCATTTACCTTATAGAATCATATCTTTGTCTGTGATGTCCTCCCCTCAACTGTGGAGTTATGATCCCTGTACAAGGAAAACTTAACCTTTGACCAACTTACAGAATCCTTTCTAGGTTACAGTATGCATGTGTGTATGTGGGGGGATGTAACTTTGTATTCTGTTATGACTATAAGAAACTGTGCAACCTTGCTGCTGGAAAGCAGACACTGACAGACCTTACTGCTGTAAGCTTGTGCTCTCTTGCCGGCAAGAATAAACCAATATATTTGGAATTCAGATGATGATCTCCAGTGAATCCTCCTCCTCCAGTGATCAGAGCTGCTGTTGAACAGTATAGAATGTCCAGGTGACAATGACAGAAGCCCTCTGGGGGCCAAACTGGAGGCAGAGCAGGGGGATGACGTCTACGGCAGAAGCCCTGTGCGTCAATGCGGCACTGCTGGGGAACAGGAACTGGGAGCCCAGAGACAGTAACAGCTGCTGTGGCAATGTTGACGAGCCCCGGAACTGGACAGGGAGTGGCTGTGTCGAGAAGTCCCGGAAAAGGACAGGAAGTGGCGGTGTCAACCCACCGAGGAGCAGGAACAGAATCATGATATTGGACGTAGTCTGCTGGAGCAGTCGAAGTACTGGCTGGGGCAGACACCTGACGAGTTGGGATGAGGGGACCCAGGGCCACAGCAGAAATCAGGGCTGGGGTTGCCACCAAGATGGGGGATGAAGAGACATCAGTGGAAACTGGGTCCGCTGCAGAAACTGAACCTGGAGCTGCAGCGAAGACTGGGGCAAGAAATGTGGTCAAGACTGTAGCAGGGAACATGGCTGGACCTAAGGCTGTAGCTGTGTCAAAAGTTGAAGCTGCTGAGACGAGTAGAACAGGAACAGAGGCTGCAGTGGCGAGTGGAGGTGAAGCAGGAGCTGCAGTGGCGACCAGAGGTGAAGCGGGAACAACAGAGGTGGAATCTGGAGCTAAGGCAGCGGCGACAGAGGCGGAAGCAGCAGCAGAGGCTGGAGTTGAGAGGGTGACGACTGGACCTGGCATGCTTGAGGGACTGGAGGAGCCCAACCCCCTGTCTCTGGCGGAGTCACTGGAGATAGAATGACCCCCTTTCTCCCAGGGCTGAGGGCTGAGGACCTTACCTCCCAGGTAAGGTGAACTAAAGTCTGTTACATCAGCGGAAACTGGGGTGGCCACAGGAACCAAGACAGGAGCTGTTGCATAGGTTGGAGCTGCAGTCAAGGCCTTTGCTGCAGATATTGCAGAGGCAGGAACCAAAGCTGGGGTCACCACAAGGACTGGGTCTGTGGCAAAAGATGCAGCTGCAGCAGTGACTGGAGCAGAGACCAGGTCAGGAGCAGAGACAGAAGCATCCAAGTCAGGTTGTTCGGGGGGCGGTCGGTGCAAATGCTGTCTTTGGCGATGGGTTTTTCCCTTTGAGCAGACAGGTTCTAATGGGACCATGGATGCGTGACAGGACTGGGGTCCAGGGGAAGCAAGTGAGGTACTGGAGGACGGAGGGACAGGCAACTCTGAGGTCTTGACTGGCTGGATGAATGGGTGATAACAAGGGGGTCCCAGGTTGGCCACCTGGATGAGCCTTAAGTTGGGCCCAGCTTCCAGTGGGCTTAGGGCAATGAGGTCCTGAGAGTGACAGTCAGACAGAGGTGCAGAAGGCAGCGTAGTGCGGCCCTGGCTATGGGGGGCAGACTGGGAAGCAAGATGGCAGCTAGCCTGTTTGGAGCTAGCTGCAGGCAGAGGAGGCTTGGAGGCCAAATGGTGGCCAGCAGGTCTGGAGCTAGCTGCAAACACGTCAGGCCTTTCCAACAAGATGGCAGCTAGCAGGCCCTGCGCTAGCCGTAGAAGGAGTTGGCTAGCTAGCTGGTCTAGGGCTAGTTTAAGGTGATTCAAGCGGTGGCCTGAGGCTGGGAGGAGATCTTCTTAGTTCTGCCTCAAGATCCTTCTTGAGGGTACCAATATCTATCTACAAAAGCTGTTGAACAGCATAGAATGTCCAGAGGTCTGTGATCCAATTGCCAAGTTCAAGACACTGTCCAAATAGTCTAGAAACCAAGAATAACACATCCAAAAATCACAAAGGCAGAATCAGGTCCAGGGCAGAAATATTCAGGAAATAAGCTCCTGTAGCTCCTGTAGCAGGGGCAGACAGAGGCAGGGTCAGACACGTGGGATCAGAAACCAGCAGGATCTACAGAAAACTAGTCAAATAAAGATGGAGAGTTGCGTCCTGGTGAACAGTGCAGACAATCTGGCAAATGAAAGACAGGAAGTGACCAGGGGTTTCAAAATAAAATAGGTGTGACCATGACATTGCATATCTGAAAAGATACCATCAATGCTGAAGGATATGTCGAGGTTATAGAATAACATAAGCTCCAATCCAGATAATGTTTCAGGGAAAGTCTTCCATATTCCAGCAGGACAATGCTAGACAGCAGACTGCATCTGTGACAACAGCATGACTTCATAGTAGAAGAGGCTGGATGCTGAACTGGCCTGTCTGCAGTTCAGATCTTTCATCAGTTGAAAATATTTTTCACATAGGGCCAGGTTTAGACATGATTTTGTTTACTCAAGTTATCTGGTGTAATATTATAATATTGTGTTACATATTAAAATTTGTTTGATGACCTGAATCAATTAACTGTGACAAATATTTAAAAAAAAAAAATAAAAAGAAAGGAGGCAAATACTTTTTCACAGCACTGTATGGATGTAAATTGAACTACCAGAAAGCTACTGCAAAAGGTAGTTAGACTAGTTTAATTACAGGTTCATTACTTCCCACCATTGTGCAAATCCTGATCTAAGTAGGACAAATCATGCTGTGTCTCCTACCAGATAAAACTTGTATAAGTTTTACAAGTATAATTTATTATGTATATTCTGGGGCAGCCCGATAGACCTCTGAAAAAAGGCATCTGAGCCTGTTCTGGCAAGTGGTAGGTGAAGATGGGGTGACAGTAGGGACCTGTGAGGAAAGGGATCATTTATCAATGAGAGGAAATGCAGTTGAAGTTCCGAACCTTATATTGTGAAGTTACTGAGAATGGGATGAAGTTGGAGGTAGAAGAGTAGTGAAGAGGCTAGTCCAAACAGAGGTATGAGTGATACAGACTCAGTCTTGTCACAATAAAACTAGTGTGTGAGTGTGTGTGTGTGGGTGTGTGTGTCAAGGAGGATGGCAGCTTTTTGTTCTACTATGGCAATTCCCATTATATATTCATACATGTATTAAAATGTTTCCAAACCATTTGAAAGTGATTCCAAGATCTACTAATGTGTGTGTTAAGTAAACTGTATATAGTCTTAAGTACTATGAAGTGATTCCAAAGAGTGACAAAACAAATCTGAGGGGTTGTGAGGACATAAATAGAAAATAAAGTAGTATAGCATTTCACTTTAAAATTTTGTGAACTTCAAGTAAGCAGCAAAAAAGAGGAAATAAATTAAAACGTGGAAATTAAGTACCTTGTAATTGCTGTAATTGCTCGGTTGTTGAGTAAATGGACAAACTGCAGTTACTTATTTTTGGTTTAATTCATGTTGGTGCCAAAACAAAGTGGAGCGTTGCTGTTCACTGTCAAGGATTGTTACAGTGAAATAGCATTATCTAGTGGGAAAATATGAGCATTACACCATGAAATATGACTGCAAATGTTGGAAACATCATCTGTCCACTGGACTTCATTATCTCAATTGTAGATGCAATGGTTCATCTTGTGGCTCCCTTTAATGTTTGTTTATCTTAAAAGTAATCATTTGTTACACGAATAAGTGAGTTCATAGGTGTAAGACAGTTTTCAGTGTTTTTTTTATCATGAGGAAGAGCAATTTATCTAATGTCACAATTTAAGTAAGTGAGATGCTGACTTAAAAATATTCAACAAAACTTAAGCCTGAGGGCTGCTCTGATTAAGCAAACCATATTTTATGTTAACAGAGAAACTGCTTTGCAGTAACCCCTCTAACCTCTCAGATATTAGACAGATAGTTTATAATTAATTTATCATATTGTATGGATTAATAAATGAAATGTTCTCACATCACATTGTAATTTCCTAACACCTGCTTTTTATTTGGCTACTGTTATATTAAGTGTACCTAAGTGAACATGTTCCTCTGTGCGTTTGAATTGAAGACCTCCTATGTCATCTTACTACAGTAATATGTGGACTTTTATGGAATCAGTCACATTTATCAGTTTAGCTATGTTATTATTGATATTTACCTTGATAACAAACAGTCTAGCCTGTGGTGCAGGACTTAGTCCTTTGCTTTATTTTACTTCACCTACAATGGATTGAAGTAAGGAATTAGTTACTGTAACTACTGTACCAAAACCATTTTTCAGTATATTTTAAAATATGTAATCTTACTTTAACTTGTATATGTATATGTTTTTTATTAAGTAGGCTATTGTAAATCTCTATGAGTCATATCTGTAACAGACTAAAACAAAAAATTAATTAAATAAAAGTAAACTGCTCCAACAAAGTGTTAATGTGTCTGCAGCCACAAGAGGGCAGAGCTCCGTGTCTGAGAGAAGCAGTCAGCAGACATTAAAGAAAAGACGGGTTCTACATTTTTACTCTCACTGGTTGATTCTAGCAGTTAATAGTCAGTGCAAAATATACACGGCAATGCAGCAAAATTAGGGAAGGTATTGATGGGTAAAATATAGTATTATTATGCCTTTACATGTAAAAAGTGCTTAATACGTCATCTAACGAGCACGCGTAAAACACAATAACAATGGTGCACGCTGTGTGCAGGCTACAATAACCAGAATCCTTCTAACCAGTCATCCTGAGTCCAATCTTACTCCAACTACGTACAATATACATTTTGACCCTCTAAATCTGCCATCATGTGCCTCTGGTAACATTCACGTTCAGTTTCCAATCGACCGTTCTGCTGTTTTTGAGAATCCCTGTCACATGTGAGACTGCCAAGCTCAGCGTTCTGCGTAACACATAGAAATTCAGGAGCGCAGTGACACAGAGAAGCACAAGCTGGTTTTATTACGTTATGCACTGAACATGAATGAGCGAAGAAACCTCGAACAGACGGTGGAGAATGCGGTGCATAAAACTCACAGACCGACATTTGTAGGTGAGTACAACCACCTCGCATGACTCTCGTCTCCAACCTGTTGTGTGTGCATAAATGTGCCGGTGCTCTTTTTGTTTGAATGTGTATAAAATTGTCTATCTGCCGTGTGCACTGATAATGCTTCTGCTATTAATAGGAGGTTATTTAATTTCTGTAACGTTGGCCATTTTTATTTATTGAAGGCTAAACTGTGTTTATAATTGAATTTCTCATTTGACTTCTATCTAATTAAATACTTACACAATTAATTTTAATTATGTACAGTAATCTGTTTGACTTGACTGGACATTAACAATGTCAAAGTAATTTCACTGAACTGGGCAAAGTGGGAGATACACACATTAGAGACAGGGTGCAGATATTATCAGTACTGCACTTTTGTCACTCTCACTATGCTGTGTAGTTTCCAGATAAAATGTATACAGCATGAGAATGTTATAAACTAAAATATTCTCTATCTGTAATTGTAATCTGTTTTTCTCTCCAAGTATGTAATATTATACACAGTTATATGAGTAGCTATAAATTCCACCTGGCCTTTTATGAACTTCATCCAACTTCTCTGTGATGCTGTATATTACATCGAGGCTACACGCAACTCTGAGGTTCTGTTCAGCTCCTGAGGTGCTCAGGCCTCCAAGTGAAAAGTGTGAAAATGTATTTATTTTTAAATTTTTATCCACATGGACTTCTTCTGCTTGCCTCAGGCTCTGACCAGTCACCTTCTCTACTTGCACTGGAACAAGATAGCCAGACCACACTAGGACAACAGACAATATGGCAAGAATTGATGGCATGAATGTATAATTAAAAGTAAAATCTATACCTTTTCTCACAGATAGGTGATGCATGCTATTCATGAACATTTACAATGCATGTTTAGAGATTTTTACCAAGACTGCACTAGTTTTTACTAACTAGTCATGTTTGGCAATGACCTTATTGTCAGACATTGTAACACCACCATTAAAGCCATCACATTTTACTGCTGCCCCCAAAGTTAAATGAAACATTTAACAATTTAATGTATTGTATTATAGTTGTAAAAGTATTTAATAAAATATTGTTTACTAACTTCTTTGAGACTATTAGCCAGATGAACTCAGAGACATTTATGCTTTGTAAAGTCCATTTGATGCACTGGGGTTGAAGGGTGATAGTTTAAGGCATTTTAATGGTTAATAATGAGAATATTTATGTCCTTACTGAGCCAACTGAATACTGTGACCACACTGTGTTAGTAGTCATTCTTAGTAGACTAACGAAACTATTGTTAGGAGTTTGTTAGGAGTATCACAAATTAATTATATTCATGTGATTTATTATATCATTATGGTCATAGTACTGTGATTTTTTGTGAATAAGTGCTATATTCAAAGCCACACTGAACCACTAACAGTTCAGCAGTTGTACGCTGCATATTGCTGATGTGTGAGGCTAATGGGAATTTAAGCATTCGCTACTGTCAGCAACAAGCCTGAGATAGCCCATTTGTCTTATAGTGAGCCACTCCATACCTATTCAACATTGCTTAGTTAATCATATTCTTGTGTCCTTCATATTGTATGAAATGCATTTAAACTTGATTATGATATCATTTGATTGCAAACATTTACAGTATATATTTAAAAGTGTTTTTGGTTTTGCAAGAACATAACACACAACAAAATGCTGCAGACTCCTCAAAGGATTAATGATCAAACTCTTATACATGACAACATTAGAAGAATTGCATTGCACTATTGTTCATAACTTTATACCATTAGTTGCCCATGAATGTGTGTGTAATCACAGAGTTGCACCCGTAGGTATTTTGGGAGCCATGAGGGCAAAAGTTTTAGATCTGCGGCTTAGTCAATTTTTTTTGCTTACTCTATAAAAATTTAAGTACTTTGAAAATACAGTTGAGGAGGCCTGTCAAAGTCAAAATAGTGCTAAAAGGTGGAATCATCCAGGACTCGGTGCCAAAGATTTCACTTTCACTGTATAACATTGATTATTTTTAGTAGTTGCATAACAACAGACATAAAACATTTTAAGGTTGTGTGGATCTTATTCTTCAGTTGTTTTGTTCTGATGCAAAACTTGACTTATTATCATAATATAAAGGAGAGTTGATTAGCGTCAGCATCACTACTGTAGGTATACTACTCCCAAATGCACCTTAAAATCACAGACACTTTCAGAGCAATATATGCAGTGTATTAGTGCAAGTATTTTAAAATTCTTCTGAACTCACATCTGAAGATTTGTTGATGTTCTCTTGCTTTGTACATTTGTTTCTATTGTCCCAGCTGCTATGAAAGTACTGCATTTGTCTGTGTAGGATTAATAGAGAATAATTCATTTGGACTTGTCATAGGATTTGTTCTAGGAGTTGTCTCAAGAACAACAGCGTGTTTTATCTCAGCATGGTACAGTGGTAGGTTAGTCATGTGATACCAGACAATTCAAAGACTGTAAAGTGCCCAACTCGTAGATCCAATTCAGTCTCTGAGGTTGTGAAAGAACATCTTCAGTTTGTTCAGTCCTGCTCAAAATTTGGCTGGGGGTTCCAGTTTGCCTTCAGTCAAGGGTGAGTTTGCAGAGAGCACTTGCTGTACATTAAAAATTACAGAGAGCAGACCCTGTAGAGGTAGGTGTGAGGCTTGTTGTGCTTTTTCTCAACCAGCAGGATGCACTGCAGCCCCACGACACACAGCTTTAATGTCAGGAAAACTACCAAGCTAAAAAGCACCATTTCAGCGAATCTGAGATGAATATTTATGTATGTGGGAAAATGAATACCATTTTTCACATAAATGAATATCTGTGCTCAAATTAGAGGTTGGAGAAATTGTTGAGATTATCTTGTTGCCTAATGCTTAATTGAAGCCTGCTTCTAATTAGCTTGGCTATTATCATCCAACATAAGAACAATTCCAGATTTCTAAAACTTTTCAACATGGTGAGAATAGAATTTGGCCCCTAGAAATAAATTTAAAGCTATTGCATTATGAAGAATTCTAATCTGTTTCCTCTTGTCACAGCTTCACCCACTGTGACCTCTTTTTAATTCTCATCCTGCTCAACATTAATTTAGCTAAGAGCCAAATCTCTGAATTAATGTCCCTTCATTCCTTTTTCTTAACATGTCACCCTCATTACATGCTGTGTACAGCTCATAAGGCAAATGGAAGTTCAATATTCTATATCTGCAGCAAATTTTCTTCACTTTTATTCTGAATGCTGTGCTGGCCGAGACAAATGACACAGCCTTTGCTATACAGAATGGAGTTGTGCATTGAGCACCGGGGCCCTGAATGGACTCCCCGCGGTTTTCATAAGAGTATAATTCCTCTGCTTGTGTCTGCACTGCAGGCTGGTGGCAGCTCTGATTGTGGCCATACTGTGCGGCTGCCAGTGTGAATGAATTGTTTCAAAGTGATGTCCTGCACAAAGAGCTTACCTGGGAACAAAGCATGACAGATTTCATTGCACTGCAACTGTGCCAGGAATTCTGCCTCTGGACCATAGTCACTGGCACACCTGCAAGGTGTTGTCTGGCATCTCTGATGGCCACATGCAGCAGGGGTGGCACTGGTATTGAGTGATAATTTCTGACCTGTGGGCGATCAACACTAACCCTCTACTGTTTACATACAGTATATTCCAACAGCAGCCCACATTGTATTGCCTCCTGCCCTTCCACTCTCTCGTTTTTCACCTCCCTTTGAATTATGGAACTGTTTCTTTTAAGGGAACCAGTTCCTCTCATCAGATATGGATCCCATCAAGCTTACTTCACTGCTCCTTCACCCATGACTGCCGCCACTCCCTTGTTGTTTCATGACATTGAGGAAATCACTCACATGTTCCTTACTTCTCAGTCACTCCACCATTTGCTCACTCTCAATCTTTCTGTAAGCTCTTGCTCTTCTAACCCCTTCTCTAAATCTCTCCCTCTTGCCTTCACAATCTCTATACCTCTTTTTCTCCAATGTTCCTCCCTTGATTTTCCCCAACTCACCCTCCCTTCTCTTCACCATCTCCCTCCTTCCCGTACTCTGTTTTTCTGTAATGTCACGGCCCACTGCTAGATGTCACTGAGTTGATGGAGGGAAAAAATGGAAGACTAAGGCAACAGAGGGGCTTGACAGGAGTGTGTGCGCGTGCATGGACATGTTGGTCTGAGAGACATAAAGAAAGACAGACAGACAGACAGACAGGGATCCAGAGAGACAGACCTTATGCCTGCAGGTGTGTCTTGTGTAAAATGCTTCCTTCCTGAAAACACACATGGCAGCTCTCAATAAAGTCATACAGTCTGGTGCCTGTGACTCTTCTAATGGTGTTCCATTACAGCCTCCCAAAGGACATTTTTCTGTTCATACACACAAACCGAAGTCCTTTTCCACTGTTTTATTATGTAATGTTGTGCCACCTGAAGCCAAGTGAAATGTCTGGCACTAACATACACATGGAAAAAACTACTGATTAAACTGATTGCAATACTACATCTCTTGTTTACCTTGAAGACGACTGCCAAATCACAGTCTCTATCTGGCTGAAGAAGTAGTGCACAGTCCTTTTTTGTAGAAAGAAAGAGGCAGATGATGCCTTTATTCTCTGCTCTGTTTTGTAGGTTCATTTTGCACCCCAGAAAGCACTAAAGCAACGTTTAAAGATCCCTTTTAAAGGCTATGGAAGCAGTGTATGTGATCTAAAACCTAATCAGGGAGACATTTCTGCTCGCTGCAATTGCTACATTATGAGAGTCGATAAGACTGTACTGTTTAATACAATGATTTTCACGTGTCATCTCTTTTTATCGCTCAGGTCAGTCAATAGAATTGATTCAATCAGTACCACAGCACAAAACACAAGCTGAAAAAAAAAAAAGAAATCACCCATTCAGTGGCAAGCACAATTCACACAGACAGTGGCAAACATCTCACAGCCCCGCAATGCACAAACACATGTTCATGCTTACACAATTACTAAACAGGGATTTGGGGATTGGGAGTTTGAAGGTGTTTATGTGTGTGAGATTTGTACTGTGAATTGGATGTGAATTCTGTTTGATGAAATGACAGATGTGTGCTCAGCCACCAAGACAGTAAATTCAGCACATAGTGCTTTTGGAAAGTTCCCCCCCCACAGCTATTCAAACAGATTAATGGCAACAAACAGTGAAACAAAGCACAATAAAACACTGACAATGGATGGTCGCCAGTTGACCGATGGCAACAGTTGATTGAAGTTTTACAGGATGTATAGAGGGGGGTTTCTAAAAAGAAGAGGACTAGTACTTCGTATGTGCTTCTGAGTGTAGGATTAGGGTTGAGAGTGGTCTCTGGCATGAATGGGTGGTAAAATGCCCCAACTCCTGTGATACGTGGTGATCTGAGGAGGAAGTGGGAAGTGCCTGATCCAGTCCATGTTATTAGTCAAGCTCTGTTAGACCATGTAATAGCTTCACAGTGCAACAGGGAGTCGCTGTTCCAAGAGCAGACTCTGCCCAGTATGACATCCTGATATGGAAGATATTCGTAACGGCGCTACAGCAAAACTAGCTGGATGGCTGTGTACAGGTGTGTGTTTGTGTGTCTGTATCTGTGTGTGTGGGGCTAGCTCCTCAGAGCGTTTGCATAAGTGCTGATTCTGCTCTTCCAAACCCTTCAACTCTGCATTTTTTCATTTTTTTTTTTTCAGTTTCCCCTCTCTGCTGTGCCCTCATCTCCTCTCATCGTCACACAGCTTGCCTCCTTGCCCTTTGCCTCAATTCGTCACAAATACTTTTTCATTACCCCTTCTGCACCTTCCAACCCTGCCAAAAAACATAAAAAAAGCCGTCCGCCACCTCGTCCCCTCACAGAGAGTTGCATACAACATGAGGTAGTGGGCATCAAGCAACATGCTACTCTGGAAAAGTGAGAACTTGACATTTGTGAGACAGCTATGAACGTTAGTGAAGGGGATGAGTGTATGCAGTGTGGATGGAGTAGAGTGAGAGTGGAAGCAGGCGATAAGGGAGAGTGGGGACATCATTTAAGAGCCAAGTGGAAGGCAATTACTCAGGTTGAGGAAAAAAAAAGGCATGTTAAGAAGAGATACAGATTCTCCTGACAACAAAAAAGTCAGAGTTTTGGGGCCTCATTCATCAACCAATCATACGCACACTTTTGTGCTTAAACCACGTGTTTGCTCATTTCTGTACACAGACGATGATTTATCAATTTCTTCTTGTGCTTGAAAAGGTGCGTACATTTAGAAGCAGTCCTGATCCGGTATACCAACAGCGTTCCCAGTGGTAGTAAGACATAATTGCAAGCAAATCATATAATAAATTACAGATATACAAACCGTAACTAAACTGTCAGCAATACAATATTGTAAAGTATCATCCCTAGATCCTTGCAATTTGTTTGAAATGTGTGATCACTTAAGAGTAAACAATGCCATTATTGTCTTTACCAGCCTTGTTTCTCTAGTAAGCTCATACAGTGGATCTGTTAGTAACATTCATTTGTAAGAATGAACTGTTACATTTTAGTATGACCAGTATTTTTTTGTTAAACTGTGCATCAATTAAAAGACTAATTTAAAAAGTGGCTTGTGACAAAATATCTATTTTGTGTTCTGTGTGTTTGGGTTCTAGAGATGTTTTATTTTACCATCATGTAAAGTGAATCATCTGTCAATCACCTGTCCCCATGCTGTCTGTATCTTTACCTACAGCAAAACACTGTGGAAGTGTCAAACAGTAATCCGGCTGATAAGGTTTTTATAAACTGTGGCGACCTCAGACTCTCAGCATATGTACTAAATGTTGTTAGAGCATAGTTTTGATGTTACTCTTATGCTGGCATATGCTGACAACAGTCACAACTACATTCCCTAGAAGCACACAAGTCTGCACGGCTGGGAGCTCATAAGGATTTGTACACACCACGTGAATCACAGTCTGAAGCATGGAAATAGTGAAAGCATTATAGAACAACACAAAACACAATTAACTAACTCATGAGAAATTAGACTTGGCCTATGTCCATAGGTGTGATACATAATGGGATTGTGTGATTGACAACAGGAGTAAACAAGATGGAGGTAGATGTATTTAAATGATGAGTTTTGCATGCGTCACAGCAGCAACAACTTCAGTACGCTGGAATGAACCAGATGCAAGGAAATGCAGAGATGCAAAAAGTTTTGGCTTAGCAGGTATTTCTCCTTCATGTAACTGTGTGCAAATCAGCTTATAGCTCATAGTTCCAAAACTGCAGTGCTGGACAGACGATACGTTTGTACTATTTTTTTCTTCTGTCATTTCAAATATATTTATATGTTAAAATTCATTTCATTTCATGTGTTTGCATTTTCTCTTACTTGTATTTTGTACACTTAGGCAAAAACGTCACACTTTGTATATTTATAAAGGCAAACTTGCAAAATCCACAGCTTGTGCTTTTTTGCTCATTTTGTTAGATCAGTTTGCGCCATTTTTGCAGATGATAAGTTTGCACATATTTTTGTACATGCAAACCTTTACTAAATCAAACCCTCAGTGTGTGTAGGAACCCAAAAGTTGGCCAGTTATAGACTTCCACAAAGCGTATTGGCCAGACTGAAAACTGGGCATTCAGCCCTGTCTCTTAAAAATTACATTCATATGCAACTAAACTGCACTCCACATTACATTTTTGTAGAGAATGCAATCGCGACCCGATTACATTTTCTGTTAACATAATGATCATATGTTCACAGGTAACGTATTTTTGTCTGCCCAAATATTCGATCTGCATCCGGTTTTCTGTTGGGTAAAATATCCGGCGTTACATTTCAACATCCAGACATGTGAGTGTAGCGATGTTGAAGTGTTTTATGGTCGGGATCAGGCATCACAGCAGTGGGTTAGTGTCAGAGAAAGACTGGGTGCTGGTTATTCGATAAAATTGTCATTTCAAACAGTGTCTTCCCAATCACAAAGTCTGCATTAAAAATGACACCAAAACACGATCTTTTTTCTAACCCTAACCTCAGTACTTTTCTTGCCTAAACCTAACCTCAGTGGGGACTTTGGTGTTGAACTTGGGTCTCTGGCATGTCAACCCTGCACAGTGTACACCCTCCATCCTCCCAAACCCCCTTGCAAATCACTTTGCGTTAATAAATGTAGCGCATCATTCATTCAGTCACAAAAATATGTTTCTGTACAACGTGATAATTACGTTGTACAAAAATGTAATCAGATCGCAAATACGTTCTGTAGAAAAACGTAATTGGGAATGGTGTTTAGTTGTATATGAACGTATTTTTTAGGAGACAGGGTTGGGGCATTTCACTACCAGCCAGCATGCAAGCATATGTTCACCTTAAGCTTTAGACTATGTGTAACATGGGCATGCACTTCACAAAATTATATGCTGTATGTACCATCAGAACACACAAAAAACACAATATGAGCTTTTTAATAATTTGGCAGAAGCTTTTATCCAAAGGGACTTACAAATGATGTTAATGCTGATCCTGCGGTTAGTGAATGACTTGCTTAGCCTGCTGAGCCACAGCTATATGGGCCACTAGGGCTTAGGGAGAGCCGTCTATGTTAGGTATACTGGAGGTATGTGTATGCCAATGAATGTATGTCTGTAGGCAGGTGGTTATAGGACAGGTAAGATTTATCAGTATGTGTGAAAACTTTGATATAGTAAATACCATTTTTTGTTTTGGATCTTGTTTTCCACAAGCTTTGATAAACTCTACATGAACAAGAGTAGATTGAGGAGAAATTATTATATTGAGAAAAGTTTACAACAAACAAGCAAAAGAAAAAAAAAGAAAAAAACAGTGTTTGAACAAAGAACAAGAGGTTCACAAGTAGCAGGAAAATATAACTCACTGAAATAAAAAATGGGACTGGGTGCAGTTTAATCACAGATGGTTATAACTAGTGACTCTGCTGGTTTTTCAACTTTTTCAGCTGCTGCATTCCAGAGAAAATTTTTGGAGTGTGTCTTTTGTGCGTACACACAGAAACTTAGATACACACATATGTACACAGTCCACACTTCACAGTGCGTGAATGCTCATGCAACCATACAGCATATTTAGCTAAGTAATAAAGCAGCATTGTTTAAAGAGAGAAAATACAGCAAATGAATCAACATACAGCCCCCCATTCCAGGGCATTTTATGTGGCATCTGTTTTCCATTCTTTTTCTCGGCACAAAGAGCTGGCTGCGTGCCGAGGCACTGTTGCCAGTGTCTCTCAGCCAGGGTTGAGGTATGCAGTCTGTATTGGGCTTCATCTCATTCAAGCTCATAACAGTGTGGCTGAACATGCCTTTGTCTTTTCCCAGGAGTTTGGGTGTATATCTGTCAGAATGTGTGCATAATAAAGAGAAAAAGCAGCTGCTTTATAGGAGAGCTGTTATGCACTTTACAGTGAACTTGTGCATTACGGGATCATTTCTCCTGTCCTCTTTTTTCAACATGATGCTTTCTCTGTTTTTTCTGATCTGTAGCCCTTCTTCTTCTCTTCTGTTTGCTTGCCTGTATTCCTCCTCTCTCTTTTCATGATATTATTTGTCTCCCATCTCTCCTGTCTAACTCTCTCTGTTTCTCATTCTCAGCTATTGTAGTACCACTGGGATCTCATTAAGTCACTAACTTCAAATAAATAAAACAAACTGCAGAGACAAAATGAGGGATCTATATATTACAAAAAAAAAAACTGGATTGTAATGAGTTTTCCTTTCCCTGTTCTGACACCTTTCTCCCCTCTCTTCCCTCTCTTCCCCTTCTTTGTCTCGCTGGCTGCCTCTGTCAATTCAATTAATTTCAAACAGGCGTTATTGGCATGACTGAGGCATTTTGATGGTGCCAAAGCTTTACAAAAAAAAAGAGGAAAAATAAACACGCTGCATTTTATCGGCTTCTCATGTCTTCCTTGCTTCTCTGCCTTAGCGTATCTGCGCTCTCTCCCTGCCAATGTACGATCACTGTAGCCAGCAAAAAAATGTCTGTCTCCTTCCTTCTTTCCCAAATTCCTCGACCCCTCCTCTGTTTGGGTATCTTCCTATATTGCCCATCAGTAAGAGCTCTGAAACAGAGATATTCTCTTTGAGAAAAGATGAAAAGAGACCAATATAAATGGATTTGCATTTTGTACTTGTTTCTCCTCTCCACCATCTTTGCTCTTACTTCTCAGACAGGCCTCTCTTTTTTTCTTTCTGGTTGTTCACTGAATGTGTGTTTACAGTTGCAGGTCTAGGTATTTTAATATATTCTGTGGGCTTCAGTCCCAGCTCATCATTTGTGGCTGGATTCTTTGTCCTGGGGCATTGAAAGAGCTGAAACTGATCCAGGAGTACCTTTAAAACACATGTACAGTAGAGGCTGGAGTAGGGAGGCTTGACCTGCTGTTGCAAGGGTCAGCTTTGTTACACACAGACAGTACTTGAAATGGATTGGGTGTGGATCATGGAGACGAGATGGGCATCCTGGGAAAATAACATTATTTTAATCAATCACCCTCAGAGGGAGAGTGCTACTTAAGATCTGCTATTGGAGTGACTAGTGCCTAGTACTCCAAGGACTTAAACTAAGATCATGGAGCTGCTAATGTTGAAGAAAGGGAAAGGAAGGGAGAAGGGGGGAATGGAGCAATAGGGGAAAACAAAAGAGAAAAAACAGAGGGATAAAAGAAATCTGAGAGAGTATTGATTTTTTCCTCTGGGTTGGCCATGTGTGCACAGCCTGTTATTAGTTTAGAAACAAAAAAAGTGGAATGTAGAGAGAGTTGTGATATGTGTGTGTGTGTGTGTGTGTGTGTGTGTGCACTGCCAGCTGCTCTGTTTGCATATGTTTTTGTTGTGTATAAGAGTTTGTGTTGCCTGACTGGTATTATGTGTGTATGAGATATGTATTTGTGCATTGAGTGTGTGTGAACAGGGGCCTGGCTATTGCACTGGTGTATGGTCCCAGTCCCCCTGGCTGGTTGGAGATGTTGGGATTAGAGGGAGATTAGAGTGGTGATTACATAGTGTCTTCGCTCTAATGATCTCAACTGTTTGTTCATCTTATCAGCTGCGCTGCACTGGATTCCACGGCTGCCACTGATATGAGATAACACACGGATTACTCCCATGTACCCTGCCATCCGTTTCTCCACCTACAACCACGCCACCACACCAGTCAGAAAGAGGAGTGACCCTGTGGCAGAGTGGGCAAACAAACTCTTTGGGAAAGAAAAATGGGGAAAGAGACATTTACGTGTGGTGTAGTAAATTCATAGACTGAGAGGGTGACTCACTGGACTGACCTCTTGGTTCTACAGAAGCATTAGCCAGAGTGCTCATTGTTCACTGAGACAATACACTGACCCCCTGGAGAGCCCTCGGTCTGCAGTGCAATGTACCTGCACAGCCACAGCATATTACAGAGGGAGAGGTGGGTGGAAACAGATAAGGTGTCCAGTGTGCTTGAGCACACTGCTGTGAGTGTTATGTACATTTTCTGCTTGTTGGGGAGAAGTAAGTTATTAATGTGTGTGTGCATATTTGTATACATATTTCTCTGTTAAAGGGAGTGGTTGTCATTGCATTCGATCAGTGTGGTAGTATATGAAATAAAGAAGGGTGTGTCATTAATAAAGTAAGGATGTGCAGATCTATTTGCTTAAGTGCGTTTGTCTAAATATGATTGTGTGCGTGAGAGAGTACAGTATATGTGTGTATCAGCATGTGTATGTGCACTTCTCTCCATGCCTGCATGCCACTCTGATCTCCCCATTACAAGGTCGATTAAGCCACTAATCCCCAAAATACACGCATCCAACAGCACGACACTGGAAAAAAAAATCTCTCCCAAGGAAAAAATGGCTGAATCTTCCTTCCCTGTTGCCTGCAGCTTAAGCCACACACCAGTACAGTGTGCTGTAGAGCATGAGCATGGAAATGTGTTTTACCTCCATAACCACACAGGGGATTACCAGGCACCCTAAACCCTGAAAAAGCAGGTACTTTTACACTTGTATGGCCTCAGAAGAATAAAATTAATACATAGACACAGTGACACAGCAGAACTGTGAGCACCATACATTAGGTATTATTCATATTAGCTGAGATTCACAGGGTAACTGATATTTAGCCTAGTTTTGCTATGGAAGGCTGTCACTTATCAGATGGAGGAAGCAGATGAAAAACATTCTGAAACCCTCAAGACATGTTAATGAAACCAAGATTTTTATCTTGGTTTCATTCTACTGGCACACATGCCCAGTGTCTTTCATATCATCTTGTCCTTATGGCTACCAGTAATTGCTGTGGCTCTTCACTTATGCATCCCTGTTGTCCTGCCCTGCTCTCTGGATGGGATGTGGAGGAATCTGCATAACCTTTAATTAGAGTGCTGGTGTTCAGAGCTGAGGCTCCACCGGGGAGATGGACCAGAGCAGAGCACCAGGGGCCCTCAAAGCCATCCTGATTTCCACCATCTATTCCCTAATTTGGCCCTTCTCACCTGGAGCTACAGTACACTCTAACTCGGACCCATGACACAATGGCCCTGCCCAACCCACTACATCCCTGTTGCAGATATCCAGTGTCTCTAGTGATGATGTCTCCCGCATACAACTAGCGACTCCCTGATGCCCCTGTATTCCACACAGTATCCTAGAAACCTGATATTGTCATAAAAAGACCTATCACTTACATTTGTGCCCATGACAGTAACAGTCTGTCTATAGAAGGTGTAGCCAGAGTTATCTGACTGCTGGTCTGGTGGACTGCCCTTAGGGACAGTACAGAGTATAGGTCGTCCATGTTTTAAAAGCCCTCAGCCCTCCCAAAGCCGCCCCACGGTTGATATCTCTGACCATGTTGCTACACATGCTGAGGTGGAGAATAAATGATCTGCAATATACTGAATCCAAAACATTTTTTTTTATTTATTGCTATGGATGTTATTTACACACTTCTCAGTGTGTTAAATGTTAGCGTTCTGTTTTTATAACGAATGCTAACCTTAATGACCTCAAATGGTTGTGCAACAAACAGTATAGCTGGTTTTGCTCAGTGAGGAGCTACTGTAAATACAAATATCTATACAGGAAATTATTTGAATGAATCATTTTGTTACATAATAAACTCACAATGGTAAATGGTCTATAATGGTATGGATTTTTATGTTACTTTATAAGGCACTTACATTTAAATATTTGGTTGTGGAACATGAGTGGTATCGGAACTAAAAGGGAAATTCTAGATTTAGACATTAAACCTATACCTTTGATAAATGCGTCTACCTGATGAATATTTGCTTTAAAGATTCTCCAAAGGGTCTCCATCTCCTTCATTTCCACATACCCAACACATAGTTCACTATGTGTATAATGTCAATGCATTCCCAAGCTATAATGCTCAGGTCCTGTTGCAGCTGGTGGCCTTTCAGCTCACCTGCAGTATATAGAACTGTTCTCTCCAAGGACGCATGTAACATGGCTGACCTGCATGTCTCGCAAGGTTATGTGCTCTGAGAGATCTCTGTCTAGGAGTTTGTCCCAGCCTATAATGAAATTATAATTAATCTGAATTCTTGTTTTTACTATGTACTTATTTAATATTTCTCTATCTGCAAAAGTATATTAATATATTTCTTACATTTGAAATATGTTTTCAAATACCTCTCGTAATATTACATCAGATCACGATAGCAAAACACTGACTTGCCAGTTTTGTGATTAATTCAAATTAAACCATATGGATGGTAATAAAACCAATTAGCATCTGGATTACTGAGGTAATTAGTAGCTCAGACAGTTCATTTGTCCTGTTTACTTATGGCCTATGAATGTGTAATTCGGTTATGTTAAGGGCACAGGTGATGTATTGTAGCTGCACAGGCCAATCATTAATAATGGATATGCACCAGTTTTCTAAAAATCTCATGAACTGCAAAGTGAGAAATTCCACTAGAGCTATAGGTACATTAAAATGACTTGCACATAAATTATCCAACTCATCTCACAAAAATAGACATCAACATCAGTATCTTTCTTGTTGTAAAACCCCTTACATAACAATTCAATTCAAGTGTGATTTTGCCATTTTTAAATAAAAGGCTAATATTAACATACTAATTATGGTCACAATATTTTAATAATATGTTAGGTGTATCTCCAGTAGTGAGCAGTTTAAGCTGAATACCTGGTTTATCCTTGATTATCTTTTAATTTGAAAATAATTAGTGTTTTTCTAAAACACAACACAAGAGCATAGTGTCTCTCAATTATAATCTCCCAGCTGGTTGTGACAACATCAAAACTATCTTCATGTCAACCATGGAAAGGTATCTTCACCAACTTAGAAATGAAACAACAAAGAGCAGTGCATAACTCAACACACAGTTCCAAAAAATGTGGGAGGAGACATTGTAAGTAATATAACTGTGATAGATGAGTACACTGAATACATACATACATTCTGTCTGAGTAGAAACACTTTACAGCATTTTTTTCCCTGTGCTCAGGAAATCTCCAGAGTCCAGGTATCGCCTGTGGGTGTATGTAATGTGTATGATTTTGTGTTTGTTGAAAGTATTATTTTTTGCAGTGTAATTATATAGTGCACTTTGCAGAATGGTGTTGCTGCTCCAAGTAACCAATCAGTGAGTAATGAGAGACCCTGAGACCTATAAGAGATTGAATGTAACCCACAACCCCTCCGTCTCATTCAGGTCTTAATCACAGCAGTCCCACAGGATCCCATGATGGATGCCTGGAATTGTTTGGTCCTGTTTAACAACCCATATCTCATCCTTCTTCCCCCTTCATGCTGTACTTGTACAACCCCTCCTCTACCTGATGCAAGTGGAAGGATGGAATTGAAGCCAAACTGGGCTATAGTTTACCTGTGGATGGGGGGGTGTTTCTATAAATGGAAAAGTGAAAGCTCATGAATAACATTTTACCATGTGGACAACGTCTGCCTGCATGGTCAGGGTCAAACTCAGAATGGAGGAGAGATTCAGTGATAGTCTTAATGAAAACCACTGGTATACCAACAACCTAATTAAGTCAGGAGCACTGACGTAAATTGTATTTTCAAAGGGCTTTTCATTTGATTGGTATATTTTGCTCTTCTTGAAGCTGTAACTGCTGTTCCATCCTGTGTCATTTCTTATCTATGATTTAATATTCAGTGCTCGTTCTCTCCTGCTTTTAATCATTCCGGTCATTATGAGTGTTTGGCCTTGGCACACCCACACGCATAAAACCTCAACGGTCCAGTGACGCCATTTTGGGATTTCTATTTGACTACTTAATAAGCTCAGTGTATATTCGAGACACCATGATAAAGTATGTCACTGTCATTTCTGTCAGTGCCGAAGTCTCCAGTTTAGCTACTGATGTGGTTCGTTTGGAAGGATGAGGTGAGTGTGTGGGAGGAAATGTGATGTTGCTAGCCAGCATTATTCAGTGTAAACTGTTGGGGTCAGTTCATTTAATAATGACAATGTAGAGTACACACAGTTTATACTGAAATGTTACCACAGTAACAACAGATATCTGTTGAGTGGTGAGAAATAAAGAGGGAGAGATAAGGAGAAAAGGAGGGAGAAACGTTGTTAAAGTTACTTTAAATGCCCAGGGAAAATTAAAAGGCATGAAATATTCAACAGATAAGAGCCGCAGGCAGTTTTTAATACACAGAATTAGACACCTGCATCCTGAAAAGGGACTGGAAAAGAAGAGAGTGACAGAATGAGAGGGAGATGATGATTGAAAGGTAGAGGTGGAAGGGATGAGCGTGTGCTGCAGTGATATAGTCCCTCAGCACATTACAGTTCTTTAGTGTGTAGGTGTGTAATGTCCTTTTGTTAAACCTGCCCTCACTTCTATCCACGTCTGTGGCTCAGTGCACCAAAGTGTAAACTCAACTATACATGCTTTCTAACGGCCACCGTCCTCAATTGTTCCCACACTCTTTCACTTAACAGAAGTAAAAAAACACTGTACACTATTGTGCTTGAGCTACTGTTGCTTCAATCCATTGTCATTTCATTCTAACACTGCAAAGGGTTACACAATAGCGAAATTCCTTGCTCAGACTCTCTCACATGTGTGCATTTATAGTTGCAATTATAAAAAAAAAAATCCCAAAACTCAGTAAAACATTGCAGTATTATGATAAATGTTTCCCCCCGGGCAGCAGTAGGATGATTTAAAGGTCTGTTAAGTAATCTATGACCTCTATCGGCCTCTATTGGCAACCATCAAGAATTGCAACAACATTAATAGAACTAATCTCCTCCTACACAGCCAACTCCCCACCGGCCCAATCCCATGTGCTCCTGCTCCCTTGATCCATGGTGGTCTGTAACTGAAACAAAGAATGAAGCCATATATTCACAAGTGAGATGAATAAGGTGGCTAATTAGACCAGAGATCCAACAGAAACAACCTGTAAAAAGGTAATACATCACCATGCAAAATACAAAACACTGCAATAATAATAATACTGCTGTGTCATTTGCTTTTTGGCTTGAGCACAAAGCTTAGCAGCCTCTGTAGCTGAAATGTTAAAACAAATAGTAAAACTCTGTTCACTTGCTTGTAGCATGCTCGTCTTTTTCATCAGAGAGTATGAACTGAAAAGCCAGAGATTACAACACCAGAGGAATGATCACTCAGTCATTTATATTGATCAAAAATGTTATAATCCCCTCCGTGGATTCAGTGTCTCTTGTGTATCGAGTTAAGAAACTCTTGCTACAGCATAGTCAGCTGTGTTGAACTGTAACTGTGTGCATTAAAAAAAAACTCAGTGGAGGATATTTTTTTCACTGCAGCTGTCAAATGAGTTTCCTGAGATTCACCCATCAGACAGCTTGCATGTTTAGCTGCTGCATGTTCAGTCCCACTGCCACATGGTCAGTATTACACCTTGAATGTGGAATATGACAATTCTGTAAGAAACACATTGTCTGTTCATGACAGATGAGCAGATTGTACAAACAAACTCTCTCCTTCATACACAAACAAATGTTTATTGAGTTATTTTTGCTGCTGTGCATATTTCAGATTTCTGAGCTAAAGGCAAGAAGAGCATGTGGAGAGCTGGTTGAGTGGATGTAACTTACTGCAGGAAAGCTTGTGATAAAGCCACTAAAATACTTTCTAAGCTTCACTTTTACCCCAAAACTTGTCATCTGGGATTAATTTATAAGCCTTGGTAGCCGAAAAACTATTAAAAGGCTCAATATGACTCCCACTTTTAAATGCTCATATTGGTTCAAGCAGACAAACAAAGTTAGTTGATTCAGTAAACAACTGCGAAAAGACTCATAAGGACCATGTCCCATCTGGGCACTCAACACCTGTTTCTCTTCCCAAAATGAAAAAATTCTTCCGCCAAAACATGGTGTCTCAAAAGTAAGCAAATTCCTCGTAAGTATGGACCAAGTTTACTTTGAATTCTTGCTTCCAGGGAAAATAAACTGGTCTGTGGCATCTGTTACCAGCCTACTTACCAGAATTGTATCACCAGTGTCCATATGGTCACTGCCACCCAGTCAGTCCCTTCATAACTTAGTTTTCTTAATTAAAAGAAATATTTTTGTTTTTCTTTCTGTCTTTAAATAAACTGCATCAACATTAGTGGAGAATGCAATGGTGAGGTAGGACAATTGAGAGGCAAAAAGAAAAGGCTGGTAATGAAGGAAAAGTGTAAAAAGTCGAGGGCACTTATTGAGTGAAGTGTGTGTGAAATTTGAGTCTGAAAGCTTGGTCTGTGGCTGGCAGATATGTTGAAAGGGAGCTCGTTTGGCTAATAAACTAGTTTGTCGAAAGTGAAAAAGACAACAGAATCATGTCATGGACACAGACACTGTAATTCGGTATCAGATGATACTATCCTCTGCAGTAAGAATAATTGTCATGGCTCAGAGAAAAACATGACTCGATTGCAGGACTAAGAGACATTGATAAAAAGCTCAATCAGTTCACCTTTATGAAAAGGTCAAGCTGTTGAGGGCTGGGAAAGGGGCAAAGGGCAAAATCTATAAACAAGCAGGAGGTCAAAATGGGGTACAAAAAGGCTAGAAAGCTATAGCTGAGATGGCATGATAGACAGAGGAAAAGTGAGAATGAATGGAGTTAACTGCAGGGCAAATTCGAGTGGCATGGTCAAAAATAACAAGTTAGTGAATGTAGTGGCGTGAATTCTTCTGATCAGATCATTATGGCTTATATTATTGTATCTTGGTTACTGTCTTACACAAATGCCTCAATATGCTCTCCCTTAATACTGAGTACTGGATACTGAGTGCAGTTGGGTTTCTGTGTCCTGAAATGACCTCTTGTTTTTGACTGAGCTTTCACAGCTGGACAACATTAATTTGAAGGGTTATCTACTTGATCCTAATGTTCCAGCAATTTCTAGGAAGTCAGGATATGAATAAGCAAAACTGTCCATTCCCACACAAAAAGCAGGCCATGGGCCGAGTTTTTGACCGTCACCACTTAGGCCTATGTAAATTTTGGCATCCTCTAAATGTGTAATTTGACTGTGTTCACATGTATGTGTGTGAAGAATGTGTTAAGAGGAGGTGAAAGATATAAGAAGGCATGGGCCTTGGGGTGGAGGCTTTTTCTGCTGCTTCCGCTTTTTCCTGGTGCTGCTCATGCTTTGCTGCTGCCTTGAAGAACCACCTAACATTGTTATCTTACTTTCTTATATTTTTGTAATAAAACTCTACATAAATTTAAAGTCTAGTCTTCTGGTGATTTCTAAGAGTATTCTGCGACGACATGAATATTGAGGAGGCAGGCGGAGAATGAGTGAAGAACATGGTGACATGAAGTCATGCATTCCTTCATATGTTTGTTACTGCAGCACACGCACAGCAACAGAATACGTGTGTCTACTTGCCAGTTCTTTGAACAGCACAAAGAGGTCAGATTAATTTACATTGCTTTCAGGGTTAAGTTTTTCACTTTTTATTCTCTGCTGCTACAGATCTGCCAGCCTAGGAAAGACATCTCTATTTCCCCTGCTCCTACAGACAGTTTTATCTTATTTTGTGCATTAAAGCAGAATATAGAAAGGAAAAAAGGCAGTGAGATGCACAGACACACACATATTAAGAATGTGATCAGACACCTTCCTCTCGACAGGTACAGTGTAAGGCTTCAGATCATGATATTCCGTGTATTAAGATTCCTGCAGCTTCCATTATTATTAATTGCTCCTGGGGAATTTCAGTGCATGTTGGTTCCCTGTCAATTAAGTGCACAACAATGGAGACAAGCTCACCTCCGTTGGCCCTCTCCTGCAAGCACAACTACTTTTTTTTATTTTTTTCTTAGGAATCAATTCTCAATGGTAGACTTCAGTAAGCTCATTAGGCTCTCACTAGGCACACACTCCATTACGGCTGCATAATTACCACAGTTCTGCCTTCATCTCCCTCTCTGAAAGAAACACCTTCATTCTAGACCTGACAGTGATTATTGTTATGATACATCACTTGGGAACTGAGAGCTGAAAACATTCTTTACATTGCTCCATACCATATCTGCATACTGCGTGCTTTTATACTTTGCCACATATAATAGATGTATTCATTCTGTGTATATTATGTCCTTATTAATGTTCAATGCACCTGTCTGATGTGCCTGTCTTATGTTCATCATGTTTTGTCATGCTTAAACTACAATAGATATTTACTTGATTCACATATGTTTCTTTGCTCTTGCATATGTGACTGTACGTGGTTGTATTCTTATATGAATTTCTGCATTTGTTTTCTATTTCCACTTCTTGCGTGTGTTGCATGCAAATTGTGTGTGTGAATAAATGCGCAGATGGGATTCGGGTGGCTAGAGCAGGGAAGGCTGCAGTGGGAGTAGCAGCCACACTTTGCCTTTCCTCTCACAGGCGGTGCAAAGGAAGTGTGACATGACATGAAGATAATTAAAAAAGCAGATCCATATATATTAAAAACAGCAAAGCCCATGGTAGGAGAACTGGGCCAGGGATCCTTAGGATTCTGTCCATAATGTAAACTTAAACTGGACCTTAACTAACTGCCCTGAAGGTAGAGCAAGCCTCTCTCATAGCTGATATTTCATTAGTCCAGTCTGGAGGGAATGAATGTACCCCCACTGCTCACCAACCACACCCTGCCCCACCTCCCTGGCTCCCTGGCTCAAGCTGTACCTGTGTCATGGAAAGATGGAGACTGCCTGTGGGAGCAAAGTTATACTGTGCAGCTCCACATAGACTCTGGACTGGAAAATGACATTTTCAATCTAACCCACACACATCTAAGGGTGACTCAAAAAGCACTTTGCACTTGAGTCCTGTAGATGCTACCTCTCTGAACATGTAATATTGAATGTTACTGCTGGCCGGGAAGATAAATAAAATCAATGCAGAATAATCATATCCAGGTCAACTTCTATGAATACCACCACACAAAATTGCTACTAGGTAGATTTTATTACTTTTAGCCCTGAATTACATGATGGTGCACTATAGCACTTTTCTGTAAAACTAAGCTACCATCACACCTGCACAGCATTATTCTTTAAATAGGTTACTTCCTACAGTGTGTCCATTTACTCCTCATTGTGTGTACATTTCCTGGAGTGGACTGTTTGCATGTGAACCCCTGGACACCCCAAGAGCATGGGAATTGGCCATGGTAACAGCTGTATATAATCTAATAGGAGCCCAGTTGTTTGGAGTTGAATATATTTCTTGAGGGGATAATTAAATGAGAACATTGCAGAGGAGGTGATAGATGAAAAGAGAGAGATAGAAATGTGCTGGAGAGGAGTGGGAAGGCAGCAGATAGTGAGGGAGAGAGAAAGACAGAAATAAGTGAAAATTGCCAGGTGGGAGTAGAAGAGTTGAAATAAAGAAAAAGAGAGTTAGAGCTGAAAGTAATAGACAGATCACGGAGCAGGAGGGAGGAAAGGAGGAGAAGAGTCTGATTGCTGGACAGAGAAGGTGCAAGTATATTAGCTGTTTCATTAGACAGAGCAAGAGAGCCTGAGTATTTTCAGGCAGAAAGGTGCAAGTATTTCCATTAGAGAGCTCTTGCTCCTAAAACACCCTCAGAACAAACCTCCGCAATTTCCCTAATTTTTTCCTCCTATTCACCGTGAAAGTGGGGTCACATCAGAGTCGTGACCAGTCCTGTCCGTCTGTATGTGTGTGTGTTCAGCTGAATTTATTTGAATCTATTTTGAAACAGATGAAACTCTATTCTGTGCAAGCAACGTTCTAGATATTGATACACACAAATCCAATAGGCAAGAACCCCTGAAGTGTCCTTTGCATTTTTATGAATGGGGCAGAGGTTATGCAAGAGGTATGTTTTTTTTTTGGATGTGTGTGTTTCTATTTTACTATATCTGTGAAAGAGAGTGGGGGTGTGCGGTGTTGGAGGGTAACTTCATCAGTCAGAGAGATGGGTGGGCTCTGTCAGTGTGACGGCCTCGTCAGCGGCCCATATTAAACACATTAAACACTGGGCCAAGCTCCTCATTAATCAGCCCAGAGGGATGACAGCCAGTTCTGCTATCGGCCCCATACATCCACGCATGCCCAGGGCTGCCTGGGCCCCAGGTAATATAGCTCTTCCGCAGATAACACCATGATAGATTGACTGCAGCTGCTCTGATTGGGGCTCACTAGTGTAATACCACATTGTCTGGCTTTATCAGAGGAGCCCATTGAGCAGTCATGGCAGATCAGCTTTTCAAGAGCTTCGTGATTTAACTGATTTTTGACTGAAAGGGAGTGATTTAGTGTCAGGCCTATAAGGTGAGACAGATATTCTTAAGGCACCATCCATGTATATTGGTAAGAAGAATGACATCCTGTATGCAACCTGTCATATTAATTTAAATGCTGTTAACACTTCAAGAAACCCCTCTACTAGCTTGAGAGGTGTGATTGATTAATTCTCAGTTTCCTGTAGTTCATGTGATGTGAGGTATTTTTGATTTCACTTAGAACATGGTACTTAAAACATCAGAAATTGTTTGGTGTCTGTTTACTTACAGAATAAAATAAACACAATAAAGATCGTTGATCTTAACTTTTTAACGCTGCCATTATCAGGCTTCTCCATAAGCAATCTTTTTTGCATTTTGAATTTAATTGATTTCTAATTACACTTTCTACCTCAGGGGTGGCTTTTAATCATCCACGGTCAGTAATATGAGTCTAATTTCTCCTATGTACCACACACCAAACTGATCAGCCACAAAAGCTGGCACCTCATCCATAACCAACTTCTCCATTTTGTCTTACCTTACAGTCCCCCAGACCAAAAGAAGAAGAAGAAAAAAAGCTCATTCTCAGGGAATAGCATCTGAGACTGATAGAGAATGATGTGCAAATCACACCAATAATTGCTGTAGTTAGTGGTTCAATGTGATTAATGTGGCTTCATTAAAGGCCCTCTAAGAGAAGAGTACACATAACAGTGATGTGCAGGTAAGTTAGTTGGGATAGTGAGTGTTGTCCATGTCCAGGGGTAGATGGGGGTTTGTTCTGCACCACTAGGTGTCTCTCTTCGGATAGGCTAGAGTCTGGGGTTGGAGCTGACAGAGGGGCTGAGAGAGGTCAGACCTAAAGAAGCGGGTGGAGAAGAAAAGAAAGAAGAGAGGGCAACTCTAGTGGGTCCACTGCTTCTCTTTGTGCCCTTGTTTGTACACTGTTTTCTCTGCTGCCTGGAGAGCCTTGAAGGCTTAGTGCCTAGCTGACGAACTGTGTTAGTTGTTTTTCTGAGCAATCCTTTAGGTGCATTCTGCTCACCTATTTACCTCAACTCATTGATGATGTAAAATGCAATACTATTGCCTAGAGTTTCTGCAGAGATATACAGTGTACCTTAAATCCAAAGCCAGTGAATGAAATGTCTTTTCTTTCTGTATTCATTTACCTAACAACGACTTTGTATTTGTTGTTTATCTTTCTTTTTTACCACTCCAGGCTTTTCATGCTGCCAAAGACACATACTTTTTCGCTTCCCCTCTGGTTTTGTTTAGATATTCTGCTCTGAATTTACATTCCTTTGTCCTTGACCCTCTCCAAGCGGAACTCACATATTTCCTCCATGCTCTTTATTGTCTGCTCTTCTCTTTCCTTGTATTAACTGCAATCCTCTGCTACAGAGGTTATATCGCTTTGTATTGGAGGGTCAGAAGTGCAGCAGTATGTTCGCCCACGGGCAGCTTATCTCAGCAACGCTATGAGACTAGATTCCAGCAAATCCCACTGAAACCGCATAACATATTCAAGCTCAGTGAAATACTTGCAGAAAGAACAGGGAGTGAGAACTGCAGCACAAAAAAATATCCATGGGCTTTCTATTACCTGCCTGCATATTTGGTTTACTCTGTGTGCAAAAATAAAGACAAATACCATTGGTGTCTGTGTTTCTGAGTAAGAGATCCAGGCCCTTCAACTCTGATTCTCCAGAGCAGGTGAGGATGTGACTCGGCTCTGGGCATCATGGTGCCACAGTCTGCCTGTGCAGCTGCTGTGCTGTAGAACAGACATGGAGCAAATGTAATTACTTCCATTATCACTGCCACACAAAACAGTGTGACAGAGACGGGGAAGATGAGAATTGAGGGCACTCACAATGGGACATTTGAAATCTACCTTCAACTTGTGCACACTGGCAGATTGAGAGAGAGGTGGGGTGGTGAGAGGAAAGGAGGTGTGAAGGCAGGTGAGAACAAGAAAGTAAAACAGTTTCAGTAGGAAAATCTGTGCATAGTTTGCTATGAGTATGTGCATGTGTCTCTGCGCGCTCAGTATTTATGCCTTTTTTTTTCATGTTTCCAAAAAGAAAGGAAGCTGTGCAATCAGTTTCTCGCACCCAGCTTGTAATCAGCAGGCATGTCAGTAAACACTGTTAATGGGGGTGGACACTCTCTCCCTTCTTGCCCAAGACCCCTGCAGTAGCTAATTGGGATAAATGCAACTCCATGCTTCATTTACCCTCACCCTCTCTATTCCTTTCTGTCTTTTCCCCTCCCATTTTCTTCCTTCTCCTTCACTTCTCGTCTTTCCCCTCCTCTCTGTCTTCCATTGCTCTCTTTGGTTATTCTCATCCTGCCTTGTTAATGGCTTCCCGGCTCATTGATACCCCAGATGTTTTTTATAATCAAAACATGAGAAGCGGCAGAGTGGACACGACACTGTTTCTTCTGCCACGGGTGATTGAAATGAGCTGTTTCTTGTGTTTAACATGGGGACAACACAAAAACTGTATAATGTAATGAATCAGATATGAGATAATGTCAACAACTGTTAATATAAACCACCAGAACTTTCTATGCTGAGTGTAAACCACCTTGCAAAACTGTACTGAAAGTTTCTGCATAAATGTATACTTCATGTACCTCAGAGTGAAGAAATAACTCACTGATTTAATATAATTCATTATGATTTATTATTTCGTTGCTACCCTCCACCCATGCTCTGTATATATACTGTATGATGCTATAATGTATTCATGGGTCTTGCTGCACCATCATTGCTTTTGTGATGTAATCTCTTTTCCCCTGACTTGGACCCCACCTGTGGGAGAAGGAGAGAGAGTGCTGTAAGTGCTTGTGTGATGTAAAATGCCTAATTTGGGGGGTGATTGATGGTTTAATATTGCAGCCCGCAACCTTGCTGCCCCCGCCTACCCAATGAAGCTGCAGGCGACGCGAAACCGTAGCACTGTGTGTGTGTATAATGTCACTTTCTATTCTCACATTCAAACCCAGCTGGTGGAATTAAACCAATTCTGAGTTTGTTTGTTTTGGTGTGTGTGTGATTAGATGTGTTTGCGTGTGCGCTTTGTGGGTTTGCTGGAGCATTTCTTCTATCACAGTACAGCTAAAATCCACTTAGATATATTGACTGTGGTCTAGAGTCAGTGGTCAACTATTGCAGCCATTTCTGTTTTCCTCATTTTAACCAATCTTCCCTCATCCCTCCTGTCTCCTGTGTTTTCCCTGAGATACTCTGTGTGTTTTCAGTGTCACTCATTATGCTACAGCATGGCGATGTTACAAAACTTCTTAGTTGGTGTGGATGTCTGGGTCAACAGAACATGTGACTTTGACATGAAAGAGTGCAGTCGTTATCCTACCACAGATCAGTAGTATTTTCTTTTGCCATGATACTTATATTTCCCTAATTTGAAATTGATTTCTGTATCTAAACCTAACCAAACCTCAGCTGTTGTGGTGGTAGATCACAATAGACAGTCCTAAGTAATTTTTTTGATTGTCACTCATTTTGGACAGAACTGCCACTTTTGTCATGAAAGTCACGTCATAGATCAATGACTAATTTTATTGTGTAGTTTGAAGGATGTGTTATGTATGTGAACCACATTATTCAAAGTGCACCTCTGTTCACCAGCCCTAAGTCTCTGGTCTAGCTCTAGTTATACACTAGGCCATGCCTTGTATGTGAAGAATAAGTTCTCTTGTTCATGGTGTTGACTAAAGCAATCACATGGAGCTGCAGCCAGCCAGTGTTCTGCTATTTAAACTTGGCATGGTAAAGGGTTGTTCTTTATTGTTTTCTTGTAACAAAATAATTTAATAAAACTTCTAGAACAATGCATTTTATGTTTGAATAAACAAATGTTTATGAGCACCCTATATATAGTTGAATATTCCAAACTGTTCCACAGAAACATGTAGAGATGTTAAATTGAGTCAGTACTAGGCATTGCTGTGTAATCCCCCGAGTGTAGCTAATCAGTTTTAGGTGACAAAAAGACCAAAAATGCTGAAGATCTGCTGCTAACTCTTTTGCATTGGATATGAATTAATTGGCACAGTGGGACAACTGGCGGTTCGGACTTGGCCCTCCATGTGAATGTTAAAAGCTAAAACAAATTACAGTAACTTCATGCAAAAAAGGTTTGTCTGGACTAATCTGTGCAGGAGAAGATCATCACATTTCTGAAATTTATTTTGTGTATGACTTTTGCTACGAAAAACTAAAATGAAGTGCTGTTTGCCACAAAGTCATGCAAATTCAGGGAAAGGCTGGTGGGTTGCTTATTTACTCAGTGCTTGCTAACAAGCAAAGTTTTCTAACGCTTATGAGTGTTGACACGCCCACAGTGTCAAGCAAGATGTGGCAAAGGTAATGAACAATTGGATCTTTATGGTAATGTGAATCATGTAACATTATTGTAATTAGACAACTTTTGCTTTAACTGTTTGTTGATCTCTGGGTTTGGTCAGCATTTAAATCTCTCCACAGGATTCTACTGCTGCACCTTTACTGGCTGACGTCCCTCTTGTCATCAGTCCTAGCATCATGTGAAAATGGACCCTACCTGCGGAATAGGTAGAAAAATGTCTATTTGTATCAGTTTCAAAAGTTATTCAAACTGCCGTTAGATCCTTCTGGATGTGTTCATCATCATGTCCATGTTGATCTGTATTCTATACAGTTCTCAGTGGGGAAATAAATCACGGTACTATGCCTGTGAGTCATCTAGCTGTGCAGAAACTATGGTGTCATTATGTTGATATTTTGCCTACTATTAGCCATAAGGAACAACTGCTCACAGTGATATGCATAATGCCAGCGAATGTGGACAAGCGCTAAAAGATACACTGAGAATACTTTCTCTGAATTTGAAATGCATACGCACACACACCACATATGCATGTGTGTGGACACAGTCTCAAATGGTTGTTGTGCTAATATGTTTTTAATGTCTTTAGGATGCAGTCGACATCTCTAATTTGTTTTTGTCTAAGCTGTGTGCTTATGTGGATGGGGGACATCAAAGCAGTAAAAATAGCATTTCTCATTAACCAGCCTTTCCCTCTCATTTATTTTCCTCGTCCTCACATGCCAGTTTGTCCACATGAGTGTTTTTTTTAGGCACAGCTTGTGAAGTTGTGAGGAGGAGTTGATAGAGAAAAGATAATGGGCCAATGCTTAGTGTCTGTTTACTGCTTCCTATATTCAGTTCTCAGCAGGCTTTCATCAGGAACTCATCGCCATTTGAATTATCAAGTGTAAAAAGACTGTGTCAAGTCAAGTTACGTAATATGAATGAAACCGCCAGTTTAGTTGCTGAAACTGACAGTTTCTACCTTGGTATGAATAATGTCTGAGACCCAACAGAAATAAACAGCAAGTGGTTTGATAAATGAAGTCTTCATGACAAAAGAAATAACTAGATTCTGGAGAGTTTTAAACTATTACAGAAGGTTCTTACATTTTTATGTTAACTTCTATATTGACCCCTTTTTATCCATGTAGTTCAGACACATAAGCTTTATTTAAAAGGGAAAATGTGAGTCTGTGGGTGAAGAGGACAAGCATTTTAGTTTTGCCAGAATTGTACAGTTGAGCTTCAGTTACTTCTTTCTGATAGATTAAAGATTCTTTTGATCTTGTGATTCTTTTAAGAGTAATTTATAATGTATTAGCATGTAATAATTTACATATTTTATAGGGATACTGTATGTTCAAGTTCATTTCAAGAACTTAACTGTAGCAGTCACTAACACACTATAAAGTAAATTATTTAGAAATGTCATTATCTGACACTTGTCTTCTTGTTGGAATCTTTGGTTTATACTACTGTACTTTAACAAATTAAGTATCATTTTTAGAGTGACTCCCTCATGGAATAGTAAATGAATGTGTCTGTTTCAATGAAGCTGCAGCCCTTGAATTTCAAATTTATTAAAGGATAGAACATATACATGTCATGTTTGTGTCTGTGTGAGCTGAAAGCTTATGTCTTCATTGGTCTAGGGACTTAATTTATGTGCAGTTACCCAACAGCAGTTTTCCCATGGGGATCAATAAAGTAGTTAAAAAACAGCAAAAGGAAGAAAAAGGGAAATTTATGCAGGTATTATTCTTGAAGTTATCTTTCAGCCATTCTGTACTGTAACATCAGGAGGAATAGATATGCTTTAACATATTTCTCTTCATGTTGACAGGTTAACTGTCTCTTATTCCCATGACACAGTGGCCCTTTAAATAGCAGGATGAGTAAGGATTACTTAATATGAGTGATCCATCCTACCTATCATTTTGTGAGCAAAACAGACAGTTACCTTTGCTGCACAAAACAGCTTGGCTTTCCTGTAATTGTAATAAAAATATTTTTGTCAAACAAGCAGTGAAGTGAGGAGAGAGCTGGATTTGACCAACTGATTTAGAGGCTGATGAGAAGTGTGTCACCTCCACAGGCTATTACAGTCCTTTTATTCAGTTCATTATGACAGTTCCTTGTCACCTTTTCTATTTTTTCTCAATTTGTTTTGTCCCTGCAGCACTGCAAATCTACAACATCATTTAGAGACTTAACATATGCAGCTTTTAATGCATATCTTATTTGCTTGTGAACTTGGTAATGGGAAGGACAACAACTTTCCTTTGCACAGGGAGGTTTAACAGTGCGTGGCGTTGCAACAACCTTCAACCCTCCACTCAGGTGAAGTTGCATAGCTTTTAATTTAATTGATCCTCGTGTGAAACATGTTTTTACACTTTAATCAGTAGAACTACTATGGAATAAACACAACCAAGACTAATACATAATAAAAACCTGATAATAAATATTGTACTGTAATTGAACATTAAACTATTTATTTTACAACTCTCTGCATCAGAACCTACAATGTATGAAAATATTCAATAGTTTATAGTGTAGAGCTGCTGGTTTGGTTGTGTTAAAAATAATAATAATCTGCTTGTCACTGATTCAGCCTGCTTGTGAGTGACTATCAGTACGGTCAAATGTTGCTGGAAAGTAGTCAGTTCTGAAAGATGTGATATTGGCTTAAAATTCTGAATTGGATTTGATTTGGTTTCCATAGTAATGGCCACAGACTAAACCATCCATTGAATGGTGCCAGTGGACATGCATTTTTATGACTGTTCAGCCTGTCTTTATAGTTTTGCATCTTTTCTCCCCAGTATCACTAAAATAAACTATACTGATGATCGGTCATATGCTTCTCGTTATTATTGTTATTATTTCATTAAATGGCTTATAATAAATTCTGATGTGCTTTGAAACATCAGACAGGGAGTGTAACACTGACGCAGAAACAGAACTGGATAATGGTAATCATCCCCAGTGATAAGAGAATACGTTATTCTTAGCCACTTCATGTTGCTGTGGTAACTGTTTAAGAGTCAGTAGGTCTGCCAAGGGTGTACAGATAAACATGTCATGTGTGAGTGTGTGTCCGTTTGTGCATCATGCTTTATTATGTGCTTTATTAATTGAAGTGTTGCAATACGCGGCGACAGTGGATGTTTGATGGGTTAATTTGAAAAGCAGATGAACACGTTCACAGAGACTTGTGGTGGGTGAGGGAAAAAAATGAAAAAGTAATAGTGGAAGGAAAAGAAACTGGCAGATGATGGGTGTAAAATGCACTGAGTGGTGGTGAAGGACAGAGAGCAAAATAGGGAGTGAGGACAGTCTGGATCATAAGAAAAAGAGACAAACAAAAATGATAAAGAGAAAGTTTAAGATATGACACAGCGCACTTGTGATGTACTGTATCTACAGTATATATAGATTGTTATGGGGGCGTGTATTAAACCCTCTCTGCGGAATGCAATGAATTGGTGTGAACCACTGTGTGTTCATAGGTACACAAACCCATAGACATCAGTGTGCTCCCTCTCCAGACTCATATCATTACCCATCATTACACCCCCTATTTGGCATCAGCCAGCCAGATCGATCATGGCCGATAGCTCTGTCTCACTCCAGGCCTGCGTATCTATCCCTATCTCACCCCCTCTCATATCTTATTTTTCTGTATCTCTCTCTTTTTCACACCATATCTCCTCTCTCCCTCTCGCAACCCCCTCACACAACTCTCTCCTGCCTACAAATTGTATCAGTTTCAAAATTACTTAAATCGTCCGCCTACCTCCTCCTCCTTTGCTTTTTAGCTTTGCTCTTCGAAGTATCTCTTCATCTCATGTCGACCAGATCTCGCTATCTGACACTCACTTATCTCCTGCTGACTCCTCTCTAGGTTCTGTACCCTATTTCCCTAACTCATACCTCTAGCATTTACCACTGTGACAGGCATATCAATCACCTTGTATTTCCATTTGTCACTGACCTGCTTTCAGCTTCCCTAAAATATGCCTCTTCTTTCACTGTACCCTCCCACAGCCTTTCATCTTTCTCTTTCTCTCTGTCACCCATCTTGCGCTCACAGAGACAGCCCAGTCACACCAGCTGTGTCTTTGCACATGACTCACCGTCGCTTCCTCTCGTCTTTGCTTCTCCTCTATCACCTTCTCGTGCTCCTCCTCCTCTTCCTCTTCTTCTACTTCTGCGCTCCCTCTGCTTCTTCTCTGTGGAGAGGTGCTTGTATCAAGACGCTTAGGCTGAGCTCAACAGTCACTTCAAAAAGTCGTGAGTTTTTTGTGTGCGTGCACACTGCTTGTGTGTAAAACTGCAAGAACGCAAGTGACAGACATGGAGATGAACACAAAAAAGGAAACACATTTCATTTATGCTGATCTCATTTCAAGGCTTGATAACATGGGATCAAAAGGAAGAGAGTGATCAGCTGCTTTTTGTCACCTCCTCCTTCAGTCCCTCTCTTTACTTATGTCTTTTGATCTAATGGTGCTCTTGCTTGTGTATGTTCCTCATTGATTCTAATTCAATTTGGCTGGAACAGGTCTTTCAGACAATTGTCTGCATTGAGGGCCCCACGTGGAGTTTTAGCTTCTTCTGCAGGCATTAGAGAATAATGGAAGGAAGGACAGACCGGATAGAAGAGAGCAACAATCAATTTCGCAATAATTCCATATTAACAAATTCCCATGTAAAGCGAGTAACAAAAACAGGAGCAAAAGGAATATACTACATTGTTTTGTGGAGGTTGGAGCACGCCCTGCTCCTGTGAGAAGGAAAAAAAATAACAGTATTACTAGAAGAAATGAATGCAGTATCACCACAGTAAGGCAAGTCTGCACTGTTTTTTATTAAAGACAGCCCTGTCATTAATACATTAATACTGTCATGAACTGATAATTCACTTTGACTCATTAATAACTCCAGAATAGTGAAAATGCCTTTTCTATAACCTTACATATTGACTTTCTATTGTCCTATTAATTTAAGTGATTGTTTTGTTGAGCATTTTCCACAATAGCATCTATTATTTCAGCTTGTGTTTACAGGTAGCAAGCATGCACAAATAAGTGAATTTATAAGCACAAACATGCTGAGATTTACAGCTCCACACCTCAACAATAAAAGTGCAGAATTAATTGTTGGAACTACTGTAGTGTTTTTGTAGAGCAAACCCCGCCCCCCACCCCCATGCAGGGACACACAGTGTTTGTATGGTAGATTCTCTTTGACACCCTGTTTTCATGCCCACTGTTTTGACACTATTGCCACAGGGGCCAAGGTGCACATGTAGCTATGTACAAGTGTGCAACCATAATGCCGGCATGCATTTTTGCATGTCCTGAGGCGTGTCACTATACTGCACTTGTCTCGTGTCAAAACACTAGTGACTTGCCAGACGTGAGCTGTGTGGTGATGTCATAAAGAAGCCTAAAGCAGCACTGGCCTTCAGTGCTGCTTCAATGGCCTTATAATATCCCTGGCTGTCTGTAGTGGCTATTGTTTCCTGGCTTTCCAGCTCTTTGAGCATCTGGCTGAGATGGTCTCTGGGGGCTGTGCTATAAGCCCCAGACTTGCTCCCTGCAGGCCGTCTCACTGACAGGAGATCAGGCTACATCAGTATGTGTGAGAGGTACAGCGGGATCTGAGGGATGGATCCTATTTCAGCTGATCCAGCACACTGCGAGGTGGTTGCCAGAAACACACAAAAAACTTACTTTGTGCACCTCTCAGTGTGTGTGTGTGAGTGGGTTTTTGAAAAAGACAGCAGTGAAAGACAGTTGAGACTGTGTGTGTGTGTGAGAGAGAGAGAGAGAGAGAGATGGAAAATATGTTTGCCCTGTTCACACCGATCTGTTTGTGTGGGAGTGCATTAACATCTATGTGGGCTGGAAAGGAGGCTGAATATGCAAAACAGTTGGAACAAAGGCTAATAATTCTGGAGCTGCTGTGCAAAAAGATGGTACATTTTTTTGTGGAAACCAAACAGGCTTCATTTCTAGGAGGAACACAAGCTTCTAATATTCTTTGAATAGTTTAGAGAGCTTATCTGAACCATAGGGAGATATTTTCAGTGTTAATGGCAAACTGACAGGGGTGAATTTAAAACTACTTAGCCTTCACACTTTTGAATTCTTTCTCTTACAGCAGAATTAATCTGTTCTCCTGTAAAATAGGTTTAACTAATGCCAAAGATAATACAACATGATGTGTTTAACAGCCAAAAACCTGATAAAGCTGTATTAAATCCAAGCGTCTGTAGTGAGAATGTGTGTGTGTGTGTGTGTGTGTGGGAGGGGGGTGGGGGTGGGGGTGCGGGCAAGGGCAAATAGAGTGATGGTGATGACAATAATAATTGGAAGGAATTTGTGTGCATAATTTAGAAATTTGAGGGCACAAATTATTAATTCAAGAAACCAAATTAATGAATTCAAGGGTAAAAACTACTAAATTAATATAACAAAAAGGATATTCACTGCACAAATTAGTAATTTGAATGGATGACGGATAAAAGAATTAAATCCAGAACCTACCTGGCTCCTTAGAAAGCAGCGCCACATCACCAATCTGTTTCCGCTGTCACTTTCGAAAGATGTTTCTATTACTGAAATATTTTCTCAGCCATTCAGCTGAGGAATGTGATGCCATTTGTGTATGAATGTGAGCTAAAAATGTCAAATGATGATGCATTTTGTAAGAGTATGAACAGGACTATGTCCATGTAGATGCTCACGTTTGCTAAAATACATACACCAGGGTGTAATAATGTGAGTGCGTCTGTGTGTCTATTTATGCATGTGTGGTGTCTTTTATTTCAGTAGTGGAAGGTTGCTGGTGGTAAAGGGATTTGAAAAGTGCGATTTTGAACTTCTTCATGTTAGAAGTCACTTTGATCAATGTCTGCTGCAGCTCTCACTTGCTTTAGGGCACAGTGAACTACTGATAGATGAATTCCTCTGTGTGAGTCCATGGACTGATGTGTAGGTGTACGGTGAGAAATAAAGAACAAAAACGAAATCGCAGTCTAAAAATGTGTGTGTGTGCTTGTACACATACCATAATGTCTACATATAGTGTCTTTTTAGCATGTGTGTATGTGTGATCGTCTGCATCTGTCTGTGTGGACTGAATCGCAATTTGAAAGCCCCTAATTATCTTCGTCTTACTTGCAGTCTCATAGTGGCTAACAGAGACACCAATGAGTCTCTGGACTTTATCAGCCAATGCAGTCATGGAGTCTGGCTGGCAGTGAGGCCTCAGTAACCAGCCTGGTCCCGGTGCCCAGTGGCCTACAGAGGAACCCATGTGCAGAAAACCTTTTAGAGCTCCAGCAATCTGATTAAGGCAGCTCTTTTTTTCTACAGCACTGTTGATGCTAAGTGTTCTAGTGCGCTCCTCAGATCAACTCTAAAAGCACTATTTCATTAAACCAAGAACTCAAATTTCTGAGTGGATCATTTTGGTTTTATTTATACATTTTGTGAGGTGAGATGGGGTTGCCAAACCTGCATAAATGCATACACATAGTACACAAACATACAGCAGCAGCCATCAAGATGTGAAATAATGATGCCTGATAAAAGGTGCTAAAGCTGCTGCTGACAGTGAGCGCTACTTGATAAATAGGCATGAGAAAGAGATTTTTTGTACACTTTTGATTTGCAGAAGTAGATGGAGATTATGAGTCTCTGCATGCTTATTCTATGTGTGTTTATGATTGTGTGGTTTCTCAAAGACAGGTACAACTTGAAAGGCCTCCATATTTATCTCCAAGTGTTCTGGCAGAGCGTCAGTGGGATGATGGATGATGTCTTCATCGGTGGCCAATTCTCTGAAGTTGTGGTTTGAGCGCTGGACTGAAAAACAAGATTACATTTAATGGACATTCACTCCCATCCAGAATTAACTGCAGGCTAAACACATACAGCTGCTCATAACGCAGTATCCAACAAACCAATTTCGTGTCCAGTGTTAAAAGAAAAGAGAGAAACATAAATAAAACTATTTTTACAATGAGGTCTACAGTGAATATTGTTTTTATTCAGTGATGAAGAGCATATCTTGTTAGCCGAAGGGAAAAAAAAGTGTATTATTCATCAGTTTGCCAGTGAGGCTTTAGTGAATTAGGTACAAAATGTAGTATCTCCAATACAAATTATGATCCTGTTGTGACCTTATTTAGAACTGTAATGGAAAAAAAGGTTCTTTAATATCAATTTGCTCTGTAAAGAGGACATTTCTTTTTGACATTATAAACATAAAATTAGAATTTAAAATTAGAATTTATAGTTAAATGGTTCAGTGTATTGCAGGGAGTATTCTCACTTCTTACTTAATATAACTTCTACCTTTCCTTTTGCCACTAGTAGAGCAAAATAGAAATTTCCAAGAAAGGATGTCACAGAATCATCTTAAACAACTATGAGAAGGTGGTTTAGAGACAGAAAAGCCTTGATAGCTCATCAAATTAAATTATTAATGGAAATGTGCAATAATTGATGTTGGCTTGTAATAAACGAGCTGCACACAGTTTATTCAACTACTGTTACTACTTTTTGTAACCATATAGGAAGGCTGTACCCTTTTTCTTCGCTTTTTTTTTTATGCACGACAATGTTAACAATCACTATAGCTGCAGCTCTATGAATGTGAATTGACTGGGAAACAAGTTTTCAAGGCTGTTAAGACACTAAATAGGTATGCAGAGCCAGTTGCAGCTCCCTATCTTCATCAGAGGGTGACCTTTAGCATGGACTGTTGCTGTATAGTTTTCCTCAGGGTGTGGGGATGTGGGCAGAGCTTGGCTATATACAGTAGGAGTACTCAGTAGGATCAATAGTGCTCTCTAAAGCTGTTCCCAGGCACACCTGCAGTACCCGGGGTGGCCTTTGTGACACAGAGATAAAGAGAAAACACTCCCCAGGCTGTTAGTGTTTGCCGATCTCCTCCTATCCCTGCTTTCCCTCCTCCTCAGCCTGCACAGAGGAAGACGGATAAATCAAACTTGCATGACAGAGGGGGAAGTATTGTTAATATTTTCACGATCCACAACAATATTGTTGTGACTTAACCTTTTCTTAAAGGCAAAGAAAAAATCCCCCCATCCATCCATGCCAGGCTGTGCTGAGACAGCTGAAAGACCTGGAGGGCGGGGCCCATGTATATTTACTAACTCTATGCTCCATCCATCAAAAGACACAGCATGTGGGCTTCACCTGTCTGTCAGTGTCATCTCACATTCCCTGGCCACTTCCTCTCACCCAAGCACTCTGTGGCCTTCTACACTTGATATGTAGATGTTTAAGAAGAACAGTCTCCTCTTTCTCTTTTCTAAGCCTTTTCTATCTCTGGTCTTTTGTTGCTGACTCCGATCTTGCACCTTTTGCTCTCTTTTCTCCCTTTTATTCTCTCTTTCTCGTATTCTTGTATGCATTTTTCCAATGCGCTTGCAACAGTAGTAGTGTGTAGTATGAGTGTGCTGCCCAAGCAGGTTAGAGAGGGTAATTTGAGCCTCTGAAGGTGCCGTGGGGCTTGGATCTAGATTTGGAAGGTGTGCTGACAGTCAGCAATCCAGCACTGATCACACCATAGTCACACAGATTGGTAAGATGTGTAAAATCCTGGAGGGAAGAGGGTAAGTGTAAATGAGTTAAGAAGAGTGCAGAGAAAGGAGTGATTATAGTTTTATCCACATAGACAGAGTCGAAAGAGATGTCATTTTCCATCAAGGGCCATGTTAGCTTTTGAGCCGAGGTCCATTTGCACCTGACAAAAAGGGAGAGCAAGTTTTCTACCATGTGTGTGCAAGATAAAGGGCATGGGTGCAGTGTGAGCAAAATTAGAAAAAATAATTCTGATGAGGTCTGCTGTTTAAATGTTTGAAATGTTTGAAAAGAAAAAGAAAGAGTTGAACAATAGACAAATATATGAAGAAAGAAAGAGAGTTGGAGTTGAAGTTAAGAGTTTGAGTGGAGTAGACAAGTGTCTGGTATAGAAGCAGTTTTAATATGTTAGCCTGTCTCCCTGCTGGCCTCCCCTCCCCCTTTCAGGGACGGCACTAATGCCATTAAGTGTGGGACAGATCTGTTCCATGTCTGCAGGCCTGCCAGTCTACTGGTCTGCCCCGAGACCACTCTCCATCTAATCCTATCCTCTCTCTCCCTCTATCCTCCGCCTCCTCTCCACGCCAGAGACAGGAAGAGGCGGCTGGGAGAAAAATCTAATAAATAAATGAGAGGATGCAAGAGGAAAAAAATATATAAATTAAGTTCTCCGTTCTCGTAAATCATGTTGCCAACTTCCAGTAGACAGGAGGGCGGAGCTTAGAGAAGAGAGAGAGGGACACCATAAGGGAAAAAGGGAGGGAGAGGCAGAGGGAGAGAGAGAGGTTGTGAGAGGGAGCTAAAGAGGGAGAGCGTGCGGGAAGCTGTTCCACCCTCAACCTAGGCTCAGCTCTGGAGACTTGGCGGCGAGGTGTTTTTAATTGATTTTTGATTAGATAGACATGAGGAGGGGGGGTTGTCCATTAGCATGAGGGAATGAACCTCTGAGAGGAAGTGAGCGAGAGAGGAAGGCACAGTTAAGGAGAGAAAGAAGTTGAGAAACTCAGAAAAATACTGTCATAGACACTGTGGAATGAATGATAATTAAATAAACGCATATGAATATTTTATATGAACCGATGGGATAAAATATTTTTCTTAAATCAAACCTTAAATCAAATCAAACTTAATTTAAATTATTTTCCTATTAACCTGTAACACACAGGCTTCACGTTATTAGTATATACAGGATTTTTTTCTTTTACCTTTAGACAGATTTACAGATGTGTGCGTGTGTGTGTGTGTGTGTGTGTGTGTGTTTGTGTGTATATATATATATAGAGAGAGTAATTCTTTACATGTTGGTGGTGAATGGGACGTAAGGAGATCACATGTCCTACTATCTTTTCTCCACTTGTAAGAGTCGACTCATATAACAAGGGGAACTTGGTCCATGATGATACTTTGGGATCGTGAAATTGTCTTGGCAATTATATGAGATGCCTCCTTAACATAGTACAATTCAAAAACACAGCAGCACAGCATAGCACAGGGACAGCTCCAAAGACAGCTGTATGCAAAAAATATAACATTCTTTAGAAAATAGAATATATGAAAAACAAAACAAGTCATCCTCAATACAACACCCTCATACATATTAAGCCATGACCAGTGTCTCATGTTAGTCCTCAGTCGACCCTGCTTGTAAGTTATAATTAGCAATTATAATTCTTAAAACTTTCATTAAAATAAATGCCCTTTTTGTTCATTCATTCATGCATTATTTTCAGAAATATTAATTCAATGTGTTTGAATTCATTAATTATTTCTACATACATGTAAATTAATTTTCTTTGTTGGACGCCCACACTCCATTAAAATTATCTTCATATTCATGAATGATCCCCAAAAATGATGAAGCATGTATCCCACTCACTGAAGTCAGGCTCTCTGTTTACTTTATTTACAGACGTATAAGAGCTGAATTAAGTTACAACTAATGGAAACCAAACATTTCCTGCTGCTCTGGCTTCATATTAAAATGGTACATTCAAATGATCAAACACAATGTGGCTTTTATTGCAAAGTAGCCACAGGGAACGCAAATGTATTTGTCACTGCCATAGTTCTTCCATTTTGCTGAAAGGGCATGATGGAAAAAGAAGCAGCTGCTGTGAAATGTTTGATTAAGTGCTAAGGTGACAGGTGACACACCTCTAACACTTCAGCAGAGCAACCAAATACTTACTGTGTGCTGTTGTGGTGTTGAAGGCTACTTGTACTGGGCAGTGTGAAGTCATGTGCAGTTATTTATATACAATTATTGACTCACTTCTTTATTAAAATAACATGAATTTGTTTTACCCAATGGAATCGATGCTCAAATGACAACTTTAAGTGTACATTAGGTTCCATCACCAATTTCAAAAGTTGTAGAAAGCTTCGCTGTCTGCAGCCTGTTCTTTAACTCAAAGTAAACTGAGACTGTACAACTGTGCAAACAGAGATCATAAAGAGTGTCTTCTTTTGTCTCATGGTTAGCCCTCCCTCAGTCTCAGCACAGTTATTTGGAGATTGAATTGCATTGTTCTTGCTCACCTAAATGAAACAGTTCCACAGTTCCAATAAACTGCTCCAAATATGTTTGGTGTGATCACACTCTAAGTGTCCCCTCATGCTGACTGCAATCAACACAAATATTCCTGCCTCAGTCTCTGCTAACTGAGAAGGTACTGGAGCTAAAACCTGGTCCCACTATTTTGCACCAGTGATACATGTTCTTAAGCTGTACAAATTTCTAAACACATTCTTACCATAGATCATGTTTGTGTTTATTTCTGTATGTTTTTAACTTTCATAAACCTGAATAAATGTACGTTTGGAGGTTTGTATAATAGATGAAGACTTTTGAAGATATAAGGTTTAGTTCATTAATTATTAATCATCAAACATTTATTTTATAGCCTTTATAACCTTGATATTAATATTAGAATGTCATTAATATTCACTCTCAATTTCCCCTCAGCTATCACTTTGTAATTTTATATTATCTTGAACCCACTTGTGTACTCACAGACATGCATGCATGTGAAGACCCTGCACAAATATGATGAAAATAGAAGGACATTTGCTGCAATTATAAAAATCCCATTTAGGAGAATTGTGTTGCCATGAAGAAAAACAATGAACTATACTTGCGCTGAATAAGGCACTGTCAAATGACCTCTCACATATTGATTGCTGTTCACCCAGAGCATCACGCACAGCATAATAACAAACCAACAGCAAGCACAGTAGTGTTGATATTTGTTGTGTTTTTTTATATATATCCTATTTGTCCTCAGGTTTAGTTTTAATGGATGAGCAAACCAAGGAGAGAAACACAACACTGTATTCTCCAACCATAAATTAGATTTGCACCTCCAGCAAACTTTCACTTTGCTACTTGGTAACTTGTCTCAGTTCTCATAAGTTTTCTAGTCTCAAGATGCCCCTCTCCCCTCCCCAACTCTCATCCTCCTGGTCAGTGAAACCAGTCCCAGCTGCACTTAAACAGAAACCCAGAGCTGCGGACGTAGACACATTCACACACTCCCACTCCCTCACCGATTCCCTTTGAGGCACATAGGGTTAGAGTAATATCCAAAGTGCAGGTGGGACCTCGCTTTTCGTAGCGAGGCTGAACAAAGCAGGGCGAGAGCATGAGCCAAGTAATGGAGTGATGATCACTACAGAGATTGAACAATCAAAGTGGGGAGGCCGGTGGTGGGGCCATTCGTAGATGTAGCAACTTGCACACTAATTGTATCTTATGACTAATTGGTAAATTAGTGAAACCTATTTCAAGGCGCCAGGCTTAGCTTTGGGGGACACCCACAGCTCATTATAGACTCATATTCTGGGCAGAGGAGGAGAAAAATAAAGGAAATTATACAATTGCTCAGGTGAGAATGGCAATTAAGCAAGTGCTTAAGAAGAGGAGGAAATAAAGCCTCATACACGCATAATTTACTATACTCTCTTGTGTCAGCCTTTAAATCACCGCTGATCCAGGGCTTGTGTTTATGGTGGCATGGAGAAAGAACAAGTTGTCTGTGTGCTTTTGTTTGCGTTTTTATTCGCATATATGTTTGTGGTCAAGCAAATGCGTGTGCATGGGTATGGTTCTGCACTGTGTATGTATGAAAATGAGTAGAGCTGTATTACTATTACTACTATTATTGAATGAATAATAACTGATGGTGAAGTGGCTGCACTCAAGTTTTAATCAATTACTTAAATGCAAATGACTGAATTCTTTAACTATGTCACTGCAAAGTCCATGAATAGTACGTCTGCTCACCCAATGAAACCAATATAAACCTTCCCTGAGCAGCAGTTTTACACATTAATGTTATTGTTTTGAACAGTTCAAGCCTCATTCTGTGGAGAAGCATTTCACCTCCGGAGGTAAGTCGATGTAAGCAAAGAACAGTATAGTATAGACTGAAAAACATAAGAGGCAAAATTTGTAGAGAGAAATACAATGTCTACTGTAACTCACTGGAGATATGATTATATTTTTAAATTTAGGCTAGCTAGTTTTTGAGGAAATAAAACTAATTTAGATCTTAAATCCCAACTAAGCATTTTGACTCCATGTAGATGGATGGCTTCATAGATGAGAACGCTGGTTTTCTGGTTTCCCAGATTTGAGAGCAACCTGTTCATTTTCTCAAATATTGATTTACCAGTTGAAGATCACACAAATTACACTGCAAATTCTGTTTAAGGGTATGTTTTCGCTGCTCCAGAGCGTACTACTCCTGAGAAAACTGTGAGCCAAGTAATATCCAAAAATACATGAAGAGGTATAAGACTTTAAAAAGCTTAGTTATTGGGTAGTGAAAGTTAGAACTGTCAGTAAGCAGATGGAGTATCTTAAGTCTAGATGTGTATGATGGAGTCACATATTTCTGTGTCTTCAACCTGAAGACATACCTTTCACACAAGAGTTGTTCTGGATGAATTCTTAACCTTCGGTCCACCTCCTCTTAGCACTTCTCCTCCAGTGTCCCCTTAACGCACTATCACTGCTCTCTTATTCTTTTGTTCCATCTCTTCATCACTGATTGGAGGACATTTAGGATATTTCCACAAGGACACCACTGATCCCCCCAAAACCCCATCACCCACCCTCCCTAACCAATTTGCCAGCAAAACTAATATTGTCTTTAATCAGATACAATTAAACCTGCAAGTTAAGATCTTCTCCCAGTTAAAACTCATTAGGCCCATAATGTCATTAGGGGAGTCTGGAGTAACCACCCTTGCATAGGCGGCTCACTCGTCACAAATAACTGTGCATGTCAGTAGCTGTAGCCCATGTGAACTGTTTATTACCGGGTGGTACGGAGGACATGAGGTTCAGGTTTTGTTTATTTATTTTTGCCTGACCATTACAGTATCGTCTTCAAATATGCATATAGCAGTGCATTTTCCAAAGTTTAGGGTGAAGCTAAATGAAACCATATTAATCCTCTTATGCACAACACTGATCAAAAGTGATCCATATGTGAGAGTTTTTCTTTAATATATTTGTATATTATGCATGTATGTGACCTTCTGTACATTTGTCATTTGGTTATTATAGGTGTGAGAGTAGAAATCCAAACTAGAACACAGAATAGAATAATAAATAGAATTTAGAAAACAGTATGCCTAGGCACCATTTAAAAATACTGTTTTGTTCCTGAGTTTTGACGTATTTTTTGTGTGACGTGGATGAAGACATGGTGCTTGCATGATTGCAAGTATAAGATGGGGAAATAAATCAGGTACTCACTCAGCCATCAGAAGTCTCCAAAATGATTTTGACTATTCCCTGCAGGTTTTAAATCTATACTGTAGTGACCATCCCTGAGGGAGATCAGCTTAATGTCAAGACTTCACTGATAGAAGATTCCTCTGGTGACACTTTGAAAGGCGAACCACTCCTAGCCCAGAGTATGGTAATAGATTGAGCAGGAAAGGGTCTTACTGGAAGGAGAAATCCTTCAGCACAGGGCTGAGAGAGAACGCACAACATGCTCATTGCAAGATGGTTTTTATTATTTTTCATTCATTGAGAACATCTTTAGTGCACCACCTTCACCACTACATTCAAAGGCATGTATGCAAGGATTATATATGGTAATTTGTCTATGTACTGAGAGAAAGAATAAGATATGCAGGTGAATGTTGACACCGTTGAGTTTAAAGAATTTTTATCAGAATAGTTGGTCTAATGTCATTAGATCAATGTGATCTATAGTGATAAACACAAAATAGTTACTTAAGATGGCTGTCCACAAAGACACAAAATCACAGGAACACAGGTACACACACGTTTTCTGTTAGTATTGATAATAGAGAAATACATTAATTATTGCATAATACATACAGTCACCACAGATGTACAACAAATGTACCTGAAGTACCTTACATCAAGCTACTAAAAATGTTGAATGCAGCCAGACAGCAAAAGATCTCACAGCAAAAGCAGTTCATCATTGATTCCTGTGCCCACTGCTGAAGAGTTTTTCTAAAGCCTTGAGACAGTGTTGCCTTGAAGTTAATGTGCTAAAGGCACACAGACATTGTGATCTTGCTAGAAATTCACATAATCTCCAGACTGCCTTTGAAAGCTCTCACAATATACAATTTTCCCTGGGCATAAAGGAAATCTTTAAGCATATCATTATTTTATTTTGCAAACTTTAAACTATGCAAGCAAAAATCCTTTTAAATATACAGTTTGTTGGTGATAACACCAACATAAGAATGACTGCATGGCAGAAAGGACATTTATCAGGGTGTAAGGGTTTCAGTTCTGTGGGCAGGCCCTGTAAAATGTCTGTGTGACACCAATCATCAGTAATTACCGTAGGGGTTTGAGTTTTCCTCCTGCCTCTAATTGGCCTTTGCTGTCAATCAACAAGTGATTTCTGTTCACAATTGAACTAACGGGAATGATAGAAGCTGCAATGGCGGGATAATTGAAATAATTGAGCAAATTGCGGATTTGAGAAGTTGGCTTCATCAACACAGCGGGGGTGGAATATGAGCATGTGGAGAGAGGAGAGGTGAATTGAGGAGAAGCCAGATCCTAATGATAATGAACAAAACATTTCGCCTCCATTTTTCCCTCCACCCCCAAGGAAAAAATCTGCTTATCTGAATAATCAACGCATACACGTCTCAGTGTCATATGGATGGAAGAAGTTGAGAACCTTTCATTTCAGCATCCTAAACTTCAGCAGCTATTCACCAGCCAGAGGGTTTACAGTATATTCTGGCCCCAGTCTGAACAGTCCCTTAAGCACTTAGGAAGTGTATCTCTGTGGTGCTCAGATGGAGTTTCAGCATATAATTAAATGTGTGAATTAAGCGCTGGACATGTGTTTAGCCTGTGTGTCCATCCAGTATTATTACATTTCAGTTGAATTTAACGACACTGAGTGATTTAGAGATTTTACTCTGAATGTCATAGATGTATAATAAGATGGCTAATGTATGCACTTTATCCACAAACTTTATTTGGGCTTTGTTTTGTGTATGTGGTTAGCCACATAACTCAACCTCAGTCTACCAAATTTTTTTTTTTCTGTGGGTGGATTTGTGTATCTGATAAAGTAGCAATACTGACAAGCTATTGGGACTAAAGGCGGCCCCTCAGTTTCATTTGTTTGTCATCTTTTTCTTTTCTTCCTCCCACTCTCCCCATCCTCAAGAGCTGCTTACCTTCCACAGCTTTGAAAAAGAAAAAAAACAAAAAAAAAACATCTCGCCTGCAATTTACATTTCCATATGCTGCCAGTGGCGCCAGGGAGAGTGGATAATTGGGTTGAAAGTGGTGACGGTGAGAGCAGGATAGAAAGGGATACAGAGAAGGCCAACTGAAAAAAAAACAAGCCATTACAGGATGGTTTTCTTTTTTTTTCCCCTTCTCTCGTCATTTTGCCATGCTGCTCTTAACCACTTGTGTAGCTGAAAAGATTTACCTTGGCCTCTCATTCTCTCTCACTCCCGCAGAATCACTCTGTACTTGCCTCCCCCAGAGCCTCGCTCCTACCCTGCTTCTGCCTCATCCATATTCATCCTAGGTCTCTCTCTCTCTCTTTCTCTCTCTTTAGCTCTCTCTAGCGTCCTCTCTCTCTTCCTGTCTCTCATTGTGTCACCCACAGCATGGCGTTAATACACCAATTAGTACTAAGAGCAGATAATGGACTATGTCATATTGTAAAAGTGAAAGAGAGACACAGAGACACTGCCAGTGAAAAAGAGAGAATAGAGGATGAGTGAGTAAGGGGAAAGCCAAGGAGAGAGAGAGACTGCAAAAATGGAGAGAGGGGTGGCGGAGGTGTCTTTATGGATGTGGTCTCTGAAAATGTTGAAATGCTGCGTTTGCTGTGAACATCCATCCAATGGAAAGAGCATGATGGGAAGAGCACTCCGACGGTCACAGGGTTGCTATATAAAAGCTGAGGTGTTACACCAACGCTTCGCTGGCTCCAAATACTGATGCCTGTTTGGCTTTGTTGGACTCTTTAAATCCTTTTCATTGGTTTCCTCCCCTTTCACTACTGGAAATGCCGCACAGTTTCCTTTCCTGCCACTGTGTTCATATCTACGCCTACAGGCCTTCTACTCCACTACACTGTATATACCAGGCATGCATGAAAGACTTATTCCAGTCGGGGCGTGGGGGTGGTGGTGGTGGGGTTGTAGTAGTATGTTTTTATTTTTATTTTTTCCACTGCACACAGTATCACAACTAGGATTTAGATTTTTTTTTTTGATAATGAAAACCTATCTTTACTTGGTTTTAACAACAGAACAGAATTAATTTACCACACTGCTTAGTAAATAATGGTGATTACTGGTTAGTGGTTATGATGCATGTTGGAGTAGTGCATTGTAGCTTTTAATATCCAGTGAAAAATCAGTCATGTCAGTCTTTCATTCATTATAACTAGTAATTGAACTACTATTGTGCTTATTATTTTATGCAACACATTGGAAAATGTGATGTACTTTTGTAACCAGTCTTGTAACATCAAAAATGTGATTTTGTGTTGTTTAGTAAAGGAGATCATTTGTCATTCACTGACAAACAAGAAGCTGTATAGAGTAAAAATAGGACACCTTGCCCTATTTGCAAATATTGCAAATAGGGCAAGGTGTTATGTAAATAATGGTATTGCATAAACATGAGCTCTGACTAGGAAGAATTGGCATTAATCAAACATGAGCTGGAACAAATTAAAATATGCCAGCTGTATGAGTTAATTTTCTTCCCCCTTCTAAGAGGAAAACAAGAAATATTCAGGCAGGACCATGGATGCTTTGTTGATAAAGTCTGTCTTATCATGCAAGAAATCGCCGTATTGAGAATATAAATGCAACGTTGAATAAAAGTGAACAAAAAGAATTATTATTAACAATGACTAAAATTTTCACAGTCGCGGTCGAGCCTGAATGAATTTGTCCCCAAATACACTAGTACAAAACCACTCCACTGCTACACAGTATCTGTCTCTTATCTTAGCCTCTCTTTTTTCTCATCCCCTGTCTATTTTAACCACTGCATGTATCAACACTTATCTGGATTGTTTTGTTTGGGCAGAAGCGGCAAAGTAATTATGATGTGATGTCTAAACACTGAAGTCTATTTTGAATATGGCTGGACTTTTGATCAGTATCCAAACTGTTTCCTATGTGATTCTGAGATGCATCTATTTATTTGAGAACCTTCCCGAGACAATATAACTATACTGAATTCTGCGCTGCAGTGCAATTTAATTGCATCCTAACATAATCTTTGAATGTATAGCACATAGTTCTATCTAGTCGGGCCACCACCTTAATGAATATGCTTAGTTAGACGAGCTAGAAAAGATGTGGAAGATGAAGGTAACAGTGGTATGAACAGCTAAGATACCGTGCAGGACCCTCAAACTCACAGTCTTCTGATAGAGGACCTGACTTGTTGCATGCATTTAATTTCTATACACATTGTTTGACTCGCTAAGATATATTATTTATAAGACAACTCATCAAAGAGTGAGGACTGTTTGTAGTGTTTAGTTGGCCAATCAGCACTTAATCATGTGCAGTCACTATTGTTGTTGCTAAGAAACTGGGATGTGATGAACAACTGCTCAGATTGCGCAAAGCATGACTTGATGGTGTAAATTTGTCCACATTTGGCTCTTTTTTGATCTATTCCGTTCAGTAGGTGATGAGGTTTGCCAACAGTCTCTTCTGATTACACAGAGCACTGTGACTTTGCATAAATAACACTGGATCTTGAAAAAAAAAATCCTGATTGAGTGTGCAACTGGCATGGAACACAAACTACATTATGCTTGCTATTTATTGGCGCAATGAGACAGGCAGCCCATGAAGGTCAATTGACTGGGTTTGAGAGCAATGTAACAGAGAAGGTGCCATGTGACAGAAGGCTAAGTGGCAAAGGCATGTAGAGCCCATTCAGGAGTGCACAATATTAGCTATCATAACAGAAACTAACAAAGGCATTTTCAGCGGGGAGAAAAATTACAACACACCCTGTGCCCTATTGAAATGATTGCATGTGGTATTAAGTTAAATAATGTCACTTGGCAATGTAGCCTGTGTTCCACAATCCAGAATTATGAGTGCAGTTGACAAAGAAGAATACGATACACTATGTACACAGACAATTTAGCTTGGTTCAAAATGCATTACATTTCTATTGAGTCTAAAAAAACAGATATACAAAAATTGTTTTACCAAAATGATTTTAATAGTTTTGCCTTAAACTGACACTCTGAACAGCTGAACAGCAGCAATGATGTCCCCAGATGGTGCTAAAAACTTGTTAAATTGCACTTAAATTCCTAATATCCTTCTGTTTCAGATAGTTAAAATATATCATCATTGGGTAACTTGACTGAAAGCCTGTGGAATAGGTCCATAAGTAGGAACCAATAAACTTGCTAATGTACAGTTGCAGAAGTTTGTTGATGCAGCAAGATCTTTCCTTAAATATCAAAGTACACTACAACGACTATGGAAAGGCTGAGACACTAAATCTGACTTTTGAAGTGTCCCAGTCAGAGCCCAGACCTCAACCCAACAGAGATGCTGTCAAATGAGCTTAAGACACCAGTTGTCATAAGAAAGTGACTGAGCTGAAGCAGTTCTGTAAGGAAGAATGGTCTAAAAATCAGCATGGAAGTTGGGCAGGACAGTGTTGTAAAAAGTATTAAATTTGTTTCTCTTCATCTCTCTTCATCTCATCTCTTTCAATAAATATTTATTACTTAGTAAATATTAAAAATCAACAACATTAAACTAATTCTGCAGAACTTTAACAGGTGACCATTTCGAGTACCTCTACTGTTTCCTAACCTGTACAAGCAGGTGGATTTGGAAGCTGAGAAAAGGAATATTTAAAAAAAAAAAAAAGAAACACGCAGTTGCTAGCGATGCACAGAGGAAGCGATTTAACCGGCAGGTAGGCATACATGTCACATTTTCCCTGCTCAAAGTCAGTGTTAGTTATTAAAACTACCAAACTGTGAAGAGCAATAGTGAATGCGCTATAGGTTGTAACAGGAGTGATGCAGAACTGCAGTGGCTGAAAATACCGCGTGAACGGTCCTGATGAGTGTGCGCTGCCTGAGAAGAGGGAAACTATAGACGAGTGATTCGCACGGTGCGTCAGGACGCACAGGATAACCGCAGATGGCTTGTGTAGGCTATCCTAATTCCAGCTGGCGATATCAAAACGTAGAGCGTTTCCAGAGACAGCGCCAAGGTGAAGCGTCTACAGAGTGAAAAAAAAGAGGCGTCCTGTGAACAGATAGACATTAGACATCCAATAGTCGGATGTGCTTTACACAGAGGTTTCGCGACGGTGGCACATTTGCTCACTTGCTCACCTTCTGAACAGCGACGGACGGACAACACGATCACAACTTAAATTTGAGTGTCACATTTCCGTCGCCGCTTAACGTTATAATAATTCGCCTGTATATTATAAGCAGGACAATGGTGTCGTCGCCGTTATTTGTTTTGATGCCAACACGGGCGCATTTTCGTGAGAATCTGCTCTGTCCGTGAGGATTTTCCCCCAACTGTCTTAACCATATTTTTAGTCGCTTGGATTTTTGTCGTTATTTCTTTAAGATAGCAGGCTATTAATTTTTAATTCTTATGCATCTGCACGAAGACGGGACCAAAGAGGAGAAAACGAGTGATAACCAGAGGGTGAGAGAAGGAGAAGGAGGCAAGTGAGGAGGAAAACGAGAATGAATGAGACACTCTGAGCAATCAAGGGAAAGGAGATTGGAGGAATCAAGGTAGGAATGAAGCGCAGTTTTCATGTTATGTGTATTTAATACACGTGACACAAGTGTGACAATAATAGCATGTAATGTGCACCACCCAGACTGCCATTGAGGTGTTCAGGCGTGTAAGCCGATTTATGTATTGATATTTTATGCTTTGGCGGATATGGACTTCGTGTTTACTGGCGCCAACATGAATCGCATTATATTTAAAATGCGTGGTGCATGCTCTAAATTATTTTCAGATTTGAGAGCATGACTCCCGTTTGTGGGCCTAAACGTTGCACCGTGGCCTGCACACTAATAGATTTTGGGAATTTTAATTAATATGTACAGTCTGTGAGCAGGGAAAACGACTGCCTGCTTGTCCTATAAAAGCTAAGTGATGCAGGATTTTCATGACACGGGACACGGGAAAACTGAGACCCATTATGGGGCTGTTAAATAGCCAACAACAATGAGGGATGAACTCATTCTTTGCAGGACGAATTGTTTAGTATCAGCCATACAAAAAAGTACATAATGAAAAGAGCTCTGGAACGTTGGTTAAAATATATGGCTTTGGCAAACATCCCTCTCAGTGCTTCATTTTCTTCCTTCCAATAGAAAGAAATTAAGTAGTTATTGACTGTTAAATTTAGAGTCTCAAAGTTAACTAATCCAATCCTCCATGGTTCAGACTATACTATTAATCCTCAACCATGTTCATATTGTTACCTGTAGGACAGAGGTTCACAGGGATATGGGGAGCCCTATAGGAATGCTCCACAGTTTCTCCATCAAAATAAGATGTTTAATCTCTCTCAAATCTTACTTATATAAAATTATTAGAGAATGTATAGAAATGGTCATCGTAATAAGGTCATGCTGATAACATATATTTATAAGTATATTTTTAATACCACATAAAAACAAAAACCACAGTGTAAAAATCCGCCATATCTAAATTTAATCAAAGGGGCCCCCTTAATGTGTAGCAGTTCACATCATGAAATTCGAGGCACCCTTATATTGTTTCTATGCTGAACTAATTCCCAATTTAATAATAAAATATCTAATAAAAAGGCATCAACACCCTGCATTGTAGTTATTATGGAAGAAATTAAACCTTTTGCCTTTGTGTGTTATAATGATAAAATTGAACATGAGGAAGGAGACGAGAAAGACCCTGAAAACAGTTATTTTCTGCTGGTAAGCCTTTTCCTCATTTCACCGGGGTGCATTGTGTTTGTCCTGCCAATTCTTGGGAAAAATTGGCATGTCTACTATTCTGAAGGGGCTGAATGAAATTCAAATTCTTCAGGTGGTAAAACAGCAATATTGCAACTGTCTGATTGCGTTATCTGGGCATTCAAGAAGTCAGACTTGGAATTGGTTTACTGCCAAACACTCTCCCCGGGAAGACAGAAGGATTTATTTCCCCCTTGTCTGTGTGTCACATCACCATCAGAAAAATTATTCTCGGCTTTCAATGGGTGAATAATAGTCATACATTAGCATGGCATTAATGATCGTCAGACTTTTAATAAGTCACTAATCATAATTAGATTTATTTCAGTGTGACTTTTGCATTTTTGGAGGCTCTGTAATATTGTGGTCAGGATTCGACAGCCATATTATTCTGCTGAGAGCAATAGTTGTGCAGCTAATACTGTAAACAGATGCTACGTTAGCACAGAATACTGGAATTATTCAAATGCATTAAATGCATTTGTGCACATGTCTACACACAACAAACTCAAAGACTCATGCTTTCTTACAACGTATGTGGCATATGCATTTACGTGTAGACATACACACATGCACAGAAATAAAAATAATAGTGTCATGTTTCCAAAGTGATTAATCTTATGTTTCCTGTACGTTTTTGTTACTCTGTCTTTTGTATAATATATATGTGCCCCCTGCAGCTCTTTGACAAGGCTGACTGAATGAATATGTTAATAGAAAAAAAGCAAAAAGATGGAGCACTGATTTGAATTTTCTAAAATAACCTACAGTGTACTGCTGCTGTGCTGGTCCAAAGAACAATGGAGACTGATATTAACCAGATTTTAAAAGAGTATGAAAGCGTTTAATGCCATGTAAAATTATAAATTATGTTTTCAGTTATTCCACTATGGCTATTAATTACACCACATGCTGAATTGATATATCTCAGCAAAGGATGGTTGATTTCGTCACTGTGACTTGACACGGAGTTTTGTCTTTAACCTGTAAATGACACTGGTGTATTTTTGATGCACATGATGGTATGAAATGAAAGTGAATGTGGCTTTTAGTAGCGACACATTACTGTACAGTAGGCAGTGGATTTTTGACTAACTAGCTTAATTCAAAAGGCAGGGAAGAACAGACTGCAGTATATACCACAGCTTTAGGAATTCACCAAATCCACAATTTAATTATATTTTCTAGTTTTATATTAAAATTGGCTTAGGTGTTCTATTTTGTTCCTCATATAAACAGATGAATAGTGTTACCTTATACATTTAGGTTTTTCAAAAACTGAAAAAAAAGAAAAGGTTTAGTATAATGTAAAAGCGGTCTGTCAGTCAAGTCAAATATAGGTTTGGCTAAAAATATTATGCACGACTGTGTAAAATGTCCATTCAGGGACTGTCAAGCTCCAGTTCAATTTTAGCACATACGTGATACAAAGGGACAATGGATAAATCTGCTTATTTAACTTCGAGCACAAATAAGTTGCTTGAAAATATACTTGAATGTTGAATACATTATTTTTTAACTTTTTTTCATTCTTCTTGTGAGAAAACTTGGACAGGTACATTAAGGATTGCAGTTGTTACATACGTCTATTTGATCTCTAGTTAAACAGATATTGTTATGATGTTATGATGAATAGCTCCAGCTTATATTTATCATATTCAAATACTTTACTGATGTAGTCTTAAGCCACACATGTTATCTGTAAGCTTATTCAACCTCCTGGTGTGAATGATTGGAGAATCTTTAGTGCCAGTTCAGAACAGCGGACTTGTGCCCTGTGACTGCGGTGTACTGATGACAAACTTAATCTCATCTTTGCCTTTTGATGATGAAAGACTGCCAGATACAATATCGGATTATAACTAAGCCTTGCAAGCTTGAACAAGGGAATATATTTTGAATAATGATGTTTATAGTTTGTATTGATGTATCGCAATTCAGAAGATTATTTGCGATTTTACTCCACGGAAAACAATCCTTTGTGAGACTGAATTGTATCTATATGTCAATTTTTGACCTTTTTTTTTCTTCAAAATGTCATTTGACGTAGCACTCAAAATCACTTTGATAACTGAACTACTAGTCGTGACCTTTAGCACAACAATTTTGGTAGAGCATTTGCCACCCCATCATTACATATTTACTGACATTTGCAATAAAATGAATATGCACTAGAAGATGCTATTATCAGAAAGCGTAAAAGATTTTAAATATCTCTTTTAGCTACATTGGGGGTATCAAGTGATGGATTCATGTGTTTTGTTTCATAGTGTCTCTTGAAGTGCTGCAGGCATCTCTGTACCTTTTATGCATAGTCAAAGGGTAATTCTTTATGCCCTTTTCAGTTATGTCAAAATGCTATGTCTGTGTAGGACACTTTTTCAGTGGACTAACCTTGAAACTGTTTATTGTGTAGTTCCAGGTAGCTTTTTTTTCACAGGAAGCACTGTGTACCTGGTTATGGCAGTTCTGTGGTTGTCACAAGCATGATAAGACTTGTCCTGACAGGAAAACCATTATGATTATAATGACAGTTATTGTGGTTCAGTGTTTTAACACTGCTGACAAAACACACTGGAAATGGTTTTAAACAGCTGTTGTTGGACTAATTATTGCAATCAAAAATCCTATTATGTTTTCTAAGGCTGTTCATAATGTGTTGGCTGTTTTCCCCTTAAATGCTAGATTACATTTTGGGAGCTTGAACATGCAATAATGGACTGGGCAGAGAGAGATACTGAAAGGAAACGAGGAAAAAAGAGAGCAGAAAGTAATAGCAAAGAGGGAGAGGTACATAATGAGTGATAAGCAGATATTGTCTTTGCTGTGGTGCAGAGTTGCAAAAGCAGCGAAGAGTGTGCATCCATTTTGAAGCTCGTGGCCTTTGTGCTGTAGAGTTCTTGATGAATGTAGTCATCCACAAAGCAACCTGCAACTAAAGGCGCCGCTACATTTAGAGAAAGGCTGGAGGTGTGGGCTATGAGAAGCCAATCTTACAGGAACCCTACCACACACTAATTCAATTCAATTGCTACCAGCCTTGAGCACGTGTAGGCGCCGGCATGGCGAAAATGAACAGGAGCAACACAAGCACATGCACAGAAAAAATCGATGAGGACTCTTTTTCATAAATGGAGTGGGTGTTAAATTAGCTGGATGGGCCCATGTAGCAACACATTGGATTGAGTGCCTGGTGTATTTGGGTTGTTTCTATCGACTGGGAGACGACTTGGTGTACAGCAGTGAAAAGACTCAGTGATACTCAATCAATGTCACCAATCAGCCTCACCAGCAATTCATTCGGTTTTACACTGATTTGTCAGGGGGAAGGGGAATGAACTGGTGTTTAAAAGTACGTCAGTGCTGTTTCAATGACCAAATTCTTACCAGTGTTTGTAATGGTTGGCTTTGATTGCCCCTTTGAGCCTGCCTGATTTTCCTATTCATGTTGTTAAAAGCTACGTCAAATAGCAGCTATCAGCTCACTTTGTGTGTGTCAGTTTTCATTTCTTAACATGTATTTAATGTATTTTCAGGGCCCTGTGCCAAGACACAATTTTGAAGGCACTTGAAAATAATGATCACAAATCAATATAATCTTGCCCTGCTGATTGTCTGGCATTTTAGGAAATCATTTATGGCAGCTCATGCCAAATGTGTATAATGGCAACGGTGCTTTTAAAAATGTGAGATCGATTTTAGTCCTTTTGTACCTATAGTAAACCACACATACAGCCCTACATACACAGTGTGAATGCTGATATATGCCAATAGATGTTTCTATCTGTTTCGTTCTTTCATGTCTCATGCGAGAATGGGTGAGTAGGATATCTTTTGGCATAAATTGAGGGCCAAAGTTACAACAAAAGCTAAAATCACTGAAGGAAGAAACTTTGAATAAAAGCTTTACCCACAAAGACAGAGATGGAGCGGAGGTCCATCAGGCCATCTTGGTTAAACCCTTGTCCTCAGGTAATTGGAGTAGCTTTCGGTGTGCAATCTGTCCATCTGAAAAAGGAGGGGCACATAGATGAAAGGAAACAGGGATCAATTGACCTAATAGCTTGTCCAATCAATCTTTATGTTTTTGTGACGGCTTGATAGAAGGTGCGGACGAGAGTGGCGGATGAGCCCCGCTAATTGGCTCGGCCAAACTAGGGAGAATGGGAGGCAGAGTGGTAATGGCAGGAGAAGTCTTTGCACCTCCTCACATCTGGTACTCTCACTGTACCACTGTCAATACTGACACCTTTGTCCTCATTATCTTCAACTTAGTGCCATGTACAGGCCCTTCATCTGTTGCTACAAGACTCCAGTGTTCCTTCATTACACCTCAGTTTACACAACCCACTTCTCGCTTCTGCCACTGACCCCTCACACTCAGTGACTAATACAGGAGTTACCTAGTATCATCTAAGCTATCTACGCATTTGGTCAGGCAGCAGAATTAGGCGCTTTGCGAACACAAACAGTGACTCCATCTGTGTGTGCTTATGTGTCTGGCTGTCTGGCCCTTACAGGCAGTGATGTTCACCTGAGACTCACCTGAGTCATTCCACAGAGAACGGCTCTGGTGTGTTCGTATTTGTGTCAGCAGTGCTCCCTTTGGAATATATGGTGTTGGACTGGTGTTAGCATGTTTGTCTTTGTGCGTCTCAGTGTTTGTGTGTGTGTGTGTGTGTGTATGGGTCTGTGCTGTGAGGTGTGAGAAGAGGCAACGCCAAGAAACAACACGGGACCAAGAGAAGCTGTTTGTTTGCCTGTCAGCCAAGATGGGAGTTGGAGGAAAGTAGGTAGAGAAAAGTAGAGGTAATGGGGTGGGAGGGGCTTCTAGAGACAGGTGTCAAAGGGCACGTATATTCATAAACAGCTGCAAAACACCTAGAGCATTATACATAAAGTAGGCAGATGCTAGATGAGAAAGAAGGGGGGGATGTGCAGCATTATGGAAAAAGTCCATAAACACCTAGAGAGAGAGAGAGAGAAAGAGAGAGCATCCGGAGTGGATTAATTAAGGATTATAATTATGTTGGGACTATGCATGTCTCACTTGAGACTGCCCTGTGCCGCTCTTCTCCAATCCTCATGCCCTCTGCTCCTCTGCACATATGGACGCAAACCACTAGAAAATACTACCCACACTTGTGGTATCATGAATTCACCTTTCTAACACTATGCAAAAAAGCAAATGAGCACTACAACATTGGTCCTATAATGTTAGTCTCTTTGGGGACACAGCAAATGTGCTGCACGTTATCAGACATAACTTGAGGTACAAATGGATTTTTAACTAAAATTTAACATCAGTTTCACAATTTCTAATTAAATATGCATTAAATTGATTTTGGAACAAGCTATAAAACCAACACTGACAAACTATCACCTTCTGAAGTCGATATAGTAAACACGATAGCCAATATTCTAAATAATCACTTGTCTTTTTTATCACTGTTTTTTTCTTCACCTTCACCTTGAAATAACTGTCTCTTTAGCTGCTATAGAGACGCGTAGTGAAACCAGAACTTCGGATTACATTCCAAGAGTAAGAAAACTGAATAACAAAACCTCATTCATACTGAAAAAGAAAACCTCATTCAAAATACTACTCAGATTTCTAACATCGCTAATAATAAAAAAATCCTGTTTTTGAATGCTGCCTTGTCATCTTCTTAGTGTGTTAAATTATGTATAGTAGGTTTTTGTGTTTAGATTTGTAGCGACATTTAAAGAAACCCATTTGTCATGAGCCCTAGGTGTTTGAGAGTTCAACGTCACTATCAACAGGAGACTCCATGATCGCGCTAACTGATTGTACTTTTAGTTTTATTTGGGAGCTGCAGTTTTTCAGATGCTAAAAACGTTGATTAAAGGCCTGTTCACACCTAACGACTGTACAGCTGGTCAGACCCAGATGCCTCCAGTCTGGCTCAGTCTCTTTTGCCAGTCGGCAGAGGAAACTGTTAAGTGTGTGCTGTGTAAAGATTTCAGTTTTAAGTCCTAAGAATCGGTCGCTGCCAGTCGTTCTCATAGCTTTCTTTTAAACACGTTTAATATTTATGACTGACATCAGTGCCCAGTGACGTCACCACCGAGAAAGACCTACAGTAACTACAGCTTTACCTGAAGTTAGCTTCATATTACAAACCTCCAATTCCTTCTGTGAACCATACTGCGTTGTCCACGCCTCTCCATCCAGTGCATCACCCAAACTCTGTGCTTTTTTTCAGTGCAAATTGCCCTGCATATAAACACTGCTACACTACTGCTCAGGTTTGTTTTGACATGTGAGAATGTCCATTCTTTCTGGATTTGTGATATTGTCTACTTTGTTACTGACCAGTTGTAAGTGTGTTGCACGTAAGCTACTCAGTCATCAGATGTGCGCTGCTTCCAGAGTGTCAAAGAGTAGAAATTTGTAATGCCGGGCAAAATCAGTCCTGTCTTGGTAAGTCTTAACAAGTCTTTTAGTGCTTGCAGGCCTTAACTTTCTTAACTGATGGATTTATGATCAGAAGCGGGGAGATTGAGCCAGAACAGTGAGCTGAATGTCTGTGAAGTTTCTCAGTCATCTCTGTCATGGTTATCCTAAAGGTGATGTACAGTGGTAGCTGGACTTGCTTTATGTTCTTGAAGATGTTTCAACCACCATCCAGGAGGGTTTGTCATTTCTGACCGTCTGGCTGGAGTACCAGAATAGGTGCTGGTAAAACATTTTCAAGAACGTAAAGAAGAGATCTTAGCTCTCTTCTCTCATGTTTGCTATCTATCTATCTAAAAAGAGGCAGAAATGAGAAAAATAATAATGTACTCTTATGATCCATTGATAATAAAGACAGCTTGAATGAATGCACACAAAAATCTAGGTGCCAGTCATGGCCATGTGCCACAAAAACACTTTTTCATGTGGTGTAACCCTGGATGTTTTATCACAGGCTACATAATATTTTTGAACATATGCTGTAGAATAAAACTATTGGGCACACTGCCTATGGTCTAGTCTCAGACTTCAGTACTACTGAGAAAGCAAGATGGCAGAACGATGTCTCGGTTGTCTGATTTTGGGGACATCTTGGACCTCCCTTGGAGTTCAGACTACTAAATTAGAGGTAAATAAAGCTTCTGGTTTATTTTGGACCACAGTCACAATCTGCAGACAAACAGGCAAAGCTCTGAAAACATAAGCAGCAAAGATAATTTTTTTGTCAGATATTTTTTTGGAGCAGCTGCATGGCCACCAGCAAGCACCCAGTTGTGGATTTAATAGTGTCATTGTGAAGTAAGGTGCTGCTAAAAATGACAATGCATACTCAGCGAACCTTCTGTGGTTATTTGAAGGTTTTTTTTTATGTGTTTCTAAAAACATGCTGTGGTACAGTGCAGAGATTTCTAGCAACTGAGTGCTTTGTTTCATTTGTACCAAGATGAAAATAGTTTGAAAAAAAGATGCACACAGTGGAAGGCTACGTGGTGGTGATGAGGGAAATATTTATACTAAAATACATTATTATACTTTATAATAAAATACATTGACTTGTCTGTCAAGATACGTACACCACGTGTGCGCCCATCCTGACGCCATATGTCATCTCGCCACAAACGATACATGCCAGACCACAGCTTAACCTCTCTTCACCTTACACCCCCAAGAGAAAAAAAAGCACACCAAGAGCAGACACAGACATGAGGCATTTAGGGAACAGAATGGAAAAGGATTTAATTGAGTCTTTGATCATTATAGAATTACCACATGCCTTCTTGGCACCTTGGTTATTATTTCATAGATTAATCATTTTCATTCTACAAATTGTAGAATCCACACAGCAAATCAGTCTGCTGTCTGCTTGACATAGATACTGTGTGCATTTGGAGCAAGGACATTTTAATGTATTCTTGCCCTCCAATTGGCTATAGCCCTTCATGCGACTTGATTTATTTGAAAGATTGGTTTTATTGATTTACTGAATTAATGTGGTGCCAGTTTAATCAGTGCGCTGTGGAACTATGCAGAATTTGACATCTCTGTGAACTCAAATGAATTGAGTGTACGATATTGATCTGGTTATCCACAGTATTTATTCAGCTATTTGTCTAAGAGCTGATTAATTCAGTGTGTACAAAATAATGTAGGTATGTGTTTATTAGGCTGTGCAAGTCTTTGTTTGTGTGCCTCTCCTACTCAGCCTTTATATTCCTGTAATTAGTAATTGGATGTGTTATGGTATGAAGGTTTCACCCTTTTATTGGAATAGCAGCATTTACAATTTATGTCTGTTCTTCACTGCACACACGACATGCAGGCTTTATATTAATGCACATGTAAACACACGTGCGCACACAAATGAACACAAACACACTAATATTGTACAGTATGTATGCATCATGCTTGGATGTGTGCAGTGTTTGGCATTGTGTAACGCCAGTTTGTACTGTAATTGCAGATCGTACTGTATATTGTAGAACTGGAGCTGTGTTCAGCACCGGTGTGGTGATTGAGCAGTATCTGTCAAAGAAGGCCAGAGGAGGGAGAGTAGTTCTCTAATTAGAGCTACCTCAGGATGGATATGGATGCTTTCTGACAGCTGTCTCATCAGATTCAGCTGCCTGTGGAAGAAGAACATTTGTTGGGAGATGTTTGTTTAGGCTCATTCTGGATAAAAACAGAAGCTTCACACATCTCTTTCCTCCTATTCCATGTGTAACTGAGGACTACCGATGTTGATATTACATAGTAGAGAATTTCCGCTGTCAATTGATTGCCCACATTCATAGAGCTGGTTCTATTCACAAGACATCGTGCAGCCCTAGCTGTAATCCTACAAGGCTATTTTAGGGGTAAAAACCATGGACTGGATTAGAGAGATCATCAGCAAAGAAAATGATGAATTTTCTGGCATGCAACTCTACAGTAGCATACTAATACTGTATACAGTACCACTGTTTGTACAGAAGATCCTGAAAGCTGTTGTAGATTTTAGCAAAATCAGTGGTAGCTTTTTTGACGAAATGGCTGGACTTCTTCTCAGGTCGTGATTACCACACATATTCATACAAATGCAAAGGGCAGCACTTTGTATTCTTCTGGCATCTCTTCTGTAAATTATATTGTAATATATATGAGACTAAAAAGCACCATCTTACTATAGTACTATTACACATTTTGTTTCTTATACTCTAGAACTACTTCAGAGGATACATGTATGACAGTAACTTAACTGTATCCAGATTAAGGCAGTACACAAATTGTTGCTGCTGTCATCTAAACATGTTAACTGGATTATCATAACTGAGTTGAAGGATAACTCAATTGCCTGACCCCAAATCCCATCTTTTGCTGTACCCTGGCATACACTTCCATACTGACTTTGATTTGGTGTTTTGATTGATTGATGATGTACAAAGAGCAGCACGGCTAGCGGTGGAAAACAAACCAAAACACTCCCACTTTTCCTGCTTGCCCGACGTTCTTTTGCAACAGCAAAGTGGCTTTCATGTTACTCTGCAGAGTGACAAAGCTTGTATTACAGGGCTCTCTAAATTCATCATCACAACAAAACATACTTCCAGACGTCCTTCAGACTTCCTTCGCTTTACTTGTGGTTCTAAGAAGTGAAGTTGGTTTGGCTACTTTACATCAAACGTATACAGTAATGTAAACATTGACTACTGGGCAAATCGAGTTAATGCAAACCATAATCGTACAATTGCCTTTGGTGGTTACTGACAGTAAACAGGTTTTAGTGTGTATTTACACGAACTGTTTTTGCTGTTAGAGCTGCTAGACTGCATGTTCCTCTTTACGTAAACCTGGTTGTTCTTTCTCTGGACTGTCTCAAAGTATCTACATTAACCTCTTTTTCTGTGCTCTTTCTGTTACCCACTTAACAATTTTCTCTCCCCCGACCGTGTCAATTTGTTGACTAGTCTAAATAACTGTGGTGCCTCAGCCCACCTACATACCTGTTTGCTCAGTTACCATTTTCACTTTGCGGACCTACACATCTATGTGCTGAGTGGTTCTCCTAACATGTGCCTGTTTACTCTGTCTTGTCCCTGCACCCTGCACTTACATGCACCTGTGTGGACTCCCCTTCCTCTGTGAGTGTGCCCTACGTTTGCCCTACATTCACCTTCTCTCCTGTTCATGTGCCCCCCTCACTCACCTTCTGATGCTGCAGATATGGATGGAAATACAAATGACCCCTGGTGAACCAAGATATTGAGCTGTTTTAAAGCTTGAGTCTTTAGACAATTTCCCTTCCTTTGCTTCTGTGCTGGAGAAGGAGGGGCTGGAGTTTCTCACACATTGGGGTTTTATGGTATTTATGACCCCGTCCCCTGCAGCTATCTCTCCTTCTCTCCTACTGGCTAGAATTAGCAGGCGAGGAAAACAAACAAATTACAAGGAAACAAACACAACAGCTAATAAGCATGTAGTGACATGAAGCAAACGCTTTCAGCAGCATGCAGGCTGAGAGAGGGAGAGGGAAGGGAGGGTAGGGTATAATCTTTTTTTCTCTCTCTCGTCTTCGGTTTCTGCATTTCCCTCTAATTTCCTCCTGCCCCGCTGTCCCCTCCACCCTGTGTGAATCGCCAGTGGGACTCTCTGAGGAGATCATCTCTGAGCATGGGCAGTATGAGACAGATGGGCAGATGATGGATCTGACGTGATAGACAGTGGGGTGATGGATGACTGGCTGGCTGATAGGGGATTAATTCAGTGCTGAGGCCACTGCAGCACAGTGGATGGCTTAGTGATAGATAAAACTGACGAGCAGATAAACAAGAAATCCATGCCCCCTTGATGGACAGAAAATCAAAATGAGGGAAAAGAGCCACAGAGGGAGAGGTGGACCATTATATTGCCATTCCGGGGTGTAAAGCTTTCACGTAAATGGACGCAAGGTGAGAAGAGGCAAAGGGCTGAAGAGAGTCAAGGAGGAGCATTGTGTTGTAGTAGTGTGTTGCCATGGGTCAGCGATAACGCATGTCTTTTGAGCCAAGCTTGGTGCTGGATATATTAGACACAAGCGGGAGTTTTGTTGATATGGCATGGCGGGTGACATCGGAGGCTGATGATATGCTATTTCAAGTGATGGCCAACAGTTTGACTGTGGAGGAGAGATTGGTCATAGCAGCAAATTGGCTGTAGTGCGATGTGATGGGATGATTGGACAACAGAGAGTGCTGGTTGGGGTTTGAAGATAGGAATGATCTGTTTTTATTTTTATATATTTATTTTTTTAATGCACTTCCCTCAGTGCAACAGCTTAACCTTCTGTAATGTACAAAAATAAATGTTTGGGCTCTCTATATTTATGCAATTTCACCAACTGCAGAGTAGAAAAGGCCTGTCATCATGGGAGAAAAAAAAAACAAAAGAATGAGGGTAGTGGAAAACCCAGGGAGAGTTCCTCTGAAAACGGGGAGCAAGCTGCCTATCCCTTCGTTATTATCAAGTGCTAAGCTTTGTTTCTGTTTACCGTTTCAGGGGGACCCCAGGAGTTCTGGCATTGATCTGGTGTTCTCAGAATGCACTCCAGTGTCACCTATTTAAACACAGTGAGCCACTAGCCAACAGAGACAAGCCTTTATTTATCAAGCTTCTGATTTTGGCTGCATGGATGACAACCTGATTAACACTTAAAGGAACCCCTAAATCTTTTACTAGAATGGGTGGAGGCAATCTATACAGAGAGGGACACAGCAGTCTTATCCTGAAAGAGTTATGGAGGATGAACAAAAAGAGAAGGTGAGGGACTGTGTCATCCAGGCAGTTAATGAAGGGAGGGGACAGACTGAATGTGAAATGTGTGACTCAGAAAGTGAGAGGGGAAGAGAAGGAGAGATAGAAAGTGTCTGACTGGGAATAACGGGTGAGAAGGAGAAGGAGAAAGTGGGTGAGAGCAAGAACAAGCATGTGACTGAGTAGTGGTAGCAGACAGCGAGGGTCCAGATGAGAACACAAGTGGATGAGGCAATGAATAGATGTCGAATGAGTGGGTGAGAATATTGTGAACTAGTGATGTCCTGAGCAAACTGCTACACAAACAAGTGGGTGATGACTATGAGTTTGTGTTTGCGCACATTGTGGGGGCTTCGGTGCACGTATGCAAGTGCGGGCAAATGAACGAGGGATGGAAGAGACTAAGTGAGCGAGTAATGAGGGTTAGTGATGGCTGTGTTGACAGAAGATGTCAGCTTTAACCACGCTGCCCTGCAAATACAGGGTGCATGCACAAGTGACTAAATTTGAGTGCCAGCTTGGACGTGAACTGACTTAAAATTGGATGTGAATTTCGAGTTGGATGTGAAGTGAATGCAAAGGGGAAAAGTAGGTGGATAGTGTTTGTGCATCTATCTCTATGTGTCAGTTTCCTGTCGTTTCCACATCATTTTAGATGTTCCCAGGAGATGAGTATCTCTCCAGTCTCTTTGGCACATAAATGCTACAATACCTCATTTCATCTTCTGTGTAATTATAGCTGTGTTTTATTTTTCATGCAGGGTCTCCTGTTCTTTTGTCATCATCAGGGTACTAAAATTAAAGTTTGTATTTTTAGTTCAGATTAAATATATCATCAATCAACGTGCATAAACACATCATCAATAATGATCCCAACCTTCTTGGCTTGCTGAAACTGGGAACCATTTTGTTTCTTGTAATAAATGAGTATATTTATTCTCATAGAGAGAGGAACACTAAGCGATGCCAGTGCTCGATTAGAGAGGAGCTGTTACTAGAAAGCAGCAAGATAATTTATTCTTGCTCTCTTTCCCTTTGGATGCCAATGACCGATTCAGTTTCAACTCCATGAAGTGTGTGTATATGTTTGTTTATGTGTGTGACAGTGATGATGTTGATGTAGGGACATTTGGGATGAGGTTATTGTCTGTCCTGCAGGCTGTCCTACACTGAAAACCTTCCCCTTCTCATCTCATCTCTGTCAGTAATGGCGGTAGCAACAGTGTTGCCTGTGAAATTGAAAGAATTAGCATGGCATGAATACACACACATTTACTGTATCCCCTTTTTTACCAGCCTTTCAGTTTTTCTGCCCGCCTGTCTTTATCACCATCTTGTCTGGCGTGGCTTCGTCTCCTGCTCTCCACCACCCTTAGCAGCATGCAGCATGCTTGTCTGACCCTGTCATAGTCTCCTTCAGGGCCTGTCTCTTGGTGATCAAGCTCCATTATTTATGCTGTATTGTGTTTCACCATCAATTCCCGCAATGGAACAATTGAGACAGATTTCCTTGACTGTCACAATAGCAGTGAGACTCAGCAGAGGTTGGAAATAGGATTAGTCTTAAATGGAATTTAATTTTCACTGTTGTTGTCTCCGAAGCCTGTCTACCACCCAGATATCATACTGTGCTTTCGATGTGCTTTCACCACTGTGTGTTATGTGTGTATATGTAGGAGGGACTGCTGCTGTGCTGCACAATGGCAGCTGCATCATAATGCACATGTGCAACTGTTTTTTCTGTTGTAAAGCTCTGTAATGCAACTGTGCTGCAATTTTATTCAAGGTCCCTAGCCAGACTCAAACTGAGACACTGCAACCAATGTGGCATGCTCTGTAACAATTCAGCTACGAAGGCGCTTCAGCAGCTGGCACTTCTTTGACATGAAATGTACAGTATAAGCAAATGAATGAGTAAACAGATAAATGAATAAGTACTGTCAACGTGTGAATCAATGTTTATGGATCGGCATCCAAAGACGTGCTGTGCTGCAGATGAAAGATGAAAGCAGTGGTGGTTGTGTGTGTGTGTGTGTGTGTGCCACAGTGTGTGTTTGTTAGTAAGGTGGGGTGAGAACTAGGTTTATCTTCAACTGTATACAGCTGGTGTGTATATGCATGACGTGTTCGTCCTTGGGAGCTGAGAGGTATGTGGCTGTGTGTGTCAGCAGCATTTTTGTTTCCTGAATTGCAGTGGTGCTTTGTGATGAATTCTGTTTGGTGTTTTTCTGACTTCCCCGCTCTCTTTTTCCTCACGTTTAACAAAACTTGATCAATACTCGAATTAATGTGTAAGTAAAGAGGCAAAACATGTTGCACTGGCCTTGGCACAAGCTGCTGCCTTGCCCCCACCCTGACAGACTCCAACCCAGCTCGGTTGCGTATTGTCAAGTGAGGAGAGAGGAGACAGAAAGAGTAACAGAACGTATGGAAAAGAAATAAGTATTCATTTATAATAAGCACATTACGGGGTAAATTGAAACACATTCACCTTTTAGAATATGTCTGTTTTGCTGCTGTATGAACTTTGCTAATTATTAACTGAGAGGTAATTATGCCTTGCTTCACAGTGATGCCTCTTGTCGAGAAAGATAGTGGTGTGGTCAAAGTTGTGTGTGGTGATGCGTGTAGTGAAGAGCATTGAGACCATATGTAATGCTAGAAATAAAGAGCGGTGGCTACAGAATTACTAGACAGGTCACAGGTGTGGCTCTGGGGTGCGTTCACGTGATAGTTTGCGTGTTGTTGCGTACAAGTGACAAGGTGTGCAACTTAAGAGGCAGAATTTGTGATTTGTTTTTTTGTATTCTGCTTAGATCAAATCAACCAGAGCCAATAATGCAACATTGAGTCAAATATCACACTGCTCCTTCTATATCTCTTACTTCTTTTTCACTCTCAATGTCTCAGTGCCCCCCACCCGCTCTCTGCCTTTTTTCTTTTCACTGCAGTGGGAGCCAGCTTTGGTGCAGAGGGAAGCTGGAGTAAAGATGGAGAGGGATAGAGAATGACAGACTAGAAAGACTTGGGAAGATGGATGGTGAGAAATGGAGATAGGACTGAGAAAAAGAACAGAGAAGGAGATGGAAGGTGGATGGGACTGAACAGTAAACGATTACTGCTCTGCTTGTGCGTGCTCCTGGCAGTGCCTGATACCAAATCAAACAGTGCTCTTTCTCTCTATTGACACACACAGACACAAATATACATACACACACACACTGGCCACAAGCATTTGAGTTTGTTTTTGGCCAGTGCTGGGTGGTGCTTGGCAGAAGAAATTAAGCCTAACAACCGTGGCATCTGTCTCAGCAGCAGGAGAGTCCCGCCTCCCCACCCACACATGACCTGCCCTGCTTTCATTCACTGAGCCGCCTGCTGCCAGCCTCAGGATGGGCCGCTGCCTCCGCCACTGCCTGCCACCTCCCTCCATCCCATCCTCTCTGCACTGCCAACCACTCTGTGCCCGCGCCCATGTTTCCCCCCTAGAGCAACAACCAGGAGCCTAGCGATATGCCTGCTTCAAATATTCATAACAGCCACACTGCAACACAGCGCTCTCTGCTCCCCTCCATTTTGAGAGGCAATTCTCAGGCTTTAGCTGCTGTTAGCCTGAATGCGGTTACAGTGCTCCAAGTCAACTGCTCTGTGGTCAGTGTGTTTTAATAGTGCTTACTGTAAGCATTAAGCAGTGCTTCCGTCTTCAATCTGTCTTCCAAAGTGAATGTACATTGAGATAAATACAGTTATCTTATCTTATCTTATCTTTGCCGCCATCTCTCCATGCACTTCTAACCCTCCCCCTCACCCAGGGCTGAACACAACAACCGCCCTGCGAAAGGGGTTGTGCAGTTTTCCACTACACTTAAACCCATCTGGAGCCTGGGAAAAGCAAACTAGCACACATGCAAAAGAGACACTAATGCTATACTTAGGCAGGCGCAGGCACACACACTGGGCCAGTGCATAATACATGCAAAGACTATCAAGCACAGAAATGTATCTGGACTTTTCTGCACACACAAAAATGCAGATCCACAAAGTGATGTACGAGGCAGCTTCCAGGGAGAGAAGTTCTACTATGTGTCTCCTAGGAAGCCACAGGCTGGATAAACATCCATGTGGAGCAGTAGCAGATGCCTTCGTCTCCCTCTAATGCCTGCTCCTCCCCTCCTCTCCTCTCCCTTCACATCCTACCACCTACTCATTCGCTACATCTCACATCCTTCTCTCTTGTGCTCTCCTTTCTTCCTCCTTTAATGAAGACTATCCCCCGCTTGCTCTACCCCTCCCTCTCAATTTCTCTTTCATTCAGCCACCTCCCTTTCCTTTACTCACTCCCGGAGTTGTCTCCAGTTCTATTTTTCTCCCTGTTTCTTTCTCATTTTCTGTTATTCCCATCTCTTCATGCAGGCTGCCTGCTAGCCCCAAGACCTGCTGCTTATCCTCTGTATTCACTCATATCTGCAGATTATTTCTCTGGGGGGTATCCTGTCTGTGCTCTCCACCATAGTGTGTTATCTAGCTCATCAAGTGGTTTGGAGTGGATTAGGATGGGTGGTAGTTGAGACTTTATGCTCTGGCTTGTGTCAAACAGGTGGCACATAGAGACAAGCACTAACATCAGTAATTATGAAGGCATGATAGGATGGCAGTCTTTCTATAGCAATCTTTTTTGAACTGGCACGGTTTATAAACAACAAGCCGTTATTTGTTAGGGCATGCCATTAATATCATGAAGTTGTGAAGCTAAACAGTGAGCCCACCAACTGCTAGTGAGCTACAAGATGGATGGGATGGCTGCTGGAACTAATGTGGCAGCTGAGTCTCGAGGCATGAGCCTGAATATCTGGCTTAGCAGTTAAGTTCTAGAGCTTTCTTTTATGTGATTATCTTAACTGCATTTGGGCATCTGCAAATTGGCATTGATCATTGTTGGCTCACTGGCTTTTAACGGCTGGGCCACTGTTTAATGCTTCTGTCAGGGACAGGTTATCATGTTATACTGTTTCTCCTGTCTCCTGTCCTTGCACCTATTAAATGGCAAGCCATCTTCGACAGAGAGATGGAGAGCATGGAAAAGAGAGCTGTGCAAAACAGAGCCCTTATTAAAGCTGTCCTCTAAGGCTACCCTCTGACTGATTCACCCCGTAAATCTCCCCTTTAATTGGAGAAGGCACAAGAAGAGAGGTACCGCCTCAATCTCAAATGTATTCTGTGTCTCTAAGGATGGATGAGAGAGCGAGAGAAAGACAGACACATAGATAGACAAGCAGACAGAGTGGTCCTCTGTGTGGGTGTAGACCAAACAAAAGTCAAAGATATTAACACAATGAGGGTTTGAGAAGTGAGATGACATATTTACATTCACCTGGGACGTGGAAGGTGAAAAGATGAAAAGGTAACAGTACGGGAGAGAGACAGGCAAAGAGGTGCACCAAGGGTGATGCAAGGAGAGGAGGAAAAGGACAAAGTGTAAGGAAGGGAAACTAATGGTGGTGGACAAATAGAAATGGCAGGCAGTGGAAGAAAAGGAAGGTGTGTATGTGTGCATGTGAAAGGCAGAGAGAGAGAGAAAGAGAGAGAGAGGTAAAAGAGAGACAGGCTGATTTCACCAGAGTTGCAGCCTGAGTGTCCTCCCTTAATGGGGTTGCCATGACAACGGTGAATAAGAGAGTCAGGCTCCAGTAGAGTGTGTGGTATGTGGATGTGGATGTGTGCGAATTTGTGTGCACGTGCTCTGTTCCTCAAGTGATTGATTGTCTGTGAGATGATATACTGTACAATACCTTAACACAAGTGTACCTTGGGTATTTTTCGTAAAGAGGTGGGTGGGAATTTATTTCCTTTCACTGTTAGTTTAGGCGAATGTCCTTGTATGAATGACAAAGGAAGGAGGGAGAAGGAAAGGAACAGCTCCTCTGACTGTGTCATTGCCCTTCTTGGAAAAGCCAAGTGGGTGTGCAGTAGTTCTTGTGTACTGGTCATATTGAGTGAGGTTAGGTGATGTCATGCCGATCAGGTGACACTGTTTGGAGAGCCCAGCTGTCAGGGAGCAGAGGCAGTCCCGCTGGAGTGCCACTCTGTCATCATTATATTAATGACACGCATAGCACTGCTAGCAATGTCATCTCTTGTGTGTGCCAAAGCTAACGAGCAGCACCCTAATTGTAAAATTAATTGAAAAACATTTTGATTAAAGACCACCCTCCCCACCCCAGCCATCCTCCATCTTCATCAGCTCTCCTTCTGCCCTGTGCCGCCATCTTTCAGTCCCCTTGGTTATGTCCTTTTGAGTTTCCTTCCAGGCCCAGCAGCTCTTACAATCACACAGTATTTTCACTTTCTTTTCTCCACCAGCATTTACATCACTAACCTTCTCCTATTTTTCTTTGTGCTCTGTTTGTCCTTCAACCCTTTTTTAACCCACCCTAACCAACACATTCCCTAGCCCATCATTTTCTCCTCCCCTCAACATACTCATCTTCTACTATCTGTCACTTTCTTCTATCGTTAGGCAAATTACAAATGTTTTATGTGCTCGATCTTCCTTACTAACCCTCCCTTTCTCCCCTCCTCTTTGTTTTTTCCCATCAGGCTCCCCTCTGCGCTACTGTCTTTCCTGTCTTTTCTCCTCATGTCTCTGTTTTACGCCCTCAGTATGTCTGTGTGTCTATGTTTGTATACAGTGGTGGAGCTGTAAAGGAAAAGCGAGTTTATAAGGTGCTTGTCTGTGCCCAGCTTTGCCTTTTTACTACACCACCACTCTCCCTTAGCCCTGTAGCCTAAGAGACTGGTCAGTCTTTCCATCTGACTTATTCATTCACACTCTTTCTCATTCCCCTCTCTCCACCATAGCTCCAGAGGCAAAGAGAAAGAGAGAGCGAGATATGGCTAGTGTACATCTCCACTGGTCTTTTATTCTCGAACCTCCCCTCACATCTTGCCACTCCTTCTGCTGCTCTCACTCTCAATTTCTCCCCTGTGTGAACTGAGGCTCGGTTTATCATTCTGCCACAGGCTCTATGGCAAGATTTCTGCCTTTTGTGTAGTTGTGAGTGCGTACATAGATGTGTGTGTGCTTTCTTTCACACGTCATGATCTAATTAAGTAATTGACACATTAGGTATTGTAGCTCCCTTTGTGTGTCTAACAGCGTACAGTAAGTGCAAAATACAAGTTGTGTGAGAGAGTAAAAATATATATAGGGCAGGATAATGGGAGCACCCGAGCTCATTATTGTCACTTGTTGCAATAATGATACAGACAAGGAGGAGACACTGAGCATCAGCAAACATCAATAATGGGCCAAATTGATCTGAATTGTTTGTCACCATGCAAATCGACTTCCCTGCAGGACACCAGGCTCCCAGGGGAGGGTGTTACTGCCTCACCACAGGCTCCTGTGTTCGTTTATCAGGAGGAAACATAGGCACAAACATGCCACTCTGATAAATGTCTGTTTGGTGCATAATTAGGTAAACATAGCTCTTAGTCAATAAGAGAATAGATTCATGAATTAAATCTTCCTTGGGTGTTGAACATCATGGAAGCAACCCCAAATTCTTCATGTTAGCCTTAATAGCTGTCTTAAAAGTAAGAGGTAGAAAAATACATCCAACAAAGTAATATCAGATACATATATGATAGACTTGAACCCATTCAAGTTGTCCACTGTTTTTTGGCTCCTTTTGTACAGTTCACACCTTTCGCCCCTTTCTACAGGACCCAGACTGTCTCAGAAAATAGCTGGCAGTGAAAGAAAAGACGGCAAAGTAACTGTAACACCGGGTGGTGTGTTACCATAGAAACGCAGCGTCACAGCTCCTAAGCAGATAACACATTCAGTGTCATTCCCTTCACTGTGAATCCCACATCCATGGATGGAGCGGGAACAGGTGTGATCAACAGCTTTCTTAAATATTAGAGGGGAGGGACAAGGGAGTGTTTGGTACCAGGAGGGATGGTTCGTGCCTGAATTATAGCAAAGGTTTTTTTGGAGTAATGACGAACTACGAGAAAGCACATGAGACACTGAAATGCAAATCAAGGTGGCTTAGATGGAGGTACAGTTGCAATGTAGCAGTTGCAGCTTTTAATCTATTACTTCTACGTGTAGCTTCAAATCAAACACCTCTTGTTAATTACAAGTGCTTGTTAATGCAGCATTCCACCATGTATGCCCAGTTTTTTCCCTTTTCCTTTTATAGTCTCATGAAACTAGTGTTGGACAAGATGTTGAATACGTTCCCGTTAACGTTTGTATGTGTCTGTGTGGGGCTGGCCCAAAGGCAGATCACCAAACAGCTGTGTGTTATTGCCAGTGAGTAGACATTTGGTCCACTCGACCCGCATCGCTGGCACACAGTGTGAGTAGCGGTGTCCAAGTCCTCCTCTCAAATCCTCTGTCCATCCGTCCATCCCTGCTCATTGTCCCCAGGGCAGCAGGCGGCCCCAGCTAAATACTGATCTGCCTGAACAGCCACAGGTGCAGCAGGGGGTCTGTCCTGCTGCCAAATGTTGTCCTTTGGGCTTATGAGAGGGTTGTGCAGCTCTCTCGCTTCTGGAAGGATTGAAAAAGCTGCAGATGCAAGTGTTTGATCAGCCTGCAGATACAACAGGAAATGGGAGCGAGTGAGTCTAAAGTGTATAAAGAAAACAGAAGATACTGAAACAACAGAGAAGAAAAATTCTGATGAGGATTTTGCAGAACTGGAATAATTTACAATAGTAATTACACAGTATCAGGAGTGTTGTGCAGCTCTGAGAGTCAACAGAAATAGATTGGCTGGTTGTAGGAGTGGACAGTGCAGTATACAGTACCTGCAACTGTCCTTAGGGAACTGTGTTTGGTATAGACGTGTGTGCCAGGGGTATCTTTAGAGAGACACACTGCAGGCTTCCCTTTGGGAATGCAGAAAGGGGAGGGTATAGAAGAGTGCCCTGGTTTATGTCTCAATCAGGAAAGCTTTGGGAGTGCCTCTCAAGTCTCAAGTAGAAGCTAACGTCCATTTGTAGTGTATTTAAAAGAGAATGCTGGCACTTAAGGGCTACTTATTGCTTCACATAGTCAAACTGAAACAGGGAGCAAAAGTAGATATGTACATGTGTAAAAGCCTCAGTACACTCAAAGACTGACACATAACACAGCAAATCTCTCTCTCCTGTCTCTCTCTCTTTCTCTCTCCTCTCTCTCTGGATGCCCTTGCTTTCTCATTCGCTTTATGTCTCCCAGGACAGTGCTCAGAAATGTTGAAATGGGGCCTAACCCACGAGGCAAAGAGGGAGAGTCATTTAAGATAAGTTAAACAAGGGCATTTAGATTTTAAAGGGCCATAATCTTCAAAAAGGGGTGCTTTAAAATCAATTGACAGGACACATAAAAGGTATAGACAGATTGAGAGGAGTCATGTGTAGTTGTTGGCAGTTAATTGACTTATTTTTATGAATGACCATGTTTCATTTAATGCCACTGCTACTTGTTTTGTGTCTGTCTTTGCTAATGTGCATGTGTTAATGTCTCCAAGTGTGGGTCGTGAGTATATGTAGCAGCGCAGCGCAGGTGGGCTGGATCAGTATCCAGAGCAGCACTGAGCCAGTGATTCAGCCTGCACAGTTTGGGCCTGAATCCAATCAGGGCCTGGCTGTGATGTCACAGTAACAGAGCTGTGTGTTTTATAGGATCTGGGAGTGGTAAATGCCATGAGGCACATTGGACCTCTGTGTTGGTAAAGCTGGCAAGTTGGGCCAGAGAGCAGACTATCACACCATGGCTATGTGAGCATCAGCAGATTAGAACATGATTCAAGAGGGGGTGAATTGTTCTGCTGGGTCAATGAAACCTGGCTGTTGGGAGTTGTGTGGCCATAACTGTGTAAAGCATTGTGTTTGATCTTCTTCACTAACAAGAGCTCCTTCTTTATTCTCGATCAAGCAGTTTAGTACACATGCTTTCAGGGTGTTTGCTTTAAATTAGAAAATTACCATTCATTAACAGCTAATGACAGTGACACTGAAGCCCACGCAGTTAGGGCACTATGATGATCTACTGTATCCTGTTTGATTGACAGCTCTGTTAATTCTCATGTGATTAATATTTAAAGGTGCTCCTCCATTTAAATGCCTCTATAATTTTAAACAGCCTTGTGGAGCACACACAGACCACAGATTTCTAGCACCCAGTGAGTCACCCTGACCCAGACCTACAGTGGAAATGTTCCCAGCTTTCACACCACTAACAGTTAGCAGGCCAGAGGGGCAGCGGATGGCAGGGTGACAGAGAGAAGGAAGTCACAGGAGAATGGCTGTCACTACCAAAAGGCCCTTTTCAGTGTATTAGAGGGGAAACAGGACAGGCTGGCAGGAGAGAATCTCTGAGAAAGTTGACCATAAAAAGCTTCACAGCACCACATATTTCTGTAACACTCAAGGTCTGTGAATATTTCATCAGCCCTTAAGCAAGTTGTAGAATATAGAAGATTTGCAATAGTGTTAGAACTATGGTAGTATTACAATGCTATACTGTGAAGTCTAATATTATGTCTCAGGCAGTATAGAAATAGGGTTTATGTTTTAATGCAAGCAGAGTCAAGCCCATAGTATTAATGCAGATTTATCCACTGGGATGTACAGTAACATGGATAAAGGACTCGTGGAATGTGATTACCCGAAGTAGTTCCCTTTTTCTCCCTGGTGTTTATCTGATCAGTTGAAAACACATGCTAGCATCACGGCATAGTAGTTAATATTAAAAACTGGCCATAAGCCATGCTCATTAATCTTGTCAGAGATTAACATCAATGGAAACTTGCAATGTATTGCTAAGATTACCAGCATAGGAAGGCAGCAGGGGCGAGAAAAATGCAGTGTTGACATACATTTCTGGAAGAAATCTGCAACATTATCAGTTTCTCTGATTTTGCTATTTAAAAAAATTTACATTTTTGTTTTATTCTATAAACTACTGACAACATAACTCCCAAATTCCAAATACAAATATTGTCATTTAGATCATTTACTTGCAGAAAATGAAAAATGGTCAAAATACCAGAAAAGGTCAAAAAAACAAAACAAAACAGGTTCATATTAATCTTTACACAACACATTACTAATGTTTTAACTTAGGAAGTGTTCAGAAATCAATATTTAGTGGAATACCCCTGATTTTCAGTCACAACTTTCATGCACTGGTCTCTTAATTTTTTCCAGAGCTGTATGAGGTCCAGCTCGCAAGCTCACACCGAGTGTGAGTGTGACAAAAAGGGAGAATAAAAATTAGGGAGATAGAAAAAGATGAGTGAGAGGTGGAAGTAATCATGCAGGGAGAGAAATCTTAGGGCCCAGGGTGGAGGTGCAGGAGGTGGGAGGTGTGCAGACTTGTGAGACTGTTTGTGTGTGAGTGTGTGTACACTCTGAATGTGTGTATGTTTGCTCTACTGCCCTGGTGACTTCAGGTGTTATCTTCTTAGCCTCCAGACGTGACAGTGAGATAATTAGAAATGTTAACACTCACCGGAGCTTGTACTTCTATGAATTTTCAGTTTCTTTCTTTCTTTCTCTCTCTGTCTCATTTGTTCTTTCTCGAGTCTCTCTTTCATAAACACACACACACACACACACACTCTGAAATTCTATTATCTCCCTTAGCCCGTATTATGAATGACACACTTAAAGCCTGGAATGACTTGTCCATGCGGCAGTGGATCACAATTAACGTCAGTGCCAGCATCTGTGGAAATAATTGTTACAGCTCAATTTTAATGTGCTGTTAAGAAATACTTATTTTAATTTTGTATACAGGATTATTCATTTCTTCTGTGAATTTGTTGCAAATTTGATAACTCATCACAATAGTGAGAATCAGTTGTTAATTACATTATTTTTGAAAAGGAACAGTGAAAAAGGTGACAATGGAATGATAAATGTGGCATTAACAACATTCATATTTGGAGTAATCAGACTGTAGGATAAGAGTTAGGAAACAGCAATTGCATTTTATGTCCTTGAATATAGACAGACAATATTGTATACATCTATTTTTGAAGCAGTCAACAGAACAGAGCCCGGTCTACTGAAGCAGTAGGAGGACACTGTTGAAATTCTGACAAATGTCTTGGCTCAAGGAAAGAGAGAGAGGTACAGACATGTTCACTGGAGTGTTTCACGTGGAAAAATGAAAAGTGACAGAAAGCTGACGGAGAGATGACAACCTTGTTTGTCCTTTACTGGATGATCAACATGTGTTATGCGGATATGGGTCCCAGAGGTGGACATGGGGCAGATGATACACAGGATTCCATGCTCCACTGGAATCCCCTTGCCTTTAAATTAGCATCCTAACTCAGTTTACCTAATAATAATTTGGCAATAGTATAAATGATAATAATGATAATAGTAATAATAATAATAAGAATTCAGTGTCTTGTCCAGTGACACATGTGGCCAGGAATCAGGGAAACAGGGAATCAAACCACCTGCGCTGGGGTTCTTAGACGACTGCTCTACCAACTGAACCATCCCAAGCTAGTGGCACTGCTGTGCAGCAGTGTGTGAACATTGGTGATAATGAAACTGCACACCGTCAACATCATTAAAGATAATCTTGCCTCATTTTGTGCTGGGACACATTATCCTAGGAATAAGCCGTGAACAACAGGAAGAACTAATTTTGCCGGAGCAGGGCACATGCACAACTTCCTACTATAATTTCATTGACACCTGCAATCCTTAGTTGGAGGGATGAATAAGTAAGGTTGGTTTGCTTGAAACAGATCCCAGGTCAAGGCAAAAGCTTGTCTGAAGGCGTCTCCAGCTTTTGTCTAATTGAGCGCTGTGTAGTTAATTGTTTGTGCGTAGGAGGGGAGAAATCAATCTGTTTTCTCACTGCCATGACTTCTAGCCCCTGGGGTGAGAGAGTGGAGCTGGCAGACACACACACACACACACACACACACACACACACACACACACACACACACAGAGCTCTGCCAAAAAACCCTAAAACCATGCCTTGTAAGTACAAACACACAAACACGTGCAGACCCATACCGTTCCTCTTCTGGTACACACACGCACATGCACACTCACTCCTGAGGAAGAGGATGTGCATGAGGGGTTATTGAGTCAGGGTAAAGTCAGATCCATCTATCGATCGGCCGCTTGCTGAGAGAGAAGTCAGGAACGTGAGACCTGCACAGGTCAGAGGGCCAAGAGACAGACAGAATGAGAGACAGCAAAATAGAGAAAGAGAGTGAGAGGGAGAGAAACCTACAGAGCTTACAGCTGGGAGCGTTCCTCCCACATCCATCGTCTCTGAATACAGAGCCAGTGTTCTCCTTTGACATGGATATTCAGTGAATCTCTTGCTTAGCTTCACGAACACTGGAATAAAATTTCTTCAATTTGTACCTTGGGTCAGTGCCATAAGTCAGATGAGGGGGATACATAGAGCCAAATTAACTACAGCTAATTGTTATCCTTATCTTTTTATCCATGTCATTGCTATAGATTATTCCATACTTAATCCATAATATATATAATAATTTACAGTTAGCCACCGTGTCAATTAACATATAAATGTCTTCTACAAATAATGAATTAATTTGCATATTCAGCTAATCAGCTTATTTGCATGTGTTTAGTTATCTTTAAGGGTGTATTAGTTTATGACTGAGTGCTGCTGTCAGTGAATGCCTATTTGCATTTTCAATTTTTCACTATGGAGAAAAAAAACACATTCCATGAACTGAACCTACACCCCCCCCCTCCCACAGAGTCAAAACAGTTATGCTGGTTTGGGGGGAATTTGCAGCAATCAATAATTTATTTTTCCTTTCAAAGGGATCAGAGGACCTACTCACTTCTGATTCCATTTGAGCAACTAAAGCTCTTTTTCCATTGGCTGACAGCAGCTGGTGGTATGCAAGAAGGAGAGTGACAACATCTCCCCTGACTCTATAAGACCAATGGAAGGTATAGCATTGGCGTTGTTGAGCTATGTGTTTCAAAAGGTACAAAATTCAGCTATTATTATAGCAATTATGTATTATATATTGTACTCATATGTGTTAATATATGAAAACAGTCTCAATCATTGATTTATCACATATAATTGGTTTACAAGGCTGTATAAGTCCTCCAAAGTAATTTTTGCTGCTAAGTTCTGCTTTTCTTATAGATCTCAATCACTCTCTTAACTATTCGAAGCTACATGTATCATGTTACCCGCTATTGCGTTTCATCCCTCAGTGTCGCAGCTTCTCTGTCTCTAGGGCTCTGGTGGAATGCATGTAAGCCCCCTCGATTGCCTATGAGTTATTTATTCAGCCAGTCAAAAACTACTTCATTATTGATGGGAATGAAGCAAACTGGGATCTGATGATGAGACGTGAAAATAGAATGAGAACTTGAATGAGAAGGAATAGAGTGAGCATGGGGATACAAAACAGGCTTGTTGGGGTTTATGGAGGGGTTGAAGAGAGATATATAGAGGGGAGAGGTGATAAGGTCTGTGAGTACAAGCAGAACTATCCTTCAGTTGGACAGCAGCAGCAGACGCCATGAGATGTCTGTTGATTCATCTCCCTTTATGCTCTTGGTTTCCTTTCTCTACCAAAGCTTTTTACCTGAACAAAGGCAGACACAGGGAGTGATTCAGAGTGACCAGACGCCCGAGACTCTCAGAACATAGGGAGAGAAAGGTCACATGAAACAGGAGGCTCCATGGAGACCACAGACCAGAACGAAATGTGTTGAACTGATGTTCTCAGGCCTCTGGGGACAGGAGGAGATAGAGGGAAAAATAGGTATTTGAAAATAAACAAAAAACAAGTATGGATGCACAGTGCAGTGTGTGTTTCTGGGTGTGCATATCTTACAGCATAATCATTATAGTGGTGCACATAACAACACAAAAATATAGTAGTGTTCAGTCTGTGAGCATTAGTGGGAGAGGTGGTTGGCACAGACCCTCTGGATGCTCTCCATGCTTTAATGGGTGTTCACCTGGTGTGAATCTCAGCAAAGCATTTCCAGCACAGTACTGTTGGTAATTAACAGAAGCAGGAAGTGGAAAGCAGCACCTGTTACAGCCTGACTGACTGAGGCCCTGAGATCTGGGCTCTGGGCTCTGGGCTCTGGGCTGTGTCTCCCACTACTCCTCTCTAATAATCAAACCACCACCACCCAACCGTCCTCTGGGACCTCACAGTATGAATGTAAGCACTGGTGTGATTACATGTATTTTTCAAAACAAGAAAAAAGAGGCAGATCAAGAAGAAGGAAGAGGAAGAAGATTGGGAGACATTTTAGTAGCAATAGTATCTACATACATAGCTTGAGGCTTTCTGACTGTCCGATTCCAATTGTTATTTTCAGCAAATGTGCACAATAGTGTCAAAAATGTACTTTTCTGTGAGAAATTATTCCTGATTTTTTTTATTGTTTTGTCACACTTGATTCCGCTCATCAAACAAATTTTAATATTACACAAAAATAACCATAGTCAATACAAAATACAGTTTTTAAATGATGATTTTATTTATTCAGGGCAAACCTTTTTTCCCTGTGAAAAAGTAATTGAAAGGCTTCTAAAGCCCTTTCTAAGGCTTTGAAATTCCAGTGAACCATGATGCAAGCCATTATCCACAAGTGGAAAAAGCTTGGAACAGCGGTAAACCTTCCCACAAATAGCCGGCCTACCAGGAGCACAATGATGACTCATCTCAGAGGTCATAAAAGAACCCACATTTGCCAAAAAACACCTTGATCTTTTCCTAGACCTTTGGGCAAATGTACTGTGGACTGATTAGACAAAAAGGTGTGCATCCTGTTACATCTGGTATAAAATGTTGGTGGTAGTGTGATGGTCTGGGGCAGCTTCAGGACGTGGATGACTTGCCATAATTGATGGAACCATTAAGTCTGTGCTCTACCAGAACATCCTGAAGGACAATGTCCGGCCATCGTGAACTCAAGCGAGTTCAAGTGCACTTGAACTCAAGAGGACTTGGGTTATGCAGCAGGACAATGATCTGAAACACACCAGCAAGTTCACCACTGAATGGCTCAAAGAAAACAAAATAAAGGTTTAGCCTAGTCAAAGTCCTGACTTAAATCCATTGGCATGACCTTAAACGGGTCATTCATGCTCGAAAACCTTCCAGTGCGGCTGAATTAAAACAGCTGCCAAGAAGAGTGGTCCAGAATTTCTCCACAGCAGCATGATATTTACTCAGGTTATCTTTGTGCAATATTATTTTTTGATCATCAAAAAATAGGGGGCTGATCACACGGCCATTGAGCACCAGACAAATGTACAGGCTGTTGGGTGACGATAAAACCATTATTGTACTTGAATGCATCAAATGTCGTTTTTCCACCTCTGTCCAGGCGTATTTATACAAACACCAGCAATTTATCTGTCACTGATCCAATTGTTTTAAAATAGATATCAATGAATAACAGAAGGAGTTTTACCACTTAGTTCAGATTTTAAAATGACATGTATTAGCATGTGTCCTTGCATATGTAACTTACTGTATGTACACTTAAATTTCTCCTCAGTTACTCCTGAGTAGCTATGAAGGCTGCTACTGAGATATATGTGGGACAGTGGGGGGCAGTGAATATTTGTGTGTGACTAAGGTAGACAAAGAGAGGAAGGGAGAAAGGAGGTGAGTGGCAGCCATGTTTTAAAATTGGGGCATGTCAGCTAGGCCTGCTGTGTCAGAATCTCCTGATGCCCACTCTGCCCATCCTAAAGCTGGATAACCTTGGCAGGCAGATTGGGGTTACTCCTATCAAATTAGATACATCACTCACACACAAGTATACACACGCACACACACACACACGCACACACTATTGCACAACACAAATCACTCAGACATGCATTTGGAAAAGGACAGACATGTTTGCATCCACATAAACCAGCAAATACCCAGTCATTGTGCTTTTGCAATATGTAACAGAATTGTCTGAATAATTCCTCACAGGTACAGAGGGGCAAGGAAACTGTACTTAGCTTGAATTGCTAAATTCATCCTAAACGTCTTACTCTGCTGCCCAAGTGTCATGACAAGAGAATGCAATGTTGATAAAATCCCAGATACACTCGTCTGACGTTTAATTTATGTACACTCATATTGAGCTCAGTAGATATTAGTAGATAGTAGCAGTAGATATTATGTCAGAAAACCAACATAAACATTGAAAATTAATTAAACATTGACATTATCAGAGCTTTGGTAGTTGTTAAAAGTGGAAAGGAAAACATGAAGTCAGGTGACATTGGAATGCAGTCAAACCACACAATGTTTCTTTTAATCTTGACTCATGTCAAGATGTCCCAATCCTACACCAAGTATTGGCATCAGCGCTGTTCTGTACACAGGTTCACCAAAATGGCCAAAATAAAAATCCATAGTTAGTTTTATTGTCCTGTAATTAAGAAGATTACTACTCAGGGTGCTTCTGAAACACGACTGGCCTACACTCTGTATGGTTCTAAAAATAATTCACAAAAATTGCTGACAGCCTGCTAATGCTAACATTAACATAGTCAAACAAAGTCCGTACACAAATGCAAAAAAAAAAGACAAGAAGAGAGACAATCTCCAATTACTGGGATATTATTTATGATTTGCATGGAGATGGAGATGGAGATGTCATTGATTTGTGAGAGACTCATGGAACTTCTGGGAGAGGTGGGTCTGTCATGGAGCTCTTAGTGCCACTGTACAACCAACTGAATACGTAAAAAGCTATGGATGACATAGGGATGTCAAGCTTAGACTGTGCTGCTTATCCAATAAGCTGGTTGCTCATTTGCTAATTCAAGTTGGGCCATTTCTTACATTCACCACAGGCTTATGCTCACCTGGAGAACATTCAGACTGATATGATGATGCCACTGCTTCTAACCGTAAGCATCAAAGCAAGTATCAAAGGGCTAGTTGCTTATTTTTCAGACTGGTAGGGGTGCTAATTCAGGAAACAGTCTTGTGGGTTATATCAGAGGGTAAAGATAAGTGACCTACTTGGTCATTTATAATGGAAGACTTAATTCTACATACAACTCACTTTAAGTTAGGTGAAGATGGTTATAGCCAGAAAACGTGAAGCAAAGAGCAATGTCTTTGAACTGTGCAAAAGTAAAATATGTAAATATGGTATTCTTAGTTCTCTTTTTGGTCAGCTGGACCCTCTGGGCTGTAACAAGCTTCACTGAATCCAAACCGAGGCATGTGTAAAGAGTGTGCTTCTCTGAAGTGGCAAGTTGCAGATATAACAGAATAATTAGTTGAAGGTGCCACTGACACAAAAGATGGATACTTCTATTGTATGAGTCTCACCAATGTGATGAAAAGAATGTCAACCTATTTTTAAATGTCACTGTCTTTTTGTTCTGAATCCCTGCTCTACTTTGTGCCACAGATCTAAACTGGGTCAACGTCACATGTGGCGCCCCGGTGGGTTCTACAGTGTGTATACGTGTGTGTGAGTGTGTGCATGTGTGTGAACATGTGCAAATGCTTCAAGCCCTGATCACGTGTTTCATACCATACACAGACACTGACACATAGGAGGGGGTTTTACAGTTTGCCTTGAGTGAATCCCAAAGGTAGCTAAACAATTATGAATCATTTTTTTCTACACGTAATAATTGTCTATCATCCACAATTAGCAGTGAGTATGCATTATCTGCAAATTGTGTAAGTCTGCTGCTGTTCTCATTATTAGAGAGAGAGGTGTGAGTGTAAAATAACTGTTTGTGTGGATGCATAGCAACTTGTTATGTGTTATCCCATTATCTGCTCATCTGTGTGGTGTGCAACGTTAGTGTGTTTTATATAGTTTATCATGTACTTTGCTACGGTGTATTGTAGCGCAACACTGAGGCTGGGGGTTGCCCTCCTGAAGCTAACAGATTAATAGAGACTGATAATAACACACACAACTCACAGCACTTCTGTCCTTAATGAAGATGGATCTAGCTGGGTCCGGCGGAGCACAGGCGCTCGGGGTGGCAGCCTGCCAGTCACTGCCAAGTGACATCTGGGAACGGCTCAATGCAAAGGGCAGGAGGGAGCATGATTCACCAGCGAGTACAATTTCATAACATTATCATGCTATATCATAATCCATAGTTGGTGGCCCATAAGATTAATGTCAAAGCCCACAGTTATCACTCTTGTTGTTTAGACTTAATGGTCACAGTGAATTATTCATTTCCTTCTATTGATTTGCCACACATGCTGACAAAGTTGACAGTGTGGGTTGACTGATAGATTATAACTAATTTGACTGTGAGGTTGGGAAGCACGGAGAAACAAATGGAATACAACATGAGATAAAAAGTCAAAAGCCAGAAACAAGCCAGACAGATGTACAAATTATGCTGCCCAACCTTCTGGATTCAGTTGGTGTAAATCACAATTTTGAGGCTTTGCACCCTGTTATTCCAAAAACAATGAAATTTCCAATTTAGTTAATCTTATTTTTTTCCACTAGTGGCTGGTTAAAAAGTGACTGCCAAATCAGGTCAGAGTTTTCATTCCTGTTAGATATCAGAGCCCATTAGAGTGGGGCTGCAGCTAATGTTTGAGAAGAGAATGTGTGAGAAGACAGGTGGGCACTGAGGTCACTTCCCTTGGCAAATGTGGTGGGCATCGCAGGGCAAACATTGATGGGTGGTGACATTGCCTCCCGTTTCATCAGTAATAATGCACAGTGACAAGCTCTGCAATAGCACAATAAATCACTGAAGACCAGGCTGGCTAGCATGCTCTCTCTACTGCATGGTGTCAGTGCTGATGAACAAACTGGCCAATCGGTCACATGCAGCACTCTTATCACACATAGTGAACCCTTCTTAGATAGTCGTACACGCTGATTAGCTTGTGCGACTGTCACTCAGAAACAGTGGTTGGTTACTGGTTGCTTTGCAGGTGGTGATGTTTTTTGAGACCTACTATTATTTCAGAAATACAATAGTTAAAGTGTAGACAAGAGATGAGGAGGTGTAGTTTGGGGTTTGTAGAAAGCTGCAACTGTGGGCGGATGCTGAAGCAGGAAAAAGTGGTACAGGAGTGTCTATTGAATAAAATGAGAGGGGTTCTCTCTCCCCCTTCCCTTTGCTGTTACCTTTTCGACAGCCACACTAGCACTGTTTGATATCCCTCTACTCTGTTCTGCAGCTCTGCAGATTCCCTTGTCTCATTTGCATTCCCTTAAAGCATGCTTCCATTAAAGTCTCCCCCTGTATTTCGTCTCTTCCCTCTTTCCTTCTGTTTTTTCAAATAGGTTTTTTTCCCTGGGTTGCTGTTTTGGAGGGAGACTTATTCCCTGTTGACTACACAGCCTATCCCTGCTCTCCCTGAGTCAGTAATCAAACACATTGGCCCTAATACACAGGCCATTACAAGAGCTCTGATGTTCCATCTGCACACAGCCGTCACAATTGTGTCATTATATAAACAATCCTGCTGCTGCAGCCAGAGATACTACCATACCAGAGCTCCGGCCTTAACTGACCTACCCCAGTAAATCGAGAAGTGTTGGGATGTTTTGACCTGAATGTGCTTGTGTAGTCACTGCTAGCGTAACAACATTATCCATCCTGAATGAATGCTCTAGTGCCTTCTGAGATTACTAAATTAGAGTCCTGCTTGTCTGCTTTGAAAAGCTGGATGTCACATAAATCTTTTGCTCCTAAATTTGGATAAAACAGAGATGCTGGTCGTTGGCTCACCCTGACACTGTCACAAGTTCAATCAGTGAACACTTGACAACTGCGTGATTTCTCAGAGTTTGACAGCCAAAAATTTTGCAGTCACATATGATCATTGCCTCTCTTTAAAACAGCACATTAAAGATATCACTAAGACTGCCTTGTTTTACCTATGTAACATAGCAAAAATTTCTCCTTCTCTGTTCAAGGTGGTTGCAGAGACCTTAATTCATGCCTTTGTGTCATCCAGACTCCATTATTGCAGCTGTTTTCAGGTTTGCACTGAGCCAGTACTAAAAGGCTTAAAATGGCCCTGAATGCTGCTGCTAGAATTTTAACCAAATCCAGGAAATTTGACCACTCTTGGCTCCCTATTAAAGTCAGATCAGATTGTGATTCTGATGACATATAAAATATTAATTGGAAGTGTCCCTTCATACCTGTCTGATATCCTTAAACCTTTTACTCCACCTTGTGCCCTCAGAAAAGTCAGATCAGACAGTCTAACCCTGTAGAGGTCTTTAAATCTAAATTTAAAACTCATTTATATTTCCTAACTTTCAATTAGTGACTTTCAATTACCAGTATTTCATTGTAGCTCGTATTAGTCTTGCCAATGAGATTTTGGTATTTTCTTTTTATTTTAAAAGCACTGCATTCATCTAACCCTTTGTTCTTTCTCTGCCAAGCACTTGAGCACTCTCCCTCTCTTTTTCTCTCTCCATCTCTCAAGCATTCTATCCATCTTCCAGGTCCACATTATAGGAGGTGGCTGTGTGGCCCAGGTCCTACTGGCTGGTTGCACCAGGGAGTTGCTAGCATTTTCCCTGATCATGTTTTGTCTGTTACTTGTTAGTGTCTGCTCTTCTTTCACCCCAGCCAGTCAAGGCAGCCTGGTTCTGCAGGAGGATTCTTCTGTCAGAGGAAGTTTTTCCTCTCCATTGTCGTCCAGTGGTTTCTCAAGGGGGATTGTTGGATTTCTCTCTGTATAACTCTTAAAGGTTTTGACCTTATTATGCAAAGTGCCTTGAGATTATTCTGTTGTGATTTGGTGGTATATAAATAAATTGAATTGAACATTACAGTAGGTTATCAGTTCTCATTATGGCCTGCGTGGTTGTTGAGCATCTGTGCAAATGTAATAGAATCACGTTGTTGTGAAGGAATAATATCTAATGCTATTATGCTGTCTTTGCTAGCGATAGCCTGACCAAAAAGGATTAGGGAGATTAGCGATAGGCCCAACTGGAAGATAACAGTGAAGGGGGGTTGGAGGGCAGGGATCTATACAAGCTGGTTCAGTATCATATTTTTTCTGCAGTGACATTGATTCAGTCATGTTTTGATGACTTTTAAGTGTACAGAGATGGGGTTGTACAATTTGTGGAAAATTATATTTAACTTGTGTTTCTGGAGTTTAGAGTTAGAGAGAGAGTTTAGAGTTTTAGGACATTGGTTTCCTGTTGTTCCCTAATTTCATAATTTTCATATCATAGATATGGCGTCGGATCATTCCAGGCCCTGCCCTTGATGTGACTCTTGTAGTCAGAGTGATCTAATTTCATGCTCTCTTCCAAATCATCACTTTGGCTAACTTAAACAATCACTGAATTAAATTCGAATGTCATACCTCAGGATCCTGAAAGGCAGGTTTGACAGTAAAAACACAGCCTCCCACTCAGTGAAGCTCAATCGCAGATGGTGATGGTAATGATATTTCATGGTATGTCTGTTACGTTTCGAAAGGAAAAGTAGGATAATTATATTCACTTTAGCGAGTGATTAGTTTTATGGAGGCGAAGAAGTAATTAATGAATTCTATCTTATCCTCATTTATTGTTACACTTCCTTGTATTGCTCCCTCTTGCCTAACTCAAGAGAGTAGAAAAGAGTATTGAGTGTGACAAAGCTTCAGTACCGATGAGTCAGATGGGGAATTACTTAGAGGCCTCCAGGCGAAACATACGTTTTTGTCGTTCTCTGCACTCTCATCAAACTCTAATACTACATGGCTAGCCTTTACTGAGTCTAGTGATAGTTTCCTCTGAAATGAAGTGCCTGTCTCAGGCCTGACAGAAACCAAATCCCAGGAGCCCTGAGTAAAAATGTAGTTGTTTTCAATTTATTCCAATTTAAGTGGATGTTGAAAGTTTACTTGAATTGAATTTTTACTTGATTACAAATATTTAATGCAGCAGTTTGCATCACTTTCTGATTTGTAAGTGAGATGTGATTGCCATTCAGTTTTGCATGCTCCACTGTGTTGGTTGCTAGGAGGCAATCATTTCCTTCATAGCGGGAGCATTGCTACTGAACCAACTATTTGTTATTGAAGCATCTGAAGCATAAACATCAATCCTAATAGCATGGGAAATGCTGCTGCTTCAACTTAAGGTGCAAAGACATCTCTTTGCATGAAGAAACTGCACATCATAATTTATGTGAAATCTTTAAATCAATCACAGTTCTTTTCCCAAATGAATAGATTTGTGTGTGTTTTTCTGCTTCCTATTTTGACCCTATTGCCGTGCATGATTTTTACTTGTTCATACAACTTACCTCACCTTAAAATGTGTTGAAATGCTAATTAAGATGTTGGCAGTTGCTGTAGCAGTGTAAAGCAGCTTTGGCAAACTCTTTGGTAAATTTTACATTTCATGCATTTAAAGCTGCAACATTAGTTCAATCACTGGATTGGATCTGTATGAACATGGTGGCCAATCACCACACACACACACACACACACACACACACTTATCATAATTGTCTTCTCCACCTTGATATCAGATTCCCCTCGTTAGAGAAAAAAAAAACATCCTCAAGCTGTACTGAAGCTGTAGCAGCACTGAGAGTTGCACCCGCTTTTCTAATTATGCAGCAAAAACTGTCTACATAAACTCTTTGTTCTCCCTCCTTTTGATTCTGGTTGGGTAATGTTCCTAAATGCTTCTTTCTTCTCCACAGAAATGAGTTGCGAGATAGGGTAAACATGAATGGTTCTCATGACAGACACACACAGCCTTTAACAGTACCCCCCACCCTATATAAAAAGGACTTGTGACACCATGTTCTTGATGAGCATGTCTGCTAAAGCAAACAGATTCTAATGATCATGGTGATTATCGTAATGATCCAATAGAAGTAGATAATGAGGTTATTTGCTTTGGATCAAGGCAGCTGGTAAATTAATAGCTGAAGAAACAGAGGGTAGCATCGATGACAGAGCTGTGTACTTAAGTGCAACTTGCTGCTGCTCGCTTTAGACAGCTGCATGTATCCCTTTGTGTTGATACAACTGACTATCATTTGCGCTGCCTCCTACTTTCTCTCATGCTCGCTCTCCTCACCTTTCCACCAAATTGCTGTCCATTCTCCCATTTTGTGGGCTCCGATCTCATAGGGATGTGATGTTCCGCTCTATTAGAAGAGAAACAGTGATGATAATAATGGTGGATGTGATCAGTGCAAAAGGTCAGCCTCTAGCTCCAGGCATGTAACATCCTCCAAGTAGGGAGAGCACAGAGGGCGAAGACACCCATCCAAAGACTCACATTCCTCCACCCAGAGGCAGGCGGACTCATAGACAGGCAGCAGAAATAATTTCTTCCATTACTTCCTGCTTTCTTACTATTTTTTTGCTCTTCGCACTTGACTATTTTCATCAGTTTCTCATTTTATCTTCTATCTATTCTCTTTATACAGAAAATCATCCTACTTTGCCTTAATTTGTTCCTTTTGTTACTTGTTTATTAGTTACTCAGAATGCATAATATTTCCTGTCTTTTATGTTTCTTTCTTCCCTCATTCCTTTGTTCTGACTTTCCTTCCTTTCTTCCTATCTTCCTTCTGTTCTCCCTTCCTGCGAACCACACTGAAATTGAGTGTTGCATAATGTTAGTTTTCTTTTTTGTCAGAAAATAAAATCAATTTATCCACCCTGCACTTTTCTCTCCTTCCCTGCCTCAATCCCTAACCTTCCCTCCCTCCCTCCTTAGTTTCCCAGGAGAGCTATTGTTGAACAGTACAGACAGAGGTGCAGTCAAAAGAAGCAAGAGGAAAGACAGATTTTTCTTATTAAACCACAGAGGGTGGGGGAAAAAACGAAGGCCTGTCACTGCACAGGAGGGGATAACTTTTTGACCGTTAATAATACAGCGAAATCAGGGGGGGGTCGCGAGAGAGAATGCAACAACTAAGCCTTCTACAGTGCTACATCACATGTGTGTTGATGCTTGTTTACTGTTTTTGTATGCTCTGTTTCTTTGTCTCTCCTGCCCTCCCCTGGAGCATGTCCTTTTCACTCAGCTGCTGGTCATAGGGGGTGGTCACAAACAAACTCAAGCTAGAACACAGGCTAAAGTAGTGCAGAGGTTATGTTAGTGTGTTTATGGGTGTGTTGTGCACGTGATAGAAATAAACACTGGTGTATAGAACAGCTGCTGCGGATGTGCTTTGTACTTTGTGTTCTGTTTTTGTTCCTTCTCCCTCCTCTGCTTTTGCCCTCCCCCCCACTCTGTCTTGCTCGAACTTTACGACATCCAAAATACTAATCTACGTAGCGACACCCAGGCAGGTCGATGACTGTGGGCCAGCCATAGCCACTGGGGAGGAGGGTAAATATCAGAGAAGGTCAAGAAGAGGAGGGGATGGAAAGGTGGAGGGGAAGCCAAATCAGTGATGATGAAGAAAGGGGTTGAATTCACTCAGGACCTGCCATCTTGGCTGCCAGGAGAAAAGAGCTTTGCCATGCCCGAATGTTGTTGTGCATGTTCCTAGATACAATATACAAAGATTTAAAAAGGAAAGAATTCAGGGACTTTTTGCATCTTTTACAGTATTATTAATGAGATAAAGGGTTTAGAGTGAAAATACAGTACTTATTACTACAAAAGTTTCCTTTTTTCCATTTACATGTACACTTTTCCATTGTTAAATTCAGCATTTTTACACACAGTTAAAAACAATTTGTAGTATATTCAAAAAAAATAATAATAATAA